>JAWWLZ010000156.1:3354086-3380375 GCA_035041345.1 Poliocrania exsul
AAAATGAAACTAGAAGCTGGTTAGCAGGACCTCATCCTCAAGATTGTACTGGGGCTTTTTTCAGCTGAGAAAGACAACAGGACACACTGCCAAAATCAACAGGATAAAAAGGGCCAGAAGTGGATGAAATCAGTGACCCACAGAGGCTCCTGGAAATGGCTGAGGAGTGATGGAATCCAAACACACATATATTTATGGTATAGTAAGAACACAGGCTGAGGGGTCCAGGATACTCCCCAAACAGACACAGCTGATACACAGTCCTGGGAGGGGGCTCCAAACAAGCCTCCATTGCTGAGTCACAGAATTAGGTTAGTTCAGCAAAGAACTGCAACTCAAGACTGTGCCAAGAGTTACCTGATAGGCAAGACAGCAGCCAGGCACTGAGGGCTAGAACACTGCACTCCTCTTACCTTTCCCTTCTGCATGGTGGAATTCCAGCTCCCAAGAAAAAGCAGGAACAGACAAGTCCCATTGTGATCAGCTCTCCCAGCCCCACAGGCAGCACTACCTTCCACCACACACTCCCCTGCTTGGTGACTGCAGGACATGGAGGGTGGGGACACTCATATCCTCACTTCCCAGCACCACCTAACCCATCACAGGTGTCCCCGAGGCAGCAGAGTGGCCCTGGCAGCTGCTGCTCGTGTTCCTAATGGCTTCCCACAGGTGTGGTGCAGGATCTCATCCCTTGTACCACCACAGGTGAGCAGCACTAGCACCAGCCCCAGAGCAGTAAAATGCTTGGCCACAGCTCCAGGTACCAGTGCCTTGAGCCTCCCTGTGCTCCTGACACCCCACACAGCTGCTGGATCTTCCTTTTGGAGCTGCTCTTGGTGATTGCTCAGGAGACAATTCCTCTCTCACAGGATGGCAGAGAAGGATTAAATGTGTGTGTTTAAGAACAGTGAGTTTCCTGCCAATCCTGACTATGTAAGCTTTTTTCTAGTAGTCAGCTTTACATCTTTTTATTGTTTATTAAGTAGAGATGAGCTGACTAACCCAAGTACTGGTGAGATTTGAGGCTCGTGAGCTGTGGTGCTGCCAGGCTGTGAGCTCACAACACACCTTCAGGCACCCCTAGGGGACTGACAGAAGTAAGGAAGGAGGGGTTTGGGAGGGTGCTGTGCTGCTCCTCACCTGGGCATGTAAACCTCACCTGCCCTCACCAAAGACCAGCCTCCTCCTCCTCAGGGCCTTCACCAGCCCCTGGGTGGTGTGGGCAAGCTGAAGTTCAGCCATCCACCAACCATGATCCCAACCATCTCATGGCTGACTTATCCTGCAAGTGCTACCTTTATTTTTGGGCCTAAATTCATGGATAATTTTTAACCTGGATATGCTGTAATATGTAGTATTTGTTTGAATTCCCCTCAGCTGTCTGGATTGGTGACCTGGCCTCTTCATTATCTGTCTCTGTGTAATCCCCAGTCATTATCTTGCATGATTTGATGTTTTCTTCAAGCTCATTGATAAAACGTCAAGCAGTGAAGGACAAAGAACCAATTACAGTAGGATCCTATCAGAAAGTCTTCAGTTGGATGATATTTTCCCTCTGACTTCTCAGTTATTAATCCCTCAAATGTATTGTTTCAATTTCTTCATACATCACCACTTATAATATCAGGTTTCCTCGATAGAGTATTTTTCTCCTAATTAAAAAGTCTTAACTTTCACTCATGAACTACTAGAAAAATAATTTTAAGAATTTAATAAAAGAATCCTGATTTTTAAGCTAATCCCATAACACTGGCAAGTGAAAAAAATCTTACTATGTTTCTTGTATTTTCTTTTTTATACCAAGTTGCAAATCGATCAGGAATTTCTTGCTAATTACAAGAACCTTGTGATTTCTAACACACAGTTGAATATTACTGTCCTCTATTTAGTTATAATAAACAATTAATATTATGATATATAGAAGGCTGCATCAGTTCTTTTTTTAATAGAAGTCTGACTATGTAAGCTAAAGAAAGAAATTTCCAACATATTAAGTGAAGAAAAAGTAAAATATATTCATTATTTACAATGAGTAGATATTTTGTTTAAACCTGAGTAAGTGTTTGAACAACAAGAGCAGGAGCTAAAATAGTACTATTTAATGTCAGGAGTTTATAAGTTACATCCACACACACATAGTGCCTTGATTATATTCCATTTTCTGCAACACCACAGACTGTGGCAGTAACAAGACATCAAGTAAGTGCAATAATAAATACATCGGGGTTTTTTCCTTTTCTTTTGGAATTAATCACATTTTAAATGTTTCATCTTATTTTTTGTCACTCAAAAATTAAAAAGAAAGCAAAGGAAAATAATTGAAATTAATAAAAAAAAATCCACTCCAAATGTTACAACTTTAAGTGTTTAACTGACTGCTAATTTTTTTCTACCTTGTGTACAAATGTTGAGTGTAGCATCTGCAAGTGCCCCACAGGCTGTTTTCTCAACCACTTCCCCACAGAAACCACTTTGCAGATTTTCATTGACATGAGTAGATTTTTCTCCAGGCCCAGAAAGCCTGAAGGACCAGACCTGTCATCTGCTCAAAAGCGCCATTTGGTTTTTCATTTACAGGGACAAACTGTGACATGAAAGTACTTGGAGACAAAAACACACCTCTGTGCAGTCCCTCCAGTTGCTCACTGTAGGCACAAAGGATGGAGCAAAGGTTGGGCAGCTCATGTCTTTCCACATTTCTCAGGCACAGAGCAAAGAGATGTGAAGATTTCGTTTTCTACACAAATGTGTCAGCTAACAGAGAAGGGAATGAATACAAATTTAGGATGATTCTGGAAATTTCAACACAGCCTCTTGTCCTCTTCTGCTTATACACATTGATTTAAGGCACTCAGCTATACAAAACAGAGAGAAAAAATTTAAAAGTACAAAGTCTTACAGTTGTTATTTATTGCTGAGGTACCTGCAATAATCTTTAATTTCAGCGTCTTTCTCACAGGAACATATTTCAGTTTGTTTCTGCACTTACTTTGAAATTAAGTGTTAACTAAATTACTTTTAAAGAAACAATGAATTTTGATAGAGTATGCCCTTCAAAATCCATTGTAACTCTGTTCTTCACTGAAGACCACATATTAACATTTACTTCATTTTTTTGTAAACAAGGAGCAAGGTTTTTAATAATCAACATGCTATTGTTCACATTTTGAAGTGCAAAAATACACAGTAACCTCCACAAAGACCCAGAAGTCTTATTCAGGTTGTGGTGCTGAGCCAACTTACACTTGTTTCTTAGTGCTACAAACAGTACAAACTGCAGGTGTTGGTACTGACATTTGCTTGATATGAAAATACACTTCAACCTGTCCCTGCACCACACACCGATTGCACCCCCTCGTTCTCTCCCAGCTGAGATCCAGCTCTCAAGTGCCACAGAAATTGAGGCATTCCTGTTCCAATTTCACACAGGGCACTCTATTCCAGATGTACTTTTATGCAGAAAGCCAAAGAGGACATTAGCAGTTCACCACAAAATTTTACTGTGGCTTCAAGGCAGTAAAAAGTTTTGAGTTTTCAGCTGTTTTTACATTACATATAATGATTAAAATGCAGTGAGGTTTAGTGTAGTGATGTATTTCTTCAGTTAATAGCCCGTGCAGCCTTACAGTGCAAACAAAGCTGATCACACAACTACCTGTGTGATCAGAATTGTAAGTACAGTTCTTTGTGAAATTTGTCCCTTGGCAGCATAACTCTGGATTTTTCTTTACTGAAAGATACTATGATCAAATTATTACTTTTCTTCTCTTCTTTGTACCTGTTGTGTCTCGCCATCTGCCTTGTCTTCCACATCTGGCTTGTATCCTAGTTACTACTCAATCCCATTTACTCTCTGTCTGTCTTACTGCTCACATTTGCCCTTACTCTCTATTTTCATTCTCTTCATGCTGTTTACATCCATTTGCTTAAGGTCTGGCACGATGTTCTCCTCTTAGTAAAGGATGCCAAGTGTGTTCAAATCAATCTCGAGTATCACTCTTTTTTTCTCTGAAATTGGGCACATTTATTTAAAAAAGTCCTTCTTTCCTGTCCTGCCATTTCCAATATTTTTGTAATAATATTTAATAAATAGTACAGTTTAAGGAATCAAATAGAAATAGAGCCTTTGATGCAATCACAGATCACCCATTCTTGTTTTTAGTTTGTACCTACAGAGATACACACCAGTAAACCTCTCCTTTCACAAAAGCAACAGGTAAAAACAAACAGCTCTCCTTAGTGCTATTTCTTTTAAGATCCTTCTCCATAACAGAGTTTTAGGAGAATTTTTTTTTTTTCACAGAGCAGGAAGCAGGCAGTAGCACTTTTGCTACAGAGAGACCTTTATTAGATTGAGGGGAAGAGAAAATTTGGCTAGTGTACATGATTTGAAGATCTCAGTGCTCCTTTCACAAGAATGGAAGATGATAACTGATGAAGGGACCTTTGAGGGACTCCAGAACGAGGTACACCTTTTATTTTATGTTAGTCTAATAAAAGTGTGGCTGCTTCTACATTCAGCTGTCTACTTCAGTTGGCAAGAACTACATTTTTCAATACATCATTTTCAAGTTTCTTTTGATATCTATTCCCTCGTGCCAATGACAGGTTTCTGAAAAAGCAAAAGCAAAGAACTCTCCAAGGCTATTTTTCAGTGGTAAGTACTGAGCACAATGGATCCCAAATGCTGCCATGCACTTATAAACACTCATAACTCTGTAGTATTCTTATAGTAACAAAACTCCCAGTGCTGTGCTGGCTGAGTAACACGACACAGTATTTGGTGTCCTGCCTGGAGCGTGGGGACCCGAGTTGTGTCCTCAGCTGTTGCTCTTGTTCTCCCATATGTGGCCCAAGCAGCTCACTCTGGGCCTGTTTCTTGTTCCTCATCTGCTTTTCTTGCAAGTTCCTCAGAGGGCATAAATTGTCTTTAAAAAGTGAGACATCATTATTATTTGAGAGCTGCATAGTACAGTATCACTACATGGATTAAAATAGATAATTCAGTGCTTTGTGTACAATCTATATTGCTTACTCAGCAGATTGTACAAAATAAAACTTAGAGTTTTGCAAGTCTTAGCATATCATAAACTTTAAATAAAAAATAGCTGTAATTGTCATTATTGCTAATTACTTGTCTTGTAATGCCACTCATGTAGCCAATTCATGGCACTTCTGTTTAGTTGACCAAAACTGACTTGATATATGACATGACTTTCTAAGGAAGAATTTGTAAATAAAAATATATAGTGTTTTATATTTAGAATAACATAAATGTGCTGTCTTCTCATCACTCAGCTAAGTATAAATATGCTTTTCACACAAGTTCTGTTAGGCATTTTGTTACCTCCCTTGCTGACCAAGGAGTTCTTTTACATGCATTACGTGCCACATTCATTGCAAACTAATGCATTATACAAAAATAATTTGAAAAATTTAAATATTTACATTCCTTTGAAGGTTTAATACCAGATATCCCTAATGGCTGCATTTTCTCATTTCTTCATTTTACAGTAATTGGTTTCCTCACCATGTACTCTTTGGTGATTTTCCAATTAATTGCCAACCCATCTGACCACCTTTACTCTGTCTTTTATTTGCGGCTTATAAAAGAAATTTAGCAGCTGTTAAGAACATCATGGTAATGTTTTTGACTGCTTATGAATCTGAAAATACTAGGCAGACATTAATTAAGTCACATAATGGTATTTAACAGACACTGCTATGATTGATGTGACTGCACTGTATATGTGTAGGCAATTCAAAGTGCAATTTTGCAGGGATTCCCAAGCCTGGGTTTCATTGCTAAAGTTCACTTAGGAATCAGTGGCAAATATAACTCATAACATCAACAATATGACACAGTTCCCAGAAAGCTGTGGCAGGAAATAAATGGCAATCTGACAAATGTTAAATGGTACCAAAAGCTGCTCATGCCACTGAGTCTTCGTTCCCTTTGTATGCACAGACTTGACTGTATAGAGGGTTTAAAGCTGCTTTTCTCTCCTAAAACCAAGAATTAAGATAAGGAAGAGTGTTGTGCTGCAATGCCTTCCTGAAGGAAATAATTAGAGGAACCCCTGAAAAGAAGAGAAAAAGTTACAAAACTCAAGTGTCCTGGCTCTGTTTGGTAGAGTTTTATTTTAGGCCCTAATCATAGGAACAAGATGTGTTCTAAATTGTTTGCATTTGCTCCTGAATATCTGGAAATTTGCTTGTTAAGTGTTCAGGTGCAGGAAAAAGCCTTCTCAGGTGCAGAGAGAAGTAATGCTGTGCAGTCAGTGGAAAGAAACATTCAAACAATTATACACCCTACTGCTTCAAGTCATATTAGAACAATCTCTAAGCTAATTCAATGCTAACACAATGTCTCATAAATGGCAAACGGGCTGGATGAACATCCTGGCTGAGCAGGCTGGATGAACAACCTTCCCAGTTAGGAAATACAGCATCATTGTGTTGTTCAACAATGTTTTAACTACCAGTTACACTTTAGACCTGGTATGTTTAGCCAGTGTTGCCAGCACAGACTTGTTTCCAGAATGTGTGAAGGAAAACCAATACTCAGCAAGTAGAATTCTGAAGTCGGATGATCTTTTACCTTTTTCATTTGATTCTCATATTTTCTCATACAAGGTGGTCAGTGGAAGATTATCAAGTCGATTAAAATAGAGGTTTATGACAGTTCTAGGATGAGTCTAACCCTGCTCCCTCCTCCCCACCTCCACCAGCTCCAACCACAATTTATAGTCAATGCTGTGGGTTTGGTGTCAAAAACACAGAACTTGTGCACAAACACAGAATTTATATAAGAACTCACTGGGTTATTTTAAAAGTCTTTTTGCTCTTGTTTAAAAATCAGGTTTTTAGCTAGTTCTGGTTAATTAATTAATTCCTTCTAAACCCCTAACCCAACACCAGTATAAATAGGTAAGAGCACCAATTACATTGCAATAATAAAAGACATTGAAAAAATATCATTGCTGAGGTGATTTATCCAGAGTTCTCACTACAAACAGGTTGCATGAAAACATGGAATCCACACTCTCACCTCTTTCACTGCCAGTCTCTTTAGACCCAAAGTTTGATCCAAGCAGGAGGTAAACATAGAGCTCCCCGCCAAAGTGATAGGGGAATACGCACTTTGAGAGTTTAAGATATCCATTTATTTAGTAAAGAACAATTGCAGGATCCTGGTAGGATCTAAGATATTAACTTTTTTTTTTTAACCTTTTCCTGTGAGGCAAAATTGTTGGATCTAATCCTCATAAGCACATTTTCCATTTTAAGAATAAACATGGGAATCTCACTGCAATTCTCCTAAAGAACTGATGACAAAATCTTAAATTTGAAGATGACACTTAATGCCACCTTGCAGGCTTAGTAATGAGCACTTACAGGTCTTTTGATTGAAAATTCAACTTCTATCTAGTCCCTGAGGTATCTTTAAATTAATAAAACTTCCAAATACTTTTTCCTTCTTAATTTTTCATGATGTTTCTATTTGATGAAAAAGCAAAGCAAAGCAAACTGGGAAGATAAACATGAGACTCCCGAATGCTGTAAACCCATCAGTGAGGGATCTCCAGTTCACAGATGAAATGACAGCATCATCTTTCATACCTTGGAGTATCAGTAGGATCAGCTGTAAGATTCATTAGCTGGAATACATGAAGGGAAGTGCATGGAATGATGCTCCTGGTGTTACTTATGTTACCTTTGTAGCCTTATTGTTTCTAAAAACAGAGAGGTACTCTAGATTTGAAAACCTACAGGTCTAGTAAATATTTTAAATATATTTAAATATAAAAATAAAGTAAAATTGGAAGTGTGTTTAAATTGTAGAATAATCTTCCAACTTTTTCACATTGCTATCTGCAAGGCAAAGTAAGTTCATTTATCCTTTTTTTTTTTTTTCCCCAAAATTATTTTAGGTCTGGAATATGTCTTGAAAAGCCAAGATAAGAGAAGACTGCCCAAAAAGACAAGGTGGTACATACCATCTGTCATGCATCCCCAAATGTTAATTACTTAGGAGTAAGATTTAAGATCAAAATGGATATGAAAATGATCTTCAAAGTGTAACTGAAGAGCCATGGCTGTAATTCAGCTCTCTGTATGTCTTGATCCTCTTTTTCTAACACTTCAACTGAAGTATGATACTTTGGCTTTTAACATATTCTATATTGCAGCACACACTGCTCATCTGGTACAAATTTCTGCAGCACTAAAGGGCAATATCTATTTGGAATGGATATTACAGGAAGTTTTGTATTTATATAAAATTCAGACTGTAATCAGAGATCTTTAAACAGGCTCTTTTTTTTTTTTTTCCCTTTTGGTACTATGTAAAAGAACAGCTAATTTCTTCATATTCCATTACTATTGTTAAAACTACAGAATGGCTGGCATAGAATAAAGGAAGACAAAACTATTGATCTGATTTTCAACCTCTAGATCTGAATTCTTGGATACAAAGCAGCTCAGTAATTTGGGTTCCCAGCTACATCCAAAACTGAACAAAGTATATTCTTTTACCCTTAAGATATAAAATAATTTTTTTGTAATAACTTCTGTTCACTGAAGATTTTTGCCCCGAGAGGAGAAAAGACAGCACAAAAATACCTAATCTTCAGGGGTTTCTATACTTTACAGGGAAAAATTCCTGCACAGAGAATAATCACTTGAAAAGAACTTATTTACTTAGCCCTCAGGTGGAAAAGAGTTTATGCACACAGAGAAAATCCAGATAGTGTCTTAAACAGAGCCTTGGATATCTCACACACAACCTCTATTCATTGCTCTGAAACTGGGGAACAGCTTCCAAAGAGCTGCCTGCCAGAGCTCTGTGGGAGGAGTTGAGGCCAAGCACAGCTATAAAATGTTCCCCAAAAAGCTTAATAACATTTTACAATGTAAGAATGGAAATCCTAATGTTCGGATTTCCTTGGAAGAACTGCTCCTTTGTATCCCTGGCTCAGAAAAGGCGAAGTGGCTGTTCCAAGGCCCTTGTTTTGCTGAGGAATGTTTTTGTTGTTACTGCCCCACAGTGGCTCATTGGAATATGTATGCAGGGAGGATGGTTTGTGATGCTTGAGCAGGCTCTGGACAGGGGGAGGGTTGCCAGGGAAGCTTTTATTTTCACTCAGCCTGCCTTGCTAATCATCTACAGTTACAGGCAAATATAATCCAAGACCACGTTTTCTTTCACGTCCTTACTAGAGAGTTAAAGTATTCCTTTTCTCAATGTATAGGGTATAGTTTCTACTTACAAATAGTTCTTTAGATTGGATAAAATAGAAAGATTTTGTAGATAAATGGGAGAGTGATTCAGAGAACAGGCATTTCATTGAGTGCTACTGGTGCCAGTGAATCCTGCAGTATGCCATGAATGGTAAAAACCTCAATGAGAGTAAATACACATCCCTGTGTGTAAATACTCTTTTTTCTCACACTGTCCCTCTGTATACAATTTTCTTTAATATGACTTATTCTGAGAACAAAACTAAAACTGCCTAACAATGCCAGTGAAAGTTGTTCTCTATTAAGATGTACCTTTAACAACCGGGAGCTCAGTTTTAGGTTAGTGGTCTGATGGTTTCACTACTGTTATGATTTGGCACAGTGAACACATTGCACAATGACCCAGATTCTGCCGTGCACTGTGGCTTTGGAGGGCTCTGCCAGCGTCATCCATCTCCCAAAGCAAAGAGGAGGCTCCACTCACACACAGTCTCATACCAATGCAGCCCTTTGCTGTGGCTGTAGTCAGCAAAACCAAGGGTTAGGCTGAGTGTTGTAGTGCCAGCTCAGCCTGCAGGCCCTCTGAGCAGCAGACAGGGCACCCTAATTCTGGGCAGAGACACTGCCCTTTGCACACAGCAGCATCAGCAGTGTGGTTGTATAAGTATAAAATGACTTTTTTTCCAATAACTTTTTCCTACCACTTCTTGCCTGTTTGAGTTTATCAGTTTATCAGTTTAAAATAGCAAAAATCACTCTGGAATTCACAACTGCTTTCAGTCAGAGAAACAGGGAGAATATTACAGATACTTAGTCACTCTTCAGTCTGACCTTGATTTGCAATCTACAATTTAGTGAGTCTCACATCACATCAGATGTTCACTGGGTTAAAAAGATCAGTGAGCTTACCTGCCAGCACATATGTAGCTTATCTCTTTCTTTTGAGTTCAGCTTGTCAGCATCTTAGTGATCTGTGCTCCCTCTGTACATGGAAGCAGAAATATTCCAGTCTCATAACACACAGGCCAGCTCTGCACTGGAGTTCCTGTTTCAGCTGAAGAATGTTTATGGGGCTGAGCATACTTATGCTGTCATCCTAATTTTTCTACATTCTTATTGTACCAGCACAAAGTTCTTGCAATGTGTGGTTTAAAATGCTGGCTGCTCAGCAAATGAGCTAGTGCACAGAGCATTGTAATAACACAGAAATCTGCATGTTGAATTTCAATTATGCTTTAAAGCTTTCTAAACAGAGTGCTTACACTTTCTTTTCAGCATGCAATGAAATGTTAGCTGGTTTGCTTTATGTTTTTTACTTTCTCTGGAAACATCAGCATGGCAGGGCACCAGAGAGCTTCCTTCTGTGTAAGTGATTGCTTCCTTCAGCTCCTGTGCCCTGTGGAAAGGCTGCCTAGCGAGTGACCATGTTATAAAAGAAGCTCACTCTGTTTTCAAATCAGTTAATGCATTATATCTCTCTCATGAAAGAGAGGAAATTAATTCTGTGAAATGCTTTTTACTTTGCCTGGTTTAAATAGCCAGTGCAGTAATGCATTCTGGGGTTGGTACAAAGTAGAAGGGTGAGATTTATTCGCAGAAATCTGTCACTGGTGCACGCAGGCAGCATATGGAAGGGATTGGCTGCTGAGGACAGGAAATAAGAATCGTTATTTCTTCCTTTAAACTGAGGTTTGCAACTCACTAGCAATCACCCTTTTTATTCTGGGAAACACTTGGATGCAGCACTCTCAATTTCATTGTCTCTCTCATATTGCCAAAAGAACATCTTTAATAACTTTAATAAAACATAAAGCGGAAATAGTGCAAGGCTGGATTGAGCCATGATGGCAGGGAGGAGGGAGTTGGAAAGGATTTGTGCTGTAGCAGAGCATTCTCACTGTCACAGAACACTATAAATTTCACACTGGAATGTTGTAAAGGAGTTCTCACAGCCCAAGAAATGCAGTGGTCTCCATTAGGCAGGTCTGAACTCCATAATAGCAGCAGTGAGCAGAGGCACAGGAATAAAGCCTAAAAGCAACATAATCATGTTAGTGTGGCTAAATATAATCGTATTAGCCCAGTTTGAGAGGCAGAGCTAATCTGCAAATTGTTTTGATGAAGCCACACTGCTTCAGGGATCTCTGCATGGAGAGAAGTTTATGATCTGCCAGATGAAGGTGAGTTGAGTGGTTAAGGTAATGGTATCTTCCTCATCAGCAGCAAAATTACAGGCTGAGACAGGAAAGTGTTTTTAAAGTTGGAGATTATTAAAAAGATAAGACACAACAACCTGAGGTTTGAAAAAAAGGCTCAAATAAGTAATACAAGAAGCTTGTTTCCCTTCTGTAAGAGCCCAACACTGTGTGGTTCTTCACACTAATGGACAAAGGAAGAATGAGAACCAAAGCTCTCATTAACAATAATCCAAAAGAATGAAGTTGTGAACTCTGAATAACTACTTCATAAACTTCATTACAAAGGGGTGCAGTTTCAAACCACTACTGGTTTACAAAACAACATAGACTCAAAATGAAGCTACAGCAAGTAAAAATCTTGTTTCACAGAGTTTTGAGAAAATAGAAAGTGGGGTAGTTGGTCTCCAAGATGACAAAGAAACAAGAGGTGGAGGAAAAAGTGAAGGAAGTAAGATTTTAACTTTCTTCATGTGCAACATAAATTAAAAATGTGAGCACTGCACTACTAGAAAGGTTCTGAGTACATTCCAGGGGCCCTGGTGACAGAACAAACCACTTTAGCTCTGTTTTTCAGTTTAGTACAATGTCCCTGAAGTCCCTTGAGGTGAATGACTTCAAAATCTACAGAAACCTCCAACTCTAATTCTTGGTTTACACATGCATGCATTCTACATTTAGAAAGCAAGAAAACTAAGAGCAACATTTTGGATTTTTTAATAACTAATGAATCCAACAGTAATCTTTAAACACTACAATAGATTAAGATCCATATTTTTTATGCTTTAATAATTAATCCATTGACACAGCTGTGACAATGATAAGTGGACATGAACTGCTCCCCACTGTCCCAAGACAGTACCTCCAAAACAAACACTGAATTGTGATAAAGCATCCTCTCACAGCCCAGAAGAAAATCACAACACAGTGATCAGAACCACAATCATTAGAATTATTGTTCCATATTTTCAAGCAGAACTTGGCTTCCTACAAACAGGGGTGTTAAAACAAATGAGGCAGGAGGAGCAGAGTTTTGGTAGCAGCCAGATTTTAAGTTGAAGTGACAATGGAAGAAGACTCTGAAGAAAAAAGGGACCAGTTTACCCAGTAGCATGCAGGGAAGAACAAGACCTGGTCTCCTGTGAATACACTGTGACAACAGAGGTGCTTGCAGCAAAAGGGCAAGAGGACATCCCTCTCCTGTCTTGTGTAAGCTTCTCGCTTCACAAACTGTGTATTTCCAGAGAGATTTCTGTGCTATAAATGCCAAAGCAAGGGAAAAGCTCATGGTGATAATGTGCCTCAAAGAGGGGTAGAAATTCAAGATACAACATTATGTTCTGTGTTTCTTCACTTAACATGGTCATTTTTGTTGTTCTCATTCTGCAAAGGACAACTTCCAGCAACAGATTGTGGAACAAGCCTAAGCTTAACTTTATCCTTTACTGTTTTCTTTCTTTTTATCAGAGATAAAATTCAGTTCAGTAGTACTTCTGTGTGTGTGTCCTTGCTATTCTAACAACAAAAAGCTGCCTGAAATTTGCTCCCTGTTAAGCCAGATGTAGATCTGTTTGTATCAGTGCAACAACAAAAACAGCCAGAGTTGCTGAGTCTGACCTGAAGTTTTCTTCTGAGGTACAGCTTTGGTTTTACCCTTGTCTGAGAAATGTATTTTAATCTAGTATAAGACTGCATTTCTATTTTAAAATGATTAAGGCTAAGAGAAATGTCTGTGAGGACACAGTATTTGTTTGGCTGGTTCTTACATGTTTCACCACCAAGAGATGTGTTAAAATGGATGTGAGTGCCTGAAGAAGACTAATTCAGGCTAATTTGTTTTTGTCACTATTACATCCATGTGTCAGTGGTTAGTGATTCATTTTTGAGGAAATTACTGGTAAATACAAGTCCAAATTACTTCAGGAAGAGAAAAGGACAGCAATTTCTCATGTGTTACAGGGTTATAAAGGCAAATTAATGTTAGAGGGGGTTTGAGTGCTGGAACAGAGAGTCACAAATGGGCTGACACTTGTTTTGGTCTTATTGGTAGGCAAATACTGAAATCATTCCAGAAAGCCATCAAATAACTCCAGAAGAAACTTCACAGTGGTCTGAAAAACACTCAGCTTTGCTTTCATTTCAGATTAGTCATTGTGAGAACTGTCTTCCGAGATACTGAAGGTATTATCATGGTTGACTACGTTACACTTAAAACCCTGAGGGTAGCACTACACTTACCTGTGCATAACCTGCAATCAAGTATGAAAAATAAATATTAAGGCACATTTCAGAATCCCTGAGGCCTTGTTTGAGTGGCTCATGCTGTCGACTTTAGTTTATATCATGTTTTAAATTTGGCAGACATATCAACAGCAACGGATACTTTATTTTCAGTTCAGATAAAGCATTTTGTTTAACTGGGGCTGGAATATGCCCTGAATTGCATGGCAGTACAGATTACAGGTTGAGCTCTTTGCCTTTGTAGAGCAATGTGAGACATTTTTAGTTCAGGTCTAACATAGATCACAGCCCCTGCTTTTCATTTACAACATGTTGCAAGCAAATAAATAGAAGGAGAAGTGGAGAAAGACCACAATAAATTGCTTTTGCCTTTTTATATACTGACCCATGGCTGTGGTCAAGAGAAAACAATATTCTCTAAAGAGATCTACAGTCTATTTCTCTGTTTTACATGCTGAAACAGTGCAGAGCACTATGGGAGTAGTAAACCAAGGTGATGTGTAGTTAAAATAAAGTTAGGCAATGCCATAATGTATATGCTCAAAGGGTAATCATCAATCTGGCATTTACTGCTGCCATAGCTGTGTGGGTTTCCATCAGGACACAACTGCAGCTGGAAACCTGGATAGCTCTGCCTTGTATTAAAGGAGAACTCTCAAGAACTTGAGGGAGGTTTTACTGAGATCAGCTTCTGGTCTTACTCTGCTCTCACGTCCAGTAAGTCTGACACATAACAGACATTCCTATTATCACTGTGGGATAAGATTTAGGCTTGATCTCATTTAAATTTTATCAGCATCCCTGTTGATCAGCTGTTGTTATTCACACATCTATCCCAGTCCTAGAGTTATCTCTCTAACTGCTGTTGTACTGATGCCAGGGGATGCCAGGAGAAACATTTTATACCTGTGTAATTGGATCTACACTGAAGCGATGGAAATAATGATAAAAGCAAAAGCTGGTCTTGTCTGTGCAGGGAATTTTATGAGCAGAAATATATGGCTATTAGCAGAGGTTCAGGCACACCAGTGACTACAAAAGTCACACATTAAGGCACAATATCAGCTTATCCATGGCCACTCCTACCTGTGGGGTGTAACAGTCACAGACACAGGATGGGAGTGTGGTAGAGGTTTAAGCTGCTGCAGTTTACCAGGACCTTGCAGAGGGCACTGACTTGGTCACTTGTTTAGGTCAGATGATGGATTAACTTGTTAAGCTTCAACAACTTTTTGAGCAAGTCTGAGTCTCCTCTTTATGTAGTTCCAGCAATTCTGGTCACCCTGTGGTGCTGCTGTGAAGAAACAGCAGCTTTTTTCCAGTTCACCTTAACCTGCCTTTGCATTTTATCAAGGCACACAAACAAAACTTAAGCCATGACAGTGACTTTTGTTCAGTAGCTCTCTTCTCCACAAAATTAATGTAAAGAATACAAATATAAAAGTTTATTCCTGCCAAAAAAAATTCAAAATTGTACAAGTTAATTAACTTAAATATGGATGCTCTGAATAACTACAGTGATACAGATCTCATCTACCTGGAGCAGACAGGTACCCCAACTCCTAACCCTAAACCCCCTAACCCCATAAATCCCAACTCCTAAACCTATAACTCCTAACCCCATAAATCCCAACTGCTAAACCTAAACCCCCTAGTCCTTTATTTGAAGTTACTGATAATGGTGATGATAATGATAACAATGAATATGATGATAAATATCTATGGATTATTTTAAAATTTTATTTATACAGATAAATTTTTGGAACTGAAGTAGAAGCAATTTTTCAAGGTTGTGCTCAAAACCACATTGTTGGGCTGGAAACAGAGTCCTGTTTATGCCTTTTCACCCACGTGAATTATTCTTCCTCTCAAATCATGATCCATTGTAGTACATATATTATTGGATATATATAATTAGATATTATTGGATCCAATTGTGTTCCTTCATTAATATATAGGCATATAATACATAAATAAAAATAAAATTATAAATATGCTAAGGTACTTAGATTAAGCAAATTTCACATTATAACAACACTAAGGGTTATTTTGGTTCTTGAGTTTATGTTGTATAGAAAAATCAAAATATCTTCAAAAATACTAATGACCTAATTTGGGGTAATACCCTGAAAGATGTGGTCTTGAAAACTCATTTGTTCCTAAATGATTTCAAAATGTTTCCAAAGAACATAACTAAGAATATTAGCAAAAAACTTAGCAGCATGTAATGCAAAATGCTTGCAGAAGTATGTTCTCTAGGAATGTATACTTTAAATGCAGAAAGATTTATTGGACTTGGATCCTATATGGGCTTGGTTTCTAAGTTCTTTGCCAAACAATTTTGAACAACATTGATGATTTATCCTGGCCCTCTGTAATCCTGTTTTCATTTCTTAGTTCATTTTCAGAGGAAGTTCATGAAATTTAGGGTGCTTCCATGCCCAAGTTTTGCAATTTATACTGATATAGTTAAAGTGACAAAACCTAATATTCATTGATTAATATCAGTTTAAAAACAGTTAGAAGAGTTCAGGAAGGTGAAATCTTACTCACATAAATTCGCTTTGCACCAGATCAACTACAGCTTTTATTGCCATGATCACAGCCATAACTGCCACAGTAGTGCAAGTAATTACACCTATTTTTAAACTGTATATCTAAGCCACTTGTGAAATATCACCTGTATATTTTTTGTATCAATTTCTTTCCAAATAATAGGCACAAGTAGCCACCTTTTGAAGCAAACTTTGCCTCACCACTAAGCACCATAAGTACAAAGTTGTTTGTTTCTTTAAATTATAGCTACTATGACCCTACGGAATGGAGTACACACTAATTTCACTGGATAAATGGAAATTTGAGATCTTTAAGTTATATTGGTAGCTACTAGTTAAGAAAAAAATAACCATGTGTTAAAAGAAACAAACAATATGATGTTGGCAATTGTCTTACAAAACACCCAATGCATTAATCTGCAAACTGTCACAGTCTGGTTCTGTGTATTAGTTCATTGTATTTCAATATCACTAGGAGTAAGGACAAGAAAAATGTTTAATCTGGTTTAGATTTCCTCTCAAACTCTTCAGTTTTGAGAAATTATGTGAGCTGACAACCTGTTTCCAACATCAAATGGTCTAGGACAGTAAATATTTGTTTTTCCCCCAAAGAAGCATGTTCTTCCTTTGGCAACAAGAAGAATGTTATATGAAACTTGAATAAAACCAATTTTCTTCTACTGCACTGAAATCTACAATTTCAACCCAAAAGCAAAGGCAGTCTGGGCTAAGCTGAACCAGACAAAGGTGCATCAAGTCTTACTAAAACTGACCAAGCCATGCACTTTAAACTGTTTTTACATTTTATTTTTCTTTTGCTGTTTGCTATAAGATTACTGGGAGTATATAATCATAATTTCATTTGTTCTTTTTAATACTAATTTAGAAATATGTTAATCTGAAGCCTTCTGTGGGCCGTTTCCCTCGCTGGTTAGTTGTGCTTCAGCGAGATCATGACCTGTGAGAGGTGACTTGTGAGGTTAAAGCAGTTCCACAAATAATCAGTAACTGGGCAGTGAAAATAAATTATAGTCATGGAAAATATCGCACAGATTTTCCTTTTTCAATATTACTAAAAAACCCTTTTTCTAATTTTTTTTTTTTTTTTCAGTTGCGAAGCTTTGGGGATGGAGAAGCATTGCCTGGGGCTCCCTCTGGCGGCCGCGCCGTGGGAAGTGCAGGAGGCTCCCGATGCCGTCCGGGAGGAATCGGCCCCAATTCCCATCTGAGGTATCCCTCACGTCTAAAAGAATTCCTTTTCTTTTATTATGGAAATTGAATTCCCAATAAATTAAACAGGTATTGCAATCACTGGGGTAAGGTACTGCAGAACGTGCACTGTTCTGGGATGTTCTGCACCAAAGAAGTGCTTTCTGATACAAGCCTTTCTTCCTCCTGTTTAACAGAGAACCCTGATAAGCAAGAGAATTAAAAGCTAATATGGTAAAAACTAATAGTACCAGTGAATTCCTAGCTTGATGCTGCCGAAGGAACTCAACTTTAAAAAATTGCTGAGCAAGCTTGGGATAATTGGGAAACCCCAACACATAAATGCCTCTAAGGCACTCCCTGCATCACTTTGTATATCAGTTAGTGATGCAGAATGTTGCAAGATGATCAACACAGAACCACTTCATGGTGTGTAACTGTAATTTGCATTCTCACTGACATTTTAAAGCCTTCTCTCCAGTTTAAATACTCACTAACTACTACCATCAGTTGCTGATATCATCACACTATGTCAAGAAACTTTTACAAGCATGTGTTCAATTTTCAAAAGCATTTTAAAAGCATGAGATTAATTAATGATAAATATTTTATTTGTTACACATATAGATAACCTTGCCACAAAGAAATGCTGTGCCCCAATTGCATATCATATCAGTGGCCAGGTTTGGAAAGGTGATCAGCTGGTTCTTTATTAACTGAGTGAACATAATGCCCTGTGATCTCAACCACCCAAACCCTAGGTAGGTCTGTACTGGCTCCTATCAACAAACTCTTTCATGACCTTATTGTAGAAGGAAAGTCTGGAATGTTATGTAATCTTATGAAAAACTTAATACTAAATATTTTGTTATCTAAAATGGACAAAAGAATTCCATATCCCAGTGGCTTGAATTTCTGCATAACTCCTTCTTCCAAAACAATCCCAAGCATTTTTAAATGAACAATTTCACTCACCACTGAAATACAGAAATCTCTGGAATGGGAATTACTAAGCCCTTGGCAGCACTACACAGGTAGAAGCATCCATGCCTATTCTCCACTATATTTTGCCCCTGCAGCAGATGTTTTTCAACAAGTCCTATCTTGTACTTACTTACATTGCATGGATAAAGTCCTTGATTGGGTCCAGGTTAATGTTCTGCCTTGGAAACTCTGTTTTGCAAAGCAATCCCTCCATTCTCCAGCACATGAAGGAGTAAATTCTTCAAAGAAGGGTCAAAGGATTTTGAGACCAGGGACATGAGTTCCTCTGTTTCTTTGATAAGCAGGTTTGATACTCAGATTACAGAGCATGGAAAGCCAAAGATAATTTCCTGCAAATCATGCATCAGACTGTACTCTCTTTGGTATTATATGGCCACCAATAACATTAGCATTAAGGTGAGGCCAAAAAAAGATGCCTAAAAAATATCCTGTTACTAAAGGGCAATGATTTTCCCTTTTGCAAAATACAATATACTTAAAAGCTTAAGAAACCTATGTCTGATGGTGATTTAAAAGCACTTTATTTTAACAGGTCTTTGCTCTCTCAGCAAGACAATACAAATAAATCTAGGCATGCAACATACTCATGAAATCAATTATGGGTTTGAATGTGAAAAATTTGAGGTATGTCAAACAATGTATCAAACAATATCTGTGTTTTATTCAAGCATAATTTGAGCAATATTTCTGTTATTGAAGTATGAATTTTCTTATTAAATTAGAAACTGAAAGGCATGGGAAGTAAGTGACCTACCAAAAGCCAGAGTGAAGAGAGAACTCTGGGGGAAAAGAAAGATGGGTCTTCCAAGACCCAGATGAGTACCTGACTTAATGCTCTCCTGTTGTTCTCCAGCTACAGGGGAGATATCTCCCTGCTTTGTTATTGTCCTACACAGACACAAGGAGGAAAATTTTATACCTTGGCATGATCACTTCTGTCACTGTTCTCCACAATAAACAGCTCTTTTCTATACTGATGGTCATAAATTCTAAGTCTCAGTCATGACTCTAGCTGATTATTCTTTGATTCCACAACAATTCAGCTGAAAGAATAAAGAAAAAACCCATATTTATTCAAACCCAACTAATATTTGAATGCCTATAATGAATATTAAATAGTATTTAATAATATTTATATGTTAAAATGGGTTAAACAAGCCACTAAAATAAGGAGGGAGAGGAAAAAAAGGATTTGAATTTTCATACTACTAAATAAAATACGTTGTAAAATATCCTGAAGGTTTATTTTTTCTTTTATAGGAAATCACTAGTAATTGCATTAACTTGGAAGGAAATTTATTTTTATAATGCCAGGTAACAGAATAGCCTTTTAGTATCTTTTGCTTTGAATATTTGAATAGATATGCAATCCTTTTAGTGTTCATAATTTTAAAATTTATAGCTTTCCAGTACATGCTAATTTAAAATAATGAAAAAAATATTGTTTATTCTAGCGTTTTTACATGTCTAGACTGCTTCTTAAACACAAGCTGTGCTGTAAAGTACAGCAAAAGACACAATATATTTCAGCTTTCTTAGTTTGTTTCTATTTTGCAAGACATAAATCCCCAGACACTCTTGAAGATGCAGAGAACAACACAGTGTAACTTGTTACATTTACAAAATGCATTTAAATGAGCAGTTTCTGCAGATTTTTATTACTCAAGTCCCTGTTATCAAGGACAGGTATTTCATTAATTCTCAGCTTAAAGACTCTGTGTGATTTTTATCTTAGTGAAGCCATTTTAAGCTCTCACCTGTACTGTCATGGATATCATTGCTCCTGACTCAAGCAGGAACTGGGTCCAGGAGCTCCTGGCCCTGCATTAACTCCACCTGACGTCTTGTCTTGCACAGCCCCTGCCAAGGCTGTGCCCTTTGGGTGTGCGTGCCTGAACTCTCAATGCACAGTATAAAAATTAATGTATTTTATACATAATTCATGACATTTAAAAAACATTGTCACTTGACAGCCGAGTTGATAATGAAATTAGTTTGTTCTACCTCCCGCTGGTAGGTGCCGGACTTCCAAAGCCCTGGGAGATGATAACCACCACTGGTGCCTGCCTTGCCCTCAGAAATTTATGTATTTAGAAATCAAGACCTGTCCAAAAATAATGCAGTCTAAACTTCATACATATTAGCAATAGGTGTATAATGTCACCAACCTTGGAATGAAAGGAGTAAATTCCATATAGACATGTGACGATTGTTCATCTCAATTTGTGGCTGTGGGGTGTTTTTTTGCATATCTATGTCATTTCCAGTTAATATTAGATTTGACATAAAGTGATTTGACTTGAAGTTATGCCAGTTTCTTGGCCAAAAAAAATCAGCCACTGTAATTCTAGAGCAAAGCAAAGTGTGGGACTCTGAGAGACCCACTGTTTGTGTTCATTAGCAAAGCCAGAAACAGGATTAACTGGCACTTATGGAGCATGGTGCAATGGAGATAAACCTTGCTCACAAAAAAGGTAATCTCAGGAATTTCCATTATTGAGAAGGAGAAGTAAAACAGTGGTAGTGCTCAAAAAACCCAACTGGGATTTATTTCACATTTCCACTAAATGGGGATGAGGAAAAAGTAAGAGAAAGAAACTATTGTTCACGTAAGTATATGGAGAAAAAAAGTGTTACTTGGAATTGAGGCAAAATCCTAGCAAAGGATGTGGTACAGTGTGGTTGCAATTTATTTTCTGAGTTTTTCTGTTGTTCTGATGGGAAAAAAGAAACAAAGCAGAACTATGTCAGGCCTTCAGCAGAGAAAGACCTCCAACCTTATCTGTCAGGCTGGTGAAAGGAGTTCCTTTTTGTGCCGTGCACCAATCTCTGCACACAGCCCATTCCCAGTACCAAAAGGAAGACTTCTGTCTCTTATTTTCTTGCATAGAGACATAAAAGTGAATTACAATCTTTCTTTGTGGTTGTCATCTCCAGTGGCCTCTCAGTGACTTATCTGGTGACCAAAGTAAGGCTACTCAAGCAATATATTTTAAGTGACCTTTGCAAAAAGGCTGTGAATTCGTCCTACAGGCAGTGCATTTTTATTAATAGGGGTTTCCATGACTGTGATGCCAGAAGTTGTATAATGTCTATGAGACTTTTCTCCTTACATTTTGAGAACTTCATAAACAAGTCAGCATCTGTGGGAAGAAGAACCAAATAACTGCAATCAGGGGAAGGTGGGACGGCCCCTGTTTTGCAAGGCAGCAGCTGCCTGCAAGGTACCTGGCCCAAGTCAGAGGGACCTACTGGACACAAACCTCAGTGCCTACAGCATCCTGAGGAACGAGCTGAAGGTGCTCTATGGAAACCATCTTTCTGAGAGTTTGTTTGTTAAGTGCAAGTTTTAGAAAGGAAGCAAGCTTGACCTTCACAGTATGCAAAACTTTGGCTCTGGTCCTAGCTCTTTTCACATGTGAATAGTTCCTGTGGGGCCTCTTCATGTGCTCAGAGTAACAAACAATTTCAGGATTTAGACCTTGATCTAAATCAAGGGTAGCAGCAATACCTTCTGATAGACAGAAACATTTTTTGTTCATAGCAAAGTAATGCATTTTCTGCATGGACAGAATTAATCTGAGTCTGACTCTTCATTGTCATCATGTAGCTGTTCTAGTTTGTAAAGGGTTCTTGCTCACTTCCAGGGTTTCCTTCCAATATCATTAAATACATTAAATAACAATTTTCACTAAATTTGATTTCTGGGTATGTATTTCAAACACAGTTAGGGCTGAACTGCTGGGTCCATTGTAGCTTATCCTTAGACACCACTTTGAAAAGCAGGATGGGTCATCCCCCTCAGACTTGCCATTTGCTTTCCTTTCTGGAATGGATGATGCTGTTGCAGTTGATGGTTCTTGCACAGAACAAACCACGCTGTAGGTCATTTTGTTCCCCAGTAATATCTGAATTTCTTTCAGCATTTATTTCTTTGTCAAGTAATAATCTTTATCTTAATTTACTCTGTAGCAAAGAGGACAACAATATGACAGTGTCCAAGGAATATACAGAAATTCCTTCACCAGTTGATGCCTCTTAGGTGTAAAATCCAGTTGTCTATAATAGACTTGACTATTTTAGAAACCCACCTTGACAGCTCCATGCAATGGGGATTAACAGGATTGACAGCCAGTCCTCATCTCAATGCCACCATCGTCATGTAAACCAAACACGTTTAGCAGCACACTGCCTTTAATTTTTTCTCCTTTCATCATTTATATATATCCCATTTTATTACAAAATATTCAGAAAAGGAGATAAAAAGTCTCACTACCTGGTAGGAGCTACTTTCAGCCGTGTGCTGCACTGCAGCCAGGACCTGAACTCTGATTTGTGGGTAATGTTCTGTTTGTACATAGCAAGGCACCTCTGCCATCTGTATGTATGTGGGACAAAAATAATGAAGTCACAACTTCACTAAATTCATAGAATTTAGCACTCAGTATAGTAAAATACAATGAGCATGTGGTTAAGAGTCAGGCGACAGAAATACGATATGGAAATATGACCTAGAAGAAAAGGCATTACATCTGCTCTGGAGTATTTCAGCATGGTTAATGGCCATGCAATTGTTCATTCTGAGTCCATATTCAAAGAATCTCATTGAAAATATGAGTTAACAGGTAAAATGGAGACAATTCACTGAATGACTGGGGATTTTTAGAAGTGGGTTTTAGAACTCGCTCATCCTCTCGCTTATATACCTTTATTTCAGAGAAATTCTGGTGTTTAAACTATATTTAGTGATAAAAGTGAGGCATCACCTACATCTTGCTACAGTGAAGAGGGTAAAACAAGGTTTTCAGACATTTTCATACTATTTTTAAAGAAGGACACTTTCATACTATTTTTAAAGAAGGGCACGAAAAATGTGTGCTGTTAGGGTAAGTGCAATGTCTTTTCTTCATTAAAAAGGTTTCAAATTGTCTTGTCACCCAAGTACAGAAAAAATAATTATTTACTAATAATTATTGTGTTCACTGAGAAGTGCCTACTGCAGGCATCTGGCAGAATACTGCAAATAATTCAAGATACTCAAATTATTAAAATCAACACCACGAATTAACTATTAATTACACTGTATTTTCACGCAAGCCTCACTCACCATCACAACCACCTCACTCTGCCACCACTGATCCCTGCACACGGAACGAACTGACTTGCCAAAGGCTGCGCTCTCGCCCCCTGACACGACCACCCTTCTCCCTGCAGCTACAGCGCCCCGGGCAGCGCCCCCCGGGCGGACCCACCGACCGCTGCCCCTCTCGGTGAGCGGGGTCGGGCTCCGGGACACCCCGGCCCGACGGAGATTGGAGGCTGCCCGGAGGCGACCCCAGCCCGGCGCTGCTCCCCCACCCGCGTCCCCTTGTCCCCCGCCTGGCGTTGCAGTAAGATCCTCCGGCCTCCATCCTGCCGTCCCCCGCTCGGCTCTCCCGCACCCCCGAGCCCCGGCCCCAGGGAGGACCCTCCGGAACGCCCCGCGCTGCCCCTCCCGCCCCGGACACCCAACACCCGCCGCCGGCCCCGAGCCTCGTCCCCCCGCCCGACCCCGCGGAGCCCGAGCGCGACCCCGCCGGCAGCTCCTCCGCTCCCATCCCGGGCTCCGCCGGGGCAGCTCGGGGTGGGCGGGTGGCCGGGCCGGCGGCCGCTCTGCCAGCCGGAGGCGGACCGAGGAGCCGGGGAGGGTTCTCTCATCTCAGCCCCTTCCTCCGCCTCCGCGGCGCTGGTGCAGCCGGGGAATCCGGGCGGGGGGAGGCAGGGCCGGCGCTGGGCTGCCCGACCGCCCCGGGCTGCGAGAGCTGCGCCCGCTCCGGCCCCGCTCCGAGCGCCGCTGCTCCCGGGCAGGAGACCCGCCCTCCGGACAGCACCGCCGGGGCAGCATCCCCGGGCAGCACGGCCGGGCAGCAGCGCTGCGCAGTATCCCCGGGCATCATCCCGGGCAGCACTGCCGGGCAGCAGCGCTGCTCAGTATCCCCGGGCATCATCCCCGGGCAGTACCGCCGGGCAGCCCCGCGGGGCGGGCGGTGGGCGAGGGCTCGCCCGGGGGCGGCGGCGGCCGCCGCGGGTTCAGCCCCGCCGGGGAGTTCCGCGAGTTCTCCCGGCGGCAGCTCCGCGACATGGAGAGGCTCTTCCGACAGTGAGTGCGGGGGACTGGGAGGGGAGAATCCCCGGGGGTGGCAGCGCCGGGGCGAACGGGGGACCCCCCAGCATCCCGCACCGCCGGCATCCCGGCATCCCGGCACCCTCGGCATCCCCGCTCTTGCATCCCCAGCATCATCCCTGCTCCTGGCAGGGCAGATGCCCCAGCGTCTCCCGCCCGTGCCTGCGGGCGGGACTCCCCCATTCTTTGCGGGTCGGACGCCCCCGTTCCTTGGCAGAGGTGCCCCCACGCCCCTCCAGCTCCTTACAGGAGGGATCCCCCGGCTCCTTGCAGGAGACTCCCCCCAGCCCCAGCTCTGTGCAGGAGGGGTGCCGGGGCACCCCCCATTCCTTGCAGGACCCCCTTCCTGCCTCTCTCAGGAGGGATGCCAGGGACATCCCTCTTCTCTCAAGCCCCTCACAGGATTGATGTCGGGGACACCTCCCCCTGCTCCTTGCAGGGAACATTCCTGCGCACCTCTAAATTCTTGCAGAAGAGACCTCCCGTCCCCCATGAGGGTCTGAGGCCAGAGAAGGGGGGCTGGAAGATGGGACCAGGGACCTTCGCATTCCCTCTGCTGAAGCACTGAAGGGCTCTCCCTCTGCAGCCCCATCTCCCCGGGGACCGCAGCGGCCAGGCTGGCGTGTCCCCAGCATTCCTGCCCGCTGCGAGCCACCACGCGTGGCGGAGCGTGACTCCCAGCACAGCTCGGCCCCCGGCCCCGGGGAAGGGGGGGAGCTGGCAGCAAGCCTTGAACCCTGGAAATTTCCATGGGGAGCCAAAAATCGGGGTGACTCCAGCCATGGTCGCGCTGGGAGTAACCAGGGACGAGCGGGACTGGCCGGAGCATCCCCGCGGAGCCCGAGGCGCGCGTGGGGCGCTTTGTGCAGGAGGCGTGGAGGCAGCGGGACCCGGGAAGCACGGAGGTGGTGCAGGCGAAGGAATGGCTGCGGAATGCCAATACCCCTCATTCCATCTGGCACCGGGGGGGGGGGGGAATCTGCATCAGCGTCCCGGGTGGTCTCGCTCGGGCGTGACCGGGGGGGAATGGAGGAAGCGGAAGGGATGGAGGCAGTGACCCCCGAAACCCAAGGCTGGGGGGCTGTGTAGGGTGCAGGCACACCCTGTCAGCATCCCTAGAAGTGCAGGGAGTCTCCCTGTCCCCTGTGTCTTCCCGGGGGGCTGTCACGCACCGCCCGGACATGGCAGGGAGCCAGACACGCGGGTTGCTGCCACCATCTATCTCACGGACTGCAGCAGGAGGGAGCCTGCGGCGGGGCGGACAGCTCGGGGTCCCGGGGGATGGGTGCAGCTGCAGCTCCCGGGGCCGGAGGCGATGGATGGCCGTGCCGGGGTGCTCCGGTCGCGGCGCAGATGGCGGTGCGGGTGTCGGCGCCGCGCAGGCGACAGAGCGGGCGTGCGGAGCAGACGTGTTTGCTCTGACAGCTGCGGCGTCTCGCTGCAGCGAAAGGAGCAGCGCCGGCGAGGTTTGGGAGCCGGGGGAGGGGGGTCTCCCGAGGGAGGGATGCTCTGGAACAGAGCCCTGCCACGCTGACCTCGCTGCTGCTGCCTGCTGTCCTCGGGATGTGACGGTTCGGCTGTAGAGGATAAAGTGATGTGTGGAAGGGTTTTTGCTTGTCACAGGGGAGATGGTGCCCTTTGGGAGATGCAGAGGGATGTTGGCATCCCGAAAAAATAG
>JAWWLZ010000156.1:3391074-3479101 GCA_035041345.1 Poliocrania exsul
ATCCTCTAACCAAACAGCAGCTGAAGGAACAGTTATTACTTCTTTATTTTCTATTATTCTGCCAGAAACTTCAGGAAAAATTCACATGCTTGTACATGTGTAATTGTTTATGGCATTAGTGAAACCTGAGGAGTGAAAGTTACAGAAGGATCCTTAGATACTGGGAAATAAGTGCATTTTAATTGTATATAATCTACCTGGAATAATGATGACTTTGAAATGGAACTATTGTAACACTTTTGATATTTACATATTCTTCCTCCTCCCTCCCTCTTATTTTTCATATATAGGCCCTTTAAAAAGTCAATATATCTAGGAGAACACCTTAAATCACAGTTTTGTGGCAAGAAGATTCTTTAAAATCCCTCTTCAAAAGACTACAGAATTGGGGGCCATCAGTTACAGTTACTTATTTTTCGACAAGGTGCTGAGTTAAATATCACTTAGTTTATGTCTTTCACAGTTTAGCTTTATCTACGTATAGAAAGAAAACCATTTCCATGAACTGCTCTGGAAGTTCCCTCAAGCATAATGCAAAGTATGTTTGAGATCAGTTCACAGAACATTAACTCAAGGTGTTTCAAGCTGGAAATGGGGAGAAAAAAGACACTTGGCATATGAGAAAAAGAAAGAAAAAAAAGTTGACCAATCAGTACCATTTTTGTTAAAGTCTGGTTATGGCAACAGTCTGTAGCTCATCCATGTCTCCTTACATTTCTTTGAATATTAGGGACACTAAGTCTATGCACATCCAATATTTAGAATATGGTGGAACTCAAAGATGATTATTCTACCCAAAATCTAAAAGTAAACAATGAATTTTAGCTAAAAGCTGGCAGTCTCTACCAGAGCTGCATAAAATAAATATTTTAAAGGAATGATTATGTCCTTTTAATCAACTTTATTTTATTCAAGCAGATTTTAAACACTTAAATAAAGAGGGGGAGGAACAGAAGAATTAGAAAATTAATTATAGATTAATCATTCATTGCCATAGAATTTAATCTGTTAGAGGAGGCTCTACAGTATCAAGATGCAGGTTGAGTTTGGGGCCAATCACTTCTTATTTAATATTCTGTAATCTTAATTGATGAGGAATTATTGCTGTTTGGGACTGCTTGGCTGCATGTAGTGGGTCAACTGTCCCATAGCTGCTTCCTTTGGATATTTTTTATCTTCTAGATTTTGATTATTATTTAACACCAATGGGAAAAAATAAAAACCCAGAATATTTTCCTGTTGAGTTGAATGAAAATCTAATCTGTCTTTATGTAAATGCCATTTGTTATGAGTCTACTTAATGTCAGTGTTTGTATTTTTATTGTCCTGAACTTAAAAAAAAAAGAGTATTTAAAAAATAGTGTCTGAATCAAAGATTGTGCAACATCACTGCAAAAAAAAAAAAGTATGCAGTCTCAGTTCTTTACATGTAATTCATTTTGGCAGGTGCAGTACTTTTAGGCTCTATTGTATTACAAACGCTAAAAAAGCTTGAAAGAAATCATTGGAAAAAGGTTTAGAGTAAGTGATTTAGAGGAGACTGGCAGGTGGCACCGTGTGGCTACTGCAGGATTAACTGAATTCTGGAAATGCACTCACTTCACAGCTTTGGAGCTGAGTCTTGGGTTAGTCATTAGTGAAGCAAAAGTCACCTCTTTGCTGATCTGCTGGACTGTGAGACAGTGGTTGATGGAGATATTAATCAACCAACAGAAACTACTTCCTGAAAAATTCGGGATGCTTCAGTTGTTGAAGTGATAACTTGGTCAGGACATCTCTTTACCTGCTGCATATGTAGTGACATGTAAATATGATAAATATGTAACACTGCGGGGCTATAAATATGTCTGTTGGGGAAGACAGATAAAGTGTAGGAGACCTCAAGGGAAAAGTGAGGTTGAAATGAGGAAATCTCAAAATAGTCTTGGAAACAGCTTCCCTGGGTTACTATGGCAGTAAAATACCTGTTGATGAGCCTCCCAAAGTTAGATGCAGGTATTTCTCAGTTGGATGGCTGAGGGAATTAACATTTTTAACAGGCTGTTTTGTGATCCATAAGACCAGATTTAGGATGCCATCCATCACTTTGTGAGCCACATTTGTGGCAGATTTTTCTCCTTTCCTTTTCTTGTTTTGACTGATTTTTTTGACTGATGTATTTCCTACAACCTCAGTTGTAACTGGTTTGGAGGGAGAAACATGTCAGATCCTTTGTGGGCTAGGAACAGCTGCTTTCTTTCTTAGATATTGGAGATCCTACTCAGTTTTGTGAAGGATCCTCTAAATTGGAGCCCTTGCTGGAGTTACATACTTCTGTCAGCATCAAGAGTTGCCTGATGTCCTTGACATCCGTGTGATTTTAGGCTGCACTCTGTGTGCTAATTTGCAGTAGATTCTTTGCCATTTTTTATTTCCTGAATGTAAACTCTGTCCTTATCTGAGTTTCCTACTGATATGAAGTGCTGCAAGCACATAAGATAATCTGGGTAGAAAACCAAAAGAAATACTTGAAGCAGTTTCTCCTTTTTACACACTACAAAAATGTTCACTTAATATTCAGAAGAATCCTTGGAAATTTTCAAAGCTTGACCTAAGGCCCTAAGCGACTTGATGTAACTTAAAAGCTTTAAGCAGGTTTGGCTAGACAGGCTCTCTAGAGGTGTCTTCAGTCTGAACTTCTCTGTGGTTCTTTAAAAGGACTTTGAGTCCTCTGTATAGGTCACACCTTTTTGCTTTGTCTCAGTTGTGAGTTTTTGCTCAAATTCGGGAGCTTGCCATGTCCTTGCTGTTCTGGTGGTTCAGGTAGTGAAGAGAGGAGCAGGACAGGAAGAGGAACCCACCAGTGAACCAAAGAGAGCTGTTATTTTTGTGCTTGGCTGTGCATCTCAGTGTTGGTTGCTATTCCTGTCTCAGTGTGTGCTATTTGGTGTGATTTTTGGAGGCCTCCTCCAAGTGGGGTTATACAGCCAGGCTGCCACTTCAACAAGTCATCTCCTCGCTGGCTTTGTACAGGGCTGCTCTGAATACAGGTTGAAGTACAGCTTTTGATCTCTCAAACACTTTTGAGTTTCTTCCTCTCTCTGAGAAAGTCCTGCTGTACGTTTTTGTTCTTCTGTAAAAGCCAACTGGAAAGCAGAAAGCTCAGCTTTATTAACAGAGCTGAGGGCAAGAAAACCTGAGACTGATTCTTTTCTTCTAGTCCTGCAAAACCTCAGTTAGTTGACATTCAGAACTGTAAGGCAAACTTGTTAATTTAGTTTGTCCTGAGGGTTTTCTCAGGTGGACACATTCCTTGGAGTGTACTTTTGTTTGTATTTGTGAAGAGTGTACTGCTGATATTTCATGTTGATGGTTTAGTTCTTTTGACTAAAAAAGTGTCTAGAGGTTGACTGACAGGTTCCCTACAAAAAATGCAGAAATGCAGTTTCTAGAGAGGGACTTAACAATGTGTGACCATGAGGATAAGAGAATAAAACCAGACTGAGAATAGAAAATACTTCTATGAACAGACATTTAGGTATTTTCTGTAGATATGAGGGAAGACCACTGGTTTTAAGAACGAAAGTTTCTGGAAAAAATCTCTAGTAAGGATCTTTACAGTTACAGAAGCTCTAATTTGCTCCTTATTTCATCATGGAAGTTTTTGTCAGAGCAGGCAGTCAAACAAAAATTGTGTACTGGAAAGAATTGAAGAAGGTTCCTGATTCTGAACCAGCATTTCATGATTGTTGTCCAAGCGGGATTAGTGTGTTCCTTCATTTCAGGTACTTTCACTCACTTTCCACACTGTGGAACGTGATGTCACTGGTATTTTTTTAAATATCTGACAGGATCATAGCACTGCATATCCCAAATTTAACTGAAATTTAGGATAAAAATTACTTTTGTGGGTTTGTGTTGGTTTATTTGGGCCAATTTTAACTGAAAGCTCAGCTGAATATTGAAGGTACTCAGTCAGTGTTTTCCATCCTTCACTTTTGCTGTACCATTTTGTTTCTGCTGTCTGAAAAAGAACACTTTGTTTCCCTTGAAAAAATACTTAGGTGTTACTAAATATTTTAATAAATGTCCACTGCATGCAGTTTGGTGGTCATTAAACAAGTTGTTCCACAATTAGGGACTGTTGCCTTCAGATTGCACTGAGGAAAGCTTCTTATCCTAATTATTTGTTTATCTTAATGAATGCATGGTAAAGGCTGTATTGCATTTGTACCATTAGACACTCTCAGTCTGATATTTTCAGAACCCTGCAGATGTGGATTTTAAATAAATGAAAAGAGCAGATGGTGTACAGGGAAATCTTTGGTAGGCCAAGGAGCTAAATCAAAGTTTCCCTGAGTTCCAGGAGGCACCTTACAGAGAGACTGTTTTTCCATCACTAGAAAATGTAATAATGAAGTGTTGATCTACAGTATGTTGCAGAATTTTCTAGATATGCAGAATATTCTATAGAAAAAGTGTGTGCCATAGGAAGAGATCTGCAACACTTTGCTTGTTAGCACATATTTTAGCATGGGGCTTAGACTTGCTTTGAGCTGATCAACCCTGATGGTGCTGAATATAAAAAATGCCAATATAATTAGTCATCTCCAGCAGAAAATAATTTTTGCCATTTTTTTCCCTGTCTGGAGGAGGGGATGAACTGGTTTGCAGTTACTCTTTATCATTTTGGTTTCTATTTTTGCCATCGACTGGGAACATTTACCAATTACTTTTTACCATCTTGCATTTAGGGATGGGCTGGTTTATGAGATAAATCTTTATAGCAGAAATGCCCTGATGAACCAGAGTGAACTGATGGTAATTCAGCAAAAGCTACTCCTTGACTGATGGTGGAATAGGACACACAACTGTGTGTGGTCAGCTTTGGATACGAAGTGAGCTACTTACAGTGTTCTAGTGCTAATCCACATTGTCTTAATTAAGACATTACAAATGCTCAAACTTCATAATAAATGTTCTGGATGAGGTACAGATATATGAATAGATTCTGTTTGGTTTTGCATTGGTGCAACTGTGATAAAAGATATACAAATAGAAGACTGTACCCAGAAACTCAGAACACAGACAGTTCTTATTCTTCCCTAATCTGTATCACCCCCAAAAAATCTCCAAAGACACATCATTGCAATCATATCTAGGCAAGACAGTGGAATTTAAATGTATAGTTACCATTCTAGATGTATATATGGGCTGTATAACCACAGGGAAATCAGAGATTTTCTATTTCCCTTGGAATGTGTTCATTATTAGAAAGTGTTACCAGAGTATTGTTTGTTGTAGGAGAAGAAAATCCTGTTCAAGTTTTTAATGAATCTCTTGAGAGAATCATCAGATTTACAGGTTAAAAAAGCTGTAAACATTCTACTGGGAGTAATCATTAAAGAGAAGATGAATGTGAGCTCTCTGTGCACTTCTTCTGAAACAGAAATCCTGAAGATGATTTACAAACCAGAAGGCTGTTTGTCTTCAAATGGCCTGTACTTATTTTCTGCAAGGAAATACAGAGTATGATTAAGTCTGTTTGCAAGATGAGAACCATTTTCACTGTTTTCTTTGGAGAATTTTATAGGTAAAACAGCATTGATCAGAATTTCAAGGGAAGAAGCCTGAGACATATTTCCTTCATTTCTAGATTAAAAAAAAGCATTAGAGGGGAAGAAACAATCCTCACTGCATTGATAATCAACTTGGAGGGCCTTTTGTTGGAAATCTGCTTTTCTACAATAAATAAAAATGAATTAATGAAAAGTCTGTAGTTTAAATAAATAAATTCCAAGAAACCCCAACTCAGTCCTCTCATGAATTACTTTTTTTGGCAAACTAAAAAGTGACAGCACAGAACTGCTAAAAGGTTTGCCTTTCCACGAGGCACTTCATACCCTTGATTACTCACTCAAGCTTGACTGACCCAGCAGCATGGTAGGAAAAACTCATAAGTTGTGATGAAACAGTTTGGTTAAATTTTATGCTTTTTATTTATTTATTTTTTAAATCTGGAATATTTCAGATGCAATGAAGGGAACAGCTTTGAATATACTACTGAAAGATAAAATGTAGAAAAATATTTTTAAATTAATTCATCAAAAATTGTTCTTTCAGACATTTTAATTGATCACCTAAGATTCTACTGAACATATTTCTATAGTTAATGTCTCTTGCTTTTTTAGAAAACTCCAGGCCTGCCATGGAGAAGACAGTTTGTTTGTAGTTGGGGTGAATTTTGGCATTAGTTTTGTTTTGATGGTGTAACTCTTCAGTGAAGCACAAATGGACTGAAAACATGGAAAACAACGAAACGTGAACTGTGTCCCAACCACATCTGTTGGACATAAAAGCAGCAGTTTCCCAGTCATTCAGCTTTCCCAGAGGTCACTCCCTCTGCAAATAAGATGCATAACAAACTGCTGTATTCACAGTGTCTCAGCATTATGAGCAGTGTGTGTTTCAGCTGACACTGCCATTCACAATGTGATGTTACCAGTTCACTAGCACTGTGAATGTTACCCTATTGTCATACTGGGCATACTCAGGCCTCCAAAAGAAGCTCTCTGTGACACCAAGAGGATTGATATTTCTGCTGAGTTTTCTTAGTATTTTGTGAAGATTACCTGCCCTGTAGTAGGTTCCCTCCGCCCCCCCACCTCAAGATATGTGTATGTGCATTTAATTTTATTCTTTTTTTTTCTTTTTTTTTTTTTTCCATTAAAAGGGTGTGTGTGTTTCTATGTCTATGCATAGATGTGCTTTGGTCATAAAGGTCATAACTCATGTCCTTGGTCGGAGCTAAACATTGGGCTTACAGACTTTGAACAAGCTTCTTCATGAAGCAATCCCAGTGAAAATTCATCTCTGCCCTGAAATACCCACGAGCAGAATCCTCCTGAGCAGACTTGAGCCATGGCATTTGTAACAGTGTGGCTGACAATGGAGGTAAATCAAGACAAGAATAAGGACGTCAGGTCTGCTCTAGCTTAGGACTGAAATGTCACAAAATGTAAAGGAATGTACTCACTCATGTAGAATCACTTTGGGGCTGCAGCCTGTCGGTGGAAGATGAATGAAAAAGCCTTGTGACGTGGGTCATGCTGGTGTTGTTTGGGTATGTCTTAAATATCAGTGGTGCAACGTGTTAGATCTTATGTTTTTTGTGTTTCCTTTTACAAGAATTTACATTTGGACTGTCATTTCTCTAGAAGACTGGAAAGCATTTTGCCAATTTTTATGTATCCATTATCCACTGCCACCTTTCTGCGCCTGTTTGTCTCCCACTGATGACTCCTACTTTTCCACAGATATGGGCCCTAAAAGGAACATTTCTAGCTATGAAAGCAATATGTGCCAAAAGATGATTTGCAATCCTATGACTATTTCCTTCACAAAGGCTTGCAAGATTTTAGGAAAAATGCCAGCTAGTGCACAGACAGTTTGGCTCTCTGAGCCCAGCATTAAGGTTAACAAGTTGTAAATAGCTGCATGTTGCCATTATCTCAAAACCCTGCTGCTTTCAGGACATGATGAAGACTGTAATAAGAATGTTGTTCGTTGCTTGTTGCATTTTTTTTCCTTCTCTTGCACAGTATTTACTGAAGAATATGTTTTAAAAGTTGGATGTCTTGTGATGGGGTCTTGATGTTTCTTTCATCTTACTGACCAGCATGTTACTGGCAGAACTCTAAGAAACAGCTCATTGAGATGAGGGAAAAAGCAAAAGCCAAATCTGCCTCTGTTTTTTTGAAGAATTTTTTATAGGAAAGAATTTGTAATTTTGGATGTTTTTTCCCTAAAAAAATACAGTGTTAAGGGAGCTGAATATATTTACAGTATCTCATGTAAACATTCATATATGTATAAGGCTTTCTCACAGCTATATAAATCTGCACATCTTGATTCAGGTCTGTTGAGCTGTGGTGACTTATAAAAAACATGGATCATATCTAACATATGCCACTCAAAGTTACAGTATCTCTGTTTTTCAGACATATATAAAAGTTCAACTTGGTGTATTTAATGAAACAAAATATTTTTGGAGTTTAACAGGTGCTTACTTTGCTTTGAATGTCTAATGTACTAATTTTTGTATGTGTTGCCTAATGAATTGGTCAGCTTTGGGAAAAAGGTTGGTAAATTAATCTTTATTAGTGTATTTTTTTTCATGAAACAATCCATTTCTTCACAATTTGATCCTGAAGAAGGAAGAGGTAGTCTATCAAAATTTGGAATTCTGCATGACTATTTCTTTCTAAAAGAAAGCTCCAACACCAATCACTAGGAAACATTAGCCTTGAATATACTCTGTAAGGAGCAGAGGATCATTAGCCATTCATTAATTTTTGTCCATTTGGTTTTGGGTGGGGTGGAGGGATGGAGGAGAGTGCCCTGTGTTTCCTGGAGTACAGTGTTGGTGTCTAAGCCATGTCTGCCTTAAATCTGATCAATCTACAATGGAGCTGCAAAGAACCACTTGGGATGGAAAGAATTAGAGCAGAATGTTGGAGGAAAATGTCCTAGTTGTGGTGGCTTGGGTGTGGAAGGGCATGGTTGGAACACCACAGCACTGAGATGAGTCTGCTATAATACCAAGGCAAAGTGCCAGGATGAGGGGAATGTGTTCAAAGCAACTGTGGCAACAGAGCTTTGCAATAAAGGGAAGCTTTGAGGCAAGACACTGAAGTACTGAGAATATCAGAATGCCTGAGCTGTTTTGCCAAGCTGGCAGGGAACACAAACCAAGGAGAAACATTAAATTCTCATGGAGAAGCACCCAAGTGCTGAAGGAAAATGCTAAAATGTTCAGATAGAATTGATGGTTGTAATGCAAAGTGCTTAAGAGGCAAAAGCAGGAGTGCAGAGTTGAATAGTGGCAAACTCAATGACTGAGCAGAGGAAGCATGGAAGCTGGCAAGTGAGGTCTGCTCTTTGAAACTAAGTGTTTGGGGAAGCTGGTGTCACACTTCAGTCTGGTTTTGATTGATGGTCTGTTTATGGCAACATCAAAGATACAAATTTGGTATAAATGGGATACTTCTACCAAAGCACAGGATAGCAGTAGTTATTTTAACACAGAAGATTGGTGGGTTTTTACTAATGAGAAAAGTTCTGGGGGGGTATGGAAGTGCCTCCCTCACAGTATTTGCTGTGTAAAAAATTCTAAGGGGAAAATTATTTTGGTAAGAATTCTCCTTAGGAGGCTTAAAGTCTACAAAATCCTAACCATTGACACCAACATACATTAAGATCAAAGGCTTGTTTAATTGCTATATGACATGTTTGTGAGTTAATAGGGTATGAATCCCACTGTTAAAGATCTTCAGGAAAAGTTACCCAAACCTATCCCCATTCTCTTTCATTTCTGTAAAGACAGAGCATGATAATTCAAGGAAAGGGACTTGGTTTTAATATGGTAGAATTGTACAGTTTCTTCAATATTCAGCTCATGAACATTCATGTATTTTTTTGTCTGTATGTCTTTATTTTAGAGGTAGCCAGGGCACTGTAAGATAAACGGTGTCCTGTGACTGGTGTGGAAATTTGCTGAAGGGAAATGAGATGCAGGTTTTAGCAGAAAGGAAGACAAAGCCCTTCTAGATGATTTTCAGGCAAAACTGTAGAAAGAGGGAGATAGATATAAAATTCTCAGAGACTCAACTCAACCCTAAGTCAACTTGTCTTACTCTAATAATGGCTGAAGAACCAGAGTGATGACGATTTGTGTGTGGAATTGTATCTATGTAAAACAATGCACGTTTGTCATGGTTCAGTGCACCTTGAAAGAGAACACTGTATGTTCCATACACGTGTTGCTGGCCACAGAGTTGGGAAGAGGCCATTTAACTCTGCATTTACTTTCAGTAGGAATTGCTCTGTCTGCAGTTGGACTAACTATTGCTTTATGTCGGGGCTGCCTCGGACTGCCAGCGATGCTTTTTCCATTGTTGCAGAGCTTTCCTGTGGAGATAAGATTTTGAGTGTGATGTTGAGACAGTTTGTTCTTTTATTTTTCTCTACTTTAATGGTTTTACTGTTCTGATTAGTGTGCCAATTATCAGTATGACAGAAATACTGCCTCACCTGACACCAGCAGTGTTGTTTCACTTCTCTTCACCTGTTTGTTCAGATAGCAAATGACAGACACTTCCAGAGTACACGGTATCTCGTGTTCTGTGCATGTTCTGACAGAATGATTGCCACAGAATATAGATCTGATATGAAATATGGAAAATATAGTTTAATTACCATCTTCCATAATGTCTTCTTCATGGAATAAGGGAAGCAATACTTGGTGTGAGGTTTGGAAAAGTTCAGGGGCTAAAATCACACAGATATGTGTGGATGGATCCCTCAGCTTGGAAAGGACTGACCTTGGAGCAGCCAAAATTTTCCCTTTACCCCTCAGGTGTTTGCACTATCAGTCTGTAGCCCTGACCACATTGTAACTCCATAGGCACTGGAAGTTTGGGGGACAGTTACTGGAGATTCAGAACAAAATCTGTACATGATCCAAGCCTCTCTTGGGCAAATAGAGCCTGCTGTAAACTTGGGAAGAGTGTACGTTATGTAACCAGGCTGAGCTTCACAGCTGATTTGGAAAAAAATGACATTTTACTTCTCAGAATGAGATAAGAAATTTTGTCTTGATCAAATGCAGCAGCTGCTGCAGTTTATATTCAAGTGTGATGCAAATCAAGCCCCCGTTTCTGCTCTGTTCCGCTCTGCCCAAAGAGGGGACCATTGTTGGTTTGGTTTTATTTTTTTCAGAGAACCAGTCTGTGGTTTGACCCCAGTAATTACAAATGATTTGGAAAAAAAATATATATATATACAAGTTCTGGCATATTGTAATGACACATATAAACAGTTTAAAAATACTTAAGTGATGAATCTGTGCTGTAAGAGCCAGCTGCAGAGTACTTATAACTGGAGTATGTTAAACCATTTAAATATTCCAAACATAATGTACAACAGATCTTGTACTAATTCATTATGAAAACAGCAATTTCATTTAATCATTTATTAGCTATTTATAAGGTGTCTGCATATTAAGTGTGCATACAGATTGTTGTTCAACCTGGCGACCGGTATAATGCTTGCAGAAGTGTCACCCGAGTGTAATCACTGCTGATTTTTTTGGTGATCATTGTTCCCAATTACTGGTTATCAGCATGACTGTGTGCATCTGAGACATGTCTGTGTAACAGAGGAAATGAGTCTTTATCCCCATAAGAGGAGGGAAAAAACCCCAACAAATTGCTCAAAACAATACTCAAAACTTGAATGTAAGTTATTCGTGACTCATTTCTGTTCACTTCTGGAATGTGTATTTGCCACATGAAGACAGTGGAGCGAGTTGCCCAGAAACACTGTAAAATCTCTGTCCTTAGAGGTTTTCAAGGTCCAACTGGCCACAGCCTGGAGCAATCTGATCTGAATTCGGGACTGCCACATCTCTGGGCAGGAAGTTGGACTGCAGCCCTTTTAAGGACCGTTCCAACATGAAGGATTCAGTGACTTCCTATGAAGTCACAGTGGGGGACTAAGCAGAATGCTCTTGGTTATCTGTTCTGTTTCCAAGGCTGTTAAACAGTTTTGTTGTAGAATACAATGTTGGACTGTGATTCAAAAAAGAAACAAATCCAGAGGAAGCAAACTGTGCAATAGTCTGTCGGTCTACACTGGTGTATGTTGATCATTGGTATTTTTACCACACTGCTGCAGTGCTTTGTTTTTCCTTTCTTACATGACTGACATGTGAGTTTCAGCTTTCCTGGTGTGCTAATGAGCTGCTTTGATGGGTCTTGCTGTACTGTAGGTGTAGGGTGCCATAGGAGCCAACTCCTATTAGCAGAATATTGTGTGCTACATATCTTGCACACACATCTGAATCATCTTATCTGATGATTAAAGCTTTGAGAACATTAATCAAGACTTTGTCACCAAAGTTAAAAATATCCAAGGCATTAGGCTCCCAAATCCTAGAGCATGACTCTTATCTGTGCCCCATAAATATTTACTATTTTGGAAATAGTAGTATGTATCTTTCACATATTGCAAAGATCTTGGCTTGAGCTCTAAACAGCTTTTCAGCATAATGTGAAATGCTAATGCTAACAGCAAATAAATGTACAGTGTGCAAAAGGGAACATACAACCATCTTGCTAAAATCCACCCGATAAGGTTCAGATCTTTCTCTTTGGCCTCATGATTCTCTGCCTGCTGCATAAACTGGAATATGCGGATTGAACATGACCAGTTTAATCTTGGAGATTGTTAAAATTCCTCCTTGTTTATCAGATCTAGTGTAACTCCTGAAATGAGTGTGTGTAGACTGGAAGAGGATTTGTAGCTCTTAGCAGTTGTGACCTTGTAAACATCTCACCATATAGTCCTTTTCAGACATGTACTTACAGGCAATTTAAGTCTGGTAAAGTGCAAAGGGGTAAGATTTTATTGCAAAGAATAATTGTCTCACCCATCTCAGAACTTACATTTTTTATTTTTTTCCTTTCCAAGAAGATAAATATAAAGATTTCTTTTGCCAGCAAAGAATTGATAGACTACTGAAGATTTCAAAACTCCAGCAGATTCCCATAGTGATACATTGCTTTGTTCTTTCAGTGTTAAAGTCTTAGATGCAAATTTTTAGTGCTGAGGTATTTGAACACAGCTATGCTATGCATTTCTTGTGAGGTGACTTGCATAGACAATGAAATGTGAATTATTCACAGAGATTTGGCATTGTCTGTGATGCTCTATGCCAGTGCACCTGCATTAGCTTCTCTTTTTAATACCTGTATTGTTGCCATTTCAGTTAAAACTGGGTCTACATTTTGTTGTTACTGTCTATATTCGTGGATTCCAGTTGTCTTTTCTGATCTATAGATACACACCTACACATAAAAAGTCACCAAATGATAAAATAAAGTGGCAGATAAGGAAAAATGAAAAGCCAGAACCTGAAGTCACACATCAGCACCTGTGGGCCTTCAACAGTGTGGCACAATGCGGCATTAAATCCAAATTAATATCGTTTAAGCAACAGTGATTGAGCATAAAGGATTTCAGGGCTTATTGACAGACTGAAAGAAACTGCTGACTTGCAGTAATCAAGAAAACTCATCTGGTTATTAATTGCCAGGAATACTTGCAATGAAGTCTTCATTGCTGTTAAAGCTGGAAATTGATGGATACAATTGTATAGATTCTTTATACACAGCAAATGTTCATTTGCTGTTTATTAATTTTTTCAGCGTTAGTTTCTATCACCTAAATATGTTTCCAAAAATAGAAAAGAGGAAGGAAATTATCTAAAATTATCTACAAGAGCTTGTGTAAAGTGCTGCTTTTGCTGCTGCCTAGAAGAAATGTGCCAGTCACAGGCACCAGTGACTGAATCCCAAACCCAGCATAAAATCAACAAGAATCCAGCAATGATGATACCAAACAAAGTACAGCAAATAAAAAAATAAAGGTTCATAAAAATATTTGTGTATGAGCTTGCCTGGCGCCCCAAAGAGCATTTTCCTGGAGAAGCAACATCATTTCACATACATTTTTACTCTGAAAATGAAGTTTAAAATGAACATAGTCTGATTGTCCTTTCATTTATGCCTTTTTTATACCAGTGCACTTACAGTGACTTAAATGAAATTACTTTCTGGTGAATTATGAAATTAAACTGTCTTTAATGTTACTTTTTGTAACATTATCTTCCAGAAGCCCATTGCCCGAGTTCAGAATGAACTCTTCCATGAATGTGTAACTGCAGTGGATTGTAATACTTTGTTGGGGAAATTATGGAAGGAAAACCACGGAATGCTGAGCACTGAGATCCTAAAAATGAAGTGTGTGACAGACCATTCCTAAGTAGCAGAACTGGCACCCAGTTGTGCAATCCAGTGTCAGTGAGCACAGAAGCCAACAAGCTGAGTTATGATCTTGTATTCCTTACAAAGCAAATCAAAGATAAAAGAAATTTCATTTGTTAGTTGAACAGACCTTGGAAAGCTCTTCCTGCCATAGTACCTGATTCTGTGTCATCACGTGACTATCCTTTTATATGCCTTAACAAAGTAATCTCTCCAAATTCCTTTTCAATTTATGCTTAACCATGCTGATTTGCATGCACACTGAAAAGGAAATGAGAAACTTTTAAACCAAAAATCCATATTCCTAAAATTTGATATTCATGCACATTTTTATGCATGGAATTCCATTAAGATTACTGCAAGATTTACCTACAAATCTCCCATCCTGGAAGAATGATTAAATTCCCAAAGTTTTATGAGAAATAATGTATCTTGCCTTTCAGTTGTCAGGTAATGCTAATCAGAGGTATGTGCAACCACTGTTTGAGCTGACCAAAAGGTTTGTATGAAACTGCTTTGAAAGCTGCAGCTGGATCAGAATCCATGAGTTATTCATGTCTCAGAGGAAATACTTTTTGGTTTGACTTTGGCTGCAGCTGCAAAATAATTTTTGTATTTTGTTTTTCTGGGGGAAAAACACCATTCATAACGATGTAGATACATGTGAGTGTATATAAAGTAGATTAATTACATGAGTACCACCAAAAATTAGTATTGTTTCCTAAATGAATTGTAACAATTTAGATAACATGACTTTGTTTTTTAAGGCTTTTCAATTTAAGGAGTTATTTGGTCTTGTAGAACTACCAGTTAATCTGAATATGGTCTGTTGCATGTGATGTAGCAAAAATTCCCATTCCTATTTAAATAAACCTACATTTCAACTTCAACCCATCCAACTGCAAAACGTCCCAGAACGTCACTTCATGTTTTGTTTCCAGGGAAGCAGCACAGAATGAATTATTCCAAGTTTCAACACTGCTCTCTAACTTGTGGCAAACATTTGGTGCATCATTTTGCCAGACACTATACCAGAAAACCTGAATTAATAGAGGCATCTGAATGGTGGTGATGGAAAGCCCAAAGGAAGATCTACTTATTTAGTTGGAGCAGTTCCACAGTAAAACACTTTACATTGTGCAGCTGTTTCAATCTATATGGTGAGTTCAAGCAAGTGGAGAAGGAATAAAACTGGGAAAGCACTGAGAAACATTATTAAGATTGCAGTGCTGGAGCAAGAATGGCTGCATTTTTAATCTGGGAGAACTAGAAGAATCTTTGTTGTTCACTGCATGTTCTCTTTATGTTATTTCCAACTTTTCAGTCTTGTGGAGTCATTGTAAACAGTTCTTTAGGAACATCATTAATCAATAAATGAGAGGGGAAAAGTATTTCTAAAATTGTGTTTGTTTTGTTTAGACAAATTCTGAAACTTTTATTTTATTTTTATTTTTAAATTTGTTTATTTCGGAAGGCAATGACTCTACAGAGCAAACATTGTAATAATAATGTAGTAAAATGTGATGTTTGAAAATGAAAGTTACTTGATGTCTAGAATTGATAGGGAATTGAAAAGTTTTCATTGATACTCATTTCTGAGGGTGATATACAAACATAAATACATTATTTTGGCCTGGAGAATCTGACCTAATGAATGCATTGAATAACTTCATTTCTGGACAACAGGTATAAAGTACTTTTTCTGATCCTGGCATGAAAAGAATTACTATGGATTTCTTAGCTCTGTACTATTACATCCTTTGCAATTTGGAAAGAAGGAAAAAATACCTAAGAGAAAAACATAATCTAGAATATGATATTACATCTTAGGGCAAAGTCTGTCCTTTCTACCTATAGATATCTCCAAGTCCAAATTAAATATTGGCAAAAGAGGGGGTTGATTTTATTGTCTGCTTTCACATTGTCAATGTACAAGTCAGAAATTGCCTGAAACCTACCCAATAAATCACAGAAGTTCTTATCAAAGTTGTGAATTTAAGTTTTAGTTTGTAGTACCAGTGGTTCAGTGCAGCACTTTTGCCAGTAAGGAGGAGGTGTGTTCATTTTTATGCAGGGATCCTGTAGTTTGACATATACTGATAATTTGGCCTAACATCTTGAAGATGGTGCTTTGCTGTTAAAAGGGTTGTTGTGAATTCTGAGTGCTGAGCACACGAGGCAGACCCAAGGCAGGGAGTGACCCTGTGTGAGACTGAATGTTTGGGGGAGGGATCTGAAGGAATGTGCAGCAGTGTCTGCTCCCAGCTCATTGATAAGCTCCCTTTTGCCTATAAACTCAAGCTGATTTTCACTAAATATCATCCTTCTGATACCACATGTTTTCCATAAATGTTACAGGCACAGAGATTCAAATACTTTGCTCCTTTTGCATTCTTTGTGTTCTTTTCAGCACTGATGCATCTTGGAAATGGTTTGGGTGGGTATTTTATATACAGTTGTTATTGACTCTGTCTCATTCTCACTATGGACTCTGCAGGGAAGAGAACTTTCTGCTTTATAAAAATTTATATAATTCTTCCCAGAATTCAGATTCCCAGTGTAGCTTCTTTTATATTATTGTTCAGATCCAAGTGGCTATTGTGGATAACAGTAACATCCAGGGACAGCCTTGTGATACATTATTATTCCTGACTTCATTAATTCTGGACATCTAGGAGTGTAATCAAGAATTCCAGGTGCATATTGCAGAGTAAGAGAGTTTCATCATTCCAAACATCTCTATTTTTACCTTTTCAATTGATGCCTAATGCCTCCTGCTTGCATTTTCTTGAGTTCCTAATTACCTTTAGTTTTCTTTCACCTATAAATGAGGGATTAAGGCATTAAATTTACAGGGAAAAAGGACTCTAGATTAAAAAGGATAGAAGCAAAGAGAAGATATAATTGATATAAAAGTGGTAGAAATGAAAATTCTTTTTATTTTTCTTTAAACAGTGAATTATTCAGTATTTTGGTGTTAATAATTTAACAGAACCCAAAGTAAGATATCAGCAGGACATATGTGGGATGGGTGGTAGCTCAAGTCTGATCTAAAAGGTTTGCCTTTGTATTGAAGTTGAGTTGAAGCTTTGATCTATTTATAATGAGTATTCTAAGGGTTTACTAATTATTTTAAACCTGAAGAGAATCTCATAGTCCATTTTTCTGTTGGAATGGAACCAAAAATAAACCTTGCTGGAAGGTAAAGGCAGAAAGTCACAAAGTTCGGGCACATTTTTAAAGTTGAAGCACGACTGCCTACTGGCTGTAATTTCTGATAAATTAGGGGGGAAAACCTATTTTCTGTCTCTTTTTACACTCTGTAGCATAAGGAATTTTCTGAGGTGCTTCTGACTAGAGATACAGCATCCTTTATATATTCCATCCATTTAAAAAGTTTGCAGCCATAAAGTTGGGATGCAGATTGTTTTTTATTTGTTTGTTTTTGGAATTGCATTTAGACAAAATGTGTACCAATTTCTGTTACTTATCACATTTATTCCATTACAAAACAAAATTATCATATTTATGAGAAATTGTAGAATGCTAATCCATTAATCAAGGGAAACTATATGAAATGTTCATGATGGTACACAAACACAGCTTTAAAAATAAAGCTGAATTTATCACTGCTTAGAACATTGCTCAAGATTGGAGAGGGTTTTTTTGAAAACCAGATACTTGTGCCTGATCCGTGTTTAATTCCACCTTTAAAGGCCAGATTCTTGTACCATTTTGTTGCAGTTTCTTTGTACAGTGATTTTATCATTCCTCAATGAATGACAGAACACAACTGTAATTTTCTACACCAAATTATGGAACAGGACTGACAATAATCTGGGGGACAGAAGAGAGTCCTCTGGCTGTTTGTCTACAAGCACTGCAGGATGGAGCCCTAAGAGCTGGAGATTTCCCTTTTGTTTGGGGGTTCATATAAATATTCTTCAAAGCACAAGTAAGAAGGCTAGAGATTTGATATGCATTTGCATCACAGAAAACATAATAATAGAAAACTGTTCTGTAGATCCTTGCCTTGAATCAGTGATTTTTAAATCTGGAAGATGGGGGAAGTATCTATTTTATGCAGATATTTAACTTACTTGATGGTGAGGATGAATATTTTTTCTCCCTGAGAACAGAGACCTCTGGTTACACTGTGCTATTAAGTGCTGTTTACACATGAGAGAAATTTCCCCCTCCCCTATTTCCTAGGAAATTTTCCAGTTTTCAAGGGATGCTGACTAGTTTAATGAATCTATAATGCATACAAAATAGTTTCTTTTTATTTTTTTTCCATTGAAACAGTCTTTGGGATTAAAGGTGAACCTCTTTTCATGGTTCAAATAATTTTCATTAGCAGGAAGGAAAAACATGCCCAATAAGCCTGGTACTGCAAAGAATTATTTAAAACAGTTCTGAGGAGCAATTTTTGCCTTTTCAATTATGCAAATACTCATCAAGTTTTTGTCTTTGGCAATCTTTGACTCATACTAAAAAACTGACACAGACTTTTTGACCTGACACAAATGTAATAGCTGTGAAGAGTTTTTTTATACCTTTACCCTGGCACAAGATTAAAGAAATGGAAGTACTGCATTCCACAAATCAAGCTCATACTTATACCTGAATCTTATCCTTGTGATTAAATTTTTATAGAATCCTAGAATAATTCACACAGGAAGGAACCTTGGGAGTTTCTAGTCCGATCTGTCTGCTCAGAGCGATGTCAGCACTGAATTCAGATCTGGTTGCTTTAGGCTCTGTCCAGTCACACAAATTGATTCCTCAACTCTCTAGCAACCTGCTCCAATGCTTAATTATCCCAAATGATTTTCTTTTGGCCACAATATGCAGTCAGAACCTTCCTTGTTTCATTTTTTGAGCCTGTCTCTTGTTCACCCACCATGGACCTCAGTCCCAGGATTTTTCCCAAGGTGGTAGTTCCCTTCCTACTTGAACCTTTTCTTCAAACTCAATGGCCTTTCCCTAAAGACAAAGACTGAGGCAGAGGTTTCTCTTGTCTTCACTTTCATGTCCAGTGTGTGTCCTTTTTGTACTGGAGCTCAGCCATGAGTTCCCTGTGAAGCCAAGCAAGTCTCCTGGTGTACCTGCTTGTTTTCATAGGAATGGAGTGTTCTGTTTTGTAGAAGATTGACCTTAAAGGTCTTCCAGCTCTCTTGAGATCCTTTTCCTTTCAGAGCTGCCTCATACAGGGTCTCACCCAGCTAAAATAAATCCCTGCCTAAGCTGAAGTCTGTTCCCTGAAAGTCCAGGTTCTGTACTCAGCTCCTTGTGTTTTGTCCCTCAGGATCCTGGCTGAGTCCATGGCCATTACAGGAAAGGATGCCACGGATTGTCACACACCTCCTTTGCTTTCCTTGTGACCAGCAGATCTAGGAGTGTGTTTGGTGACAATCATTGTTGTGTTCTGTCAGCCTGGGAACCAGAAGGATAATATTCTTAAATTATTTTGTTAAGGACTGATCAGAGACCCTGATATCCACCAGCTTTTCAAAGAGAAACCTGCAAATCTAACAAACCTGGCTGTAAGATCACTCCTTCACACTGGAAAAAAACCACCAGGAAAAGATGTTTCTACAATGACTCTGCTTAATCACTATTACTGAAGCCAACCATATAATGGTATATTTTAAAAATCAGAGTGGTCTTACATAAGAGATAAGTTTTTTAAAGAAACTGGGAGTATTATCATAAAAATAAATATGCTGAAAATATTTTTAAAAGCTGAATAGTCATGTTTATTATTCTGTTTTTTACCTATAACTAGACTTCTGGACTGCTCTAACTGATCAAATAATATACAGGAATCTCTTAATTAACATACTCTTATAACTAGAGACAGTTTGCCAAATTCAGTGAGGTGTAGCTACTTTTTGTTAATTAATTACTGAGTGATCATTTAAGAATTTGTCACTGGGACCTAGAAGGAATGGATAATGAGACTGTTTGTTACAAATTCAAATGAATCCAGATCTGAGAGGAAAGTTTCCAAAAAAGAGTATTAGAATTTGACCTGACCCACCACTTAATTAGCTCTGCCAAGTGAAAAGCTGATAATGAAAAAGGCCTTTAACTATTCACTCACAGGATTTCATTTCCAAGGTGCTGTCCTTTTAAGATAATAGCACATACTAAGCCCATGAATAGTCACTACAGCAAGTAAACTTGCTTATTGTCATCAGATTAAGCATTTAGGAGGCAAAATTTGTAATGCCACAATAGAAGAGACTATTTATGCCTTTTATACAACAGAATTTTTGTTATGGAAACATTTCTGAGTGATACAAGATCTGAAATACTGTAACACTGAATCTTTCACAATGTCAAAAATTAACACTGACTCCAGTCAAAGTGGGGCAATGGAAATCTTGTCCAAGTCAATGAAAGGTCAATACAAATCAAAATAATGTAGTATGTGGGCATACTGTTCTTGAATATTAATTTTACCTCTGTGCTGTTGGCTTCCTTGGGCTTATACTGAGGCAGAATTTGGTTTGGTTTAAAGTATTTGTATGCTTAAAACAGGAAGAGGATCAAAAGAATGGAAGTGCTATGGAAAAATGTTCAGTTTTTCCATCCTTTCTCTTTCACTAAAGTCAATGGAAGAAGAGATTTTTAAAGCTCATAAAATCCTGCCTGACATGAACTGGAAATCATGTATCACAGTGCTAAGCAGTCATAGTTTATTGTGTAAAAAAAAATACTTAATTCTAATTGATTGTGATTAATCCTAGAATTTACTGAATAATTCAGACTTGCTGTAATAATCTCCTAGCCAAGTGAAAAAACAGACTTTTTGCTACTTTGTTCCTTGTTTTGCCAGCATAGGTGAATATGTAGAAGGGGACACATCCCTTGTAGCTTGTACAGATTTTCCTTGGGGTTGTGGTAACTTGAGTCTGAAGAATGACTAAATACGTAAGATATAGAAGGTACCAATAGCTGGGACAACATGGGCAAAAGCCTTATTCAAAATACAGTCAGTTGATCTTAATGTTTTAATTCAATCAATTAAGCCACATCTGTATCTGTTATTATAGAGTGTGTTCTGGTACAACAGCAATTTTGCATTGTAATATATAAAAATATTCAAGTGTTTATTGTTTGTCTCAGTACAAGAGCATATTTGTTCATATGAAAAAAAAAAATCACATTTTTTCACCATGGCTTAAATATATTATTGATGAACAGGAGATTTCATGGAAAAGTCTCTGTTTATAAGAAGAAAACCTTTTAAAACTTTTAAAAGCAGGAAATTCAGAAAGAACTGGGGCTATTTCTCATTATTGAACATAAATAAAAATACTTATGTGTAAGAACAAAGGGAAAGAGAGTTAAAAAAAAAAAAAGGATGCTTACATGCCACCAAGGACTGGAAGTGTAAGCAAAGTACACAAATAACTTTCAAAACCCAGGCTGCTTTCTCTCAGTATTTACCATGTTTAAGCTCCCTGAAGACTGCCATAATTAGTTTTCTCCCTTACAAGTAATTATGAGCACCTGTAATTTAAAAAAAAAAAAAAAATGTGTCTGAGATACGATCCCTTGGGTATTTTTCTTTTAGATCCTTCCTCATTTTCTCTTAGAAGTTCTTTTCCACTAACTTCCACTCTTGGGATACTTTAAATGGGATGAATTGTTCCTCTTCAATTACTTTTAAAACCAGGTGAGTCCTGGAAAAAAACATTTGCTTAAAATAGCTGTGTATCACTCCTGGGGAATTATGCAGCACCACACACCAGAAGATACTTTGGAGATTGAAAGCCTTGGCATTATGTTCCTCTGCTCTTCCTCCTGCTTGGAGGTGGTGCAGGTCAAACTCTACAGAAATTAATCTTCCATACCTGAATGTTGGCATTAACTTTAAGCCGAAAGATTTCCTCTGAAAGAATTATTTAATAGTAATTTTACTTAATGCGAGAACCTGACAGGATAAGCCATGGAGTCTACAAAGAATTGCCCATTAATTTGACAAACCTAAACCGCTGACTATCTGAGAAAAGAATTCAGTTTTTATTCTAATACTGTATTGATCTTAGAATGTTCTTATCATTCTTTTCAGTGCAGCAAACCACTGATTAAATTGTGTGTGTTTTCCTTTTCATAACATCTTTGGCAATTTCTCTGTGCACTGCATTGCCAACACAGTCTGCAGGAGCTACTTCTTCATATAAGCAAATTCTCAGGGATGGGTGAAAATCCCTGAAATCACTGAACATGATTTGGTTTCCAAAAGCTCTTGGTTTAAAGGTTGGCAGATACAGCACATACCCCTCAATACATACGAGGATAGAGAGAGATGTGCAGCCTTAAGATTTTAAACCTGTGGGTAAATTATAAAACACACACCTATAAAATCTTCCCAGGTTCTGGACAAAATGTCCATCCTGGGAATTTTGTCAGTTTGTGCTGATAAGGAAATCAGACCTTACTGCTTTTGACCTGGAGACAACAGCTGCTGTTGTACAGCTGAGAAAAAGCCTAACTGGCTTTAATTTTAATTTTCATCCCTTCTTTAATCCCTGTTGAAGACAATGGAGACACTATATTCTTGGAGGGCAAAAAATTCACTGCCTTTCAGCTATATCAGAATTTCTCTGCCTTTCTAACTTATTAATAGCAAACTAAGAAAAGGTTAATTAATACAGAACCCAGAAGTACAGTGAGCTCCAGAACACCCTTCTTTCATCCTGTCATGCAAATACTCTGCAAGAACAGCAATGGTATGAAGCTATTTACAGGAGCCCTCTGCTTGGCTCAGAAATTACCTATAGAAGAAGGTCTTTTCAAGGAGCAGTGCCCATTCCCTTTAAGGCCCCTTAATGTTTTCTGGGAACCAGCTCCACTTGGCTACATTTGACCTTGTTTAAAGGACTGCATTCAAACAAAGGGGAGCTAATCTGGGTTTCTCAACAAGACTAAAAATGAAAGCAATCACCGGCTTTTCAAAACTTGCAATGGTCTTGGCTGGATCTGCTCACCTTGTAATTGTATTTTCCCCAAGAGCCTTTCTCCCAAATAAGAGGTTGGGCTGCTATTGTAATGTCAAATCTGACTCACTGTTACAGTTGCTATTAAAAGTTAGCAGCTGTAATTAGAGGAGAATTTTGAAGCTGCAGTGTTGTATTGTCAGTTGTAACAGCTTTTAATTATCTTATATTTTTCTTTAAAGTGATCAGCTTTGCTGAAGTTGAATGTGCTTTTATCATTTTTGCTCTGGAAATGAGCTGACACATTTAATATAATTTAGATAGAAATAGTGTTGCTGCAGAAAACAATTGGAATCTATGAACTTTTTAAAGGATTTTGAACACTGGAGACAGCCATAGTGCTTAGAGGGATTTTGCCATCATCCAATTAAAATGGTCCTCCATTCTTTCTAATACCATTCTATCTGGTCTTAAAATGCGTAAGACTAATTACATTAGCCCGCAGAGGCTTGCATGGCTAATGCTATTGGCCATTGCCTCAAATAGAAGAATTATAAATGATTAAACACTTTGCAAATAATAGCAGTGTTTCTGCTGCAGGACTCGATGTGATACAGGGATACACTGAATTCTCACACTGCAGCCAGTGGGGCTGAGCTCAAAATAGGTGCCAGTGTTGAAACTGCAACAGCCAGTTCCATTGTCCCTTCAGCTCACTACAGTCTGTAAGGAGAGCAAACTCTTTTGTTTCTATTTCTACTCTGGACTTATGCTGAGGATAGAAAGAATAAAGACAAAGCCTTGTAGATTAGTCTTATAATAGGACATGCCCTGTTATGTATGAGTTCATTCACTCCCTTCAAGTCCCTTCACTCATACCTGAAAAAAAAAAAGTAGTTTTCCAGGGAAGGATCCTGAATCTTAAGGATCTGATAGAATGCAGTTGGTGTAGGGCCTGGTTGTGCAGAAGAGTCTGGGTGAGCAGCAGCCCAGAAGAGGAGCTACAGCTGAAGAAACGCTGCACAGCATTGTCATTTTTGGCAGGCAGCGTCCTTGTCAATATTCATGAGCACTCAGTGAGTGAGAGAACCTGTCACCCAAGGCATGTTACACACTGATGACAACAACCACTCACAGGTCCTCTACCCTAACATGTACTTAGATTAAGTTCATTTACAGTTGTCACTCTGATAGAAGGAAAACTGTTAGGCAGGAAAGGACAAGCAGCACTGGTGGTGCAGCCGTTCTTACAGCCAGCACTGAAGTTTTCACTTTTTGGATCCTGCTTTGTAATTGGCTCCGCAAGAGTGGAAAAAGTGAAAATTCTATCAGCTTCAGCATCTCCAGCAAACCTGAAAATTAATCCTTGTAATTCTGCCATTATGTTGTCCCCATTAGAGACCAACGGAGCCCATGGCTGTTCGTTCTGGGAATTCTCTCACTCCAGCACATTGGTATTAGATTGCATTGTTTTGATAAATTCTCATTTCATATATTATAACATTCCAATTCAACCAAAAATCCATCATGGGAGAGATTCATGATCATGTCATGATCTTGTTCACGTTCTATGTTGTTAATTATCCCAGACTTTACTGGCTCTGTCATGCAGTTCCCAGATTTTTTGGGATAGGGGCTTCATAATGTTTCCCTTGGGGTTTTTTGAGTTGTTTTTAATGAATGAGGAGGTATGGTGCCTTTCAAATCACAAAAGGAGAAGTAAGCAAGCAAGCAGGTATGATGGGTGTCCTTTATCCTCCTAATGCCTGACCAATATATATCAAAAGATGGGTGATAAGACTGTAATGTTTCAAAAAAGATAAAACCTTCTCACTGTGATACTCCAAAAAAACTCACAAAATGCTACCGGGGAATTTTATTGTTGTGAATGTGAACATTAGAATTGAAATTTGGCAAATGGGAGCTTTCATTTGTCACAGAAGAAAGGAGAATTTTCTTTCAAATACATTGAGAATTTATTTCCTGTTCTATGCAGATCTAACACTTTGCAGAGTTGGTTGGTTTGTTTTTGTAAATATAAATGCCCATCAAAGTAAGTCTTATTAGTATTAAATGCAGTGCAATATAGTTGGTGTTGGATAGTATTGGACAGTTCTGTGGTCACAGTCACCTACAAAGTATTTAGTACCTTGGGGAAAGAAAATCTCTAACTATTTCCTTCAGCAGGTTTGTAAGTTGTGGACATGTTCCCTTAAATTTTTCTTTAATGCTCCAAAGAAGTTTATTTCACTGAATGCTTTTCATTACTTCTTTTCCATATAGCACTGTATATATACACACATATCTGTACACACATAACTCCCATATAAGTTTATAAATTGAACCAGTGGATTCAGGGTTTTATACTTTCCAGGGTAAATAGCTTTTCAAAAAAATATTTAACTTCAGCTTTAGGAGCACTGGATGAAATGTGCAGCCCTGGATACACATCCCAGTGCAGTGGGAACCCAAATTCCACTGACCTTCAGTGGGACCGAAACACTTGATTCTGACTAAACCATTTGTGATCTGACTTAATTCCATGGAGATATGTCAGATTAGGATATTTGAAAATTAGTCTGTAGAATCCGAACGCAAAACTGTTTTCAGCATCCTCTGATGCATTTGAACACAGCCTTTGCACAGGCTTAGAAATCACTATTGCAAGGAAAGCACTAAGGGTAATTTAAGTTTGAGCAAGGAAAGAAGGAGCCTTTTTCACTTGGAGGGACTATTGCCTGCTTCTTGAGATTATTGAATTTTCATTCCAGTGTAGAGAAAGCAGCATATTGCCAAGATGAAACAGAAAGCTTAATAGGCACTATAGCTCTCGATGTTTATAGAAACTTTGCTGACAATCTTAAAAGACACTGAATTGGACTCTGAAATACTGACACAAATGAATTGGGAAGAAATACCTCTGGCAAAGGTACAACCAAGTGTGTTTCAAATTCCAACTGCTACATTGCTGTTAATTTCACTAGATAATATTAGAAATTATGTGTGTTGAAGAAGAATGGGAAATCATACAATTGTAGAAAATCCTGAGTTGGAAGGGAACAGCCAGGACCATCCAGTCCAAGTGGCCCTGCACAGAGCCATCCCAACCATCCCACCATGTGCCTGAGAGTGTTGTCCAAAGGCTTCTTGAGCTCTGTGAGGCTTGTGACTGTGCCCACTGCCCTGGAGAGCCTGTTCAGTGCCCACCACCCTCTGGGGGAATGAACCTTCCCATAGAAAAAGACCAGTATTTATTTTTTTTCAGCCACAGACTGAAATAATTGAAGTCTTATAAGTAGCTGGAAGACCTACAAAATGAATTTTTAAAGAAAATAATTTTAACTTCCTTAACAAGGCAAAGGTCTGTGTCTGTTCCACATTTAAAATTGTTACAGGAAATTGTCACAGTTCTGCTCAGGGTCAGGGGGAGATTTCTATATTTTAACAGTGTGGCAACATGGGTTTGATATCCAGTTGACAAAGTGCTGTTCCTTCTTCAGGTCCTTACAGAGTACTTGTTATTGTTAGGCACTAGGTGGCCTGCTTGCTAAAACATCGTAATGAAGCCTTACACAGACAATTTGCAACAGCACTGCATGAAAAATAAGTAAATAAAAATGCATCTTTAATTTCTAATGGAGGCTGATGATGCATTTAAACTACCCCATGCAAAGTAACAAACGTGTGGAAATCTGCAGGTAGAGTAACCTCCCTAAAGCCAACTGAGCACACAATTATTTTGCTCTTGTCCTGCAGACAATATTTAGATAAAAGACCAAAGTTCCCCACTGAAAGATGGGCTAACCTGTATATTCTTGAAATCATAAACTCTGAGTTCTCTCTTGGGAAGGTAAAAACTGGCAAGTACAATATAGTAGGGAGCATTTGTTTTAGTGCCTTAATGGTTTAATGTGTTATGCTCAGAAACATGGAAAGGGTCAGTATTATTTATAGTTTCCAAGGAGTAAATGTAACAGCTGCTGTTGCAGGAGTTGGTTGTACATGCACTCAATCTGATCTACAGAAAACAATAATTAGGAATAGTAAGCACAACAACACCTTACTGGCTTTTTTGTTGCTGGTGGTTTGGTTTGGTTTGCAGTGACTGAAGGCTTGACATGACCTGTGGTCTTTGAGCATTGCAGTCTGGGCCCTGTGACAGTACAAAAACCCTGTTAAACTTTGTTTTTCAGCAGTTTCCATGTTTTCATTTGTTGGTCTTTAACTCTTGTTAGTGTCAGTAGAAGGAGATGTGTGGGGATTTGAGGCTGTACTCAGTTTGAGCTTTTGGACCTTGAATTAAAAGAAGTATTAATTTTATTTATTTAAAATAGAATGAAATAGTAATTTCAACAACAAGCCTTCATTAAAATAGTTTTGCTGTTGAATTGAATGGCTGAAATAATGAACCAGGGAATTTTTCCATATGATTGTTGACCTTTTTTTCAGGTCAAATGCAAGACTAATGAGATAGCTGAGTTTGCAGTGATTATTTGATCTACCATTGATAGAATTCTGAAATATTAGTGGTCAGGAAGAGTGCAGATCTTTTACTGTTCCGCAGAGATGTATCTGAACCAAGGGATGGAACATCATCTGCATTCCAGGCAACATTATTTCAGTCATCAGCTTGAAAATTTGTCTTGCAGATATTTTTCAACTGAATTCCCCTAATTTCCCTGTTACAAACCAAATAAATGAACAAACAACAGAAAGCCCCATTGCACCAATTTCTAATTGTATAGGAAAGGGCATTGTGTGGCTCATGTAATTACTTGTTTGGTTTTCTCCTGAAATCATAGAAATTGAAACAATGGATTGAGATAACCGATCATATTTTTCTAGGACAGGAAAGATATTTGAACCTGGTATTTATGTGCTTTGATCTGGGTAGGAGTTTGTTTTGGGTTGAGCTGGCAAAATGCCAACTGCCCAACACAGAGAGAAAGGGTTTCACCCAACCAGGGGAAAAGGAGGGAGAGAAACAAACAAACCAACCAACCAAAACCTGAAGTAATAAGCTTCTTATATTATACAAAAGAAAGACAATTAAAAACAGAATATGATATAATACATATATATATACAAATGTGAGAAAAGAAAATCAGACTAACAACAATAACTACCAAGAATAATACAGATTCCAACCACCCAAACACCACAAAACCTCTCAAAAACTCTTCCAGAGAAACCTTCCAGCAAGAGGGGAGAAAATTAACAAGCAAATGTTCCCCTCCCTGGATAACACGAGTGCGGAGGGGGTGGCAAGGCCTGATCTCGGCAGGGCGGGGCAGGGCAGGGCAGGGCGGCCTCACGGGGCTGAGGCAAAGCCCAAAAAAAGAGACAGAAGCTCCTCCTCTCTCTCTTTTTATACCTCTTGACACTTCTTGATGAAGTCAGATGATATGAAATACCTCTTTGGTTGCTTAAGTCAGGTTGCTTGTCCCTTTTGATGTATGTCACATCCTTTGGGCCTGCTGAATTGAGGCCTAACTGAGGCCTAAAGCCAAAACTACCACACAGTAGAACACACCAGCAAACATATGGAAGAATACGGTGTATACTGTGAAAACATTTATTTATTTATTTATTTTTGGCAAGAAAACATTTTATCCCAATAGAAGAGGAAGTATAATAACTTGTGGTTTTGTAATTTGATCAAAAAGTTTATTCCTCCATACTCCAGCCAAGTCTAAGCATGAATCTCTCGAATTGATTTTAAGGAAACCAGACTTGGCAGTTTCCCTCAGGTTACAGAGAACTATTCTCCATTTAAAACAGTTCAGATCCATCCACACTGTGCGCTGAGAAATAATATCTCTCCTCAAAGTCTGCCAAAAAACCCCAAACCAAACAAAAAAATCTGTGATATGTGGAACACAGACACAAAAATATCCTGTCAGTAATGCTTGTAGGAGAAGCAGTGAAGAAATTAGTGATGCACAGGGAAACATCACTGTGAGACAAAGTGCCTCGAGGACTTCATCGTGTCTGGAGAGCAGCAAAAAGATGGAACAAACTGCAGCTTGTGCAATACAGAGGCATTTTATTAGGCAAGTAGACCTGTAAACTTAAGACACCAGTCTCATGTGGTATGTTATTAAAAAAATCAAAATATCTTATTATATTTTACAGGATAAACATCCAGGGAATTATTCTACAGTTCTGTTCAACTGACTGATATTTGGTTCCTAATCATTATTTTGCAATAGGAATTGTGGCTGCTTTTAAATACCACAACACTTTGATGCTTCCAGTTTCCATATCCAAACAGAACTTTGTCTTAGGGAAATCCACTGAGTGCACAAATCTCATACAACACACCTGGAATTCTGAGAGATTTCCATAGCAACACCAAATTTTCTTTACTAACCAAGAATTTTTTTAAGTTCTGAACACCTATTTTACTGGAAATTATTAGGAGTTCTGAACAACAGTTAGATTATGAAATGTTAAAGATTTGGAATGTTATTATTTTCTCTTAATTTAATCACAAATCCTTATTTCTGCTTCTCATACCAGTAATTGATGGAGCAGTTAATGATATCACTGTTATTTTTCCATCTTGAGAAGCAACATATAATTATGTCCTTGTGCCACTTGTGTTGATTTCACTTAAGACATTCAAAAAAAACCTCTGCAGAGAAGGAAAAACATCCATTTTCTTGGCAGGTCTTAAATTTGGAGACATAATTAGCTGATGTAAGGGAACGGTCTATCTGATGTGTTTGCATGACATTTCTATTACAACCCTAATACAAATGTCTTAATTTCCAGAAATAACCAAAATGTCTTGGGTCATCTTCAGTATCTGAGACAGGCAAAATAACCCAAAGGTGGAGCATGATAAAACTTACAAATGATACAGCATTTGATGCAATCCCATGTTATTCAAAGGTTCTCTGAATTGTAATTATTTCAGCTAAGAGACAGGTCTGTGTTTTGTGGTATTTTTTGTACTCTTCTCAGACTTTCTTACATCTAAATATTAAGCTGTTATCCAGTGCTGAAGTCACTTCATTTATATGCAAAATTAGTTTTTTTCACTTGGGTTTGTGGAGTAGAGACATGACTTTTATACAAAAGAGAGGAAGAAGACTATACATTTATTTGAAACTTTAATCTAATCATTGTTCACACTCTCCTTTAAGATTTTTCTCATTTAAATTCTGCCTTTCAAGAAATAATATATGATTTTCTTAAAAAATGTTCTGTGTAGTGTACCAGTATTGATAAAATGCATCATGGCTCCATCATATTGTGTGGGAAAATGTGCTTCAATATGACATTTAAAACCTTTTCCATGAACATGATGACCTACAGGACTCTGATGTACAGATGAAGCTGTTCATCCTGTAGCACCATGTCAGAAAAAAGGGGATGGCAGGGAAGTATGATCCCAAATCCCCCAAAGTTTATGGCAAAACTTTAAAAATCAAGTTTTCTGAGCTTCATCTTTACCATGACAGGCTTCAAGAGCATAGTTCGTTTTGGTCTGGTCTGAAATTGGTAATAAAATGTAAAATTAAGTATTAAATGCTGACACACAACAGTCTATGCAAATATTTAATAAAGTTCTGTTGTTGAAATGTGTAGGCTCTTTCCCTTTATGCTTAAGTTAAGGAATTCCATTTCCAGAGCTGTTGTTTCAGCAAGTTTTTAAGCCCTGCAGAAGACGCCACTGGTTTCAGTGGGCTTTGAATCAATTTAATTGCTGACCAGATCCTCCACTTCTTAAACCATACTTACTGTGCAGGTAAAACAGAATTTAAAGAATCAGGCCCTGCACATCAAACTGCTGTAACACATTTTAAAGTATCTTATAATTCTGTTTTATCCAATTCTGTGACTCTTTTTACTGAATATTTTTTGTACAAGTAGTGTAACTGACTTTTGGTGCCTGCTTTCCCCAGGTCTAAACAGCTTCGCTCCATCATTTCCATGGGACTATTTCCTTTTCAATCCCTTTTCCAGAATGACTTTGGTGTAGTGCTCCTGGCACAGAATTTGCTTTCAGAAGCAATCCCTGTGTTTGCAATCTCTGCAGCAGTTTGGGGATCTGTCAGGGTGGGAGTTGCTGTGCACAAGGAAGTATTTTACCAGAACAGTCAAATAATTCTTGTGTCTTTTTGTTTTGTTGGGTATTTTTTAAGATAGCAGAGGAAAAACTTTACATTTTTGTCGATATAAACTAGAAAAGCAAAGAAGCAATTTTCTTATATGTCCATAAGGCAAGGTTCTTGAAAGTTTACATGATTTTACCTTTCTAAATTTGGTATATCTTTAATAGTCATGCTTGTGTTAATATTGATTTATCAAAAATTCAATCTTACTCCATTAGTACATAAATAAGTTAAAGATGCATGTTAAGGTATAGAAATTGTCTTTTCTGATGTATTTGATATTTTAAACTCTTGATTAATACCTTCTAGTTTGAATGTCATTTTCTTGTGATATACCTTTAAGAAGAACAAAAAAAATCCCATATGAAAATGAGTAGTTATGCTACTACTGGATGAAAAACACACTGTTTCTTTGGGAGTGCTAAGGAGAAACTGATGAAAATATAAAACCTTAGGCAAGTTTAAAACAAATTTATTATACAAAACTTGGATTCTAGTATTGTTTAATGACTAATATATGTATTCTGACACTCAGGAGAAAGAGTTTCCTTCAGAAACTACATGGAATTAGTGCAAAGTTCTGGATATCCTGAGTTTAACAAGAATTACAGATTTTTTTTTATTTTTTTTTTCATTTAAATCATTTAACAGAAAAAAATGGCAATATATATAAACTTTCTGTGGGTTTTGGGAACAGTGCTCTCCCAAATAGATCTTTAAAGGAATAGTGTAAGGTACTGACTGTAGTTACCTCATCTCTGTGTTTGGAACTGGAGGGGTTTGGAGGAAGGCAGATGATTTCTAGAATATATAGAATGTGTATTACTGGGCTCCAGGCAGAATTGTATCTATTGTAAGCAGGTAATAGCGAATATAACATTCTGCTCTGAGCAGTATTTCTACTCTGATTCATAAATACTTGAATTGTTTAGTAGACACTGTGAAATGTGGGGTTTTTACTAGTCAGTAATGAAAGTTATTAACTGGCAGTGAGGCAGTAAAGCAAAATGCATTATGTGTCAAACAGGTGATCTTGACAATTGCCATTTCAAAGAGTTTGACACAAATGGCTAAAATCAGATTTACTCTCATTTTTAAATAAATAAAAATGTGTTTTATCTTGTGGTATATCCAACCATCACACATGTGGCTTCATACAGTTTCTGATTGTGATACTGTATTTCTCATCCAGTGGTTCATGGATGACTTTTCTTTTGCTTGCTTTAGCAGAGCTTTAATTTATGATTCATACCATCAAAAAGTTGACTTTTTGTAACGTTTTTAAAAGCCAGCCACTGAATTTTAGTGAATATATATTTGGATTTGTAGAGCAATGTTGCGTTAACTGCAGAGTTGTAACAGTCTGCAGCTTTATAGGGAGTTTGTGTGTTGAGTTTGATTTGATGTTTTTGGGTGTTTTGATCCTTTTTTGTTTTGTTTATTTTGTTTTGTTGTTTGTGTGTGTGTGGTTTTTGTCGTTTGGTTTGATTTCTGTTTGTTCATATATCCCAGTATTTCTTTCTAAGAAAATAGAAATGACCATTCTTATCAGAGAGATCTTCACCTTTTTCCCCCCCCAAGATTTCTGTTGTCATCCTTCAGCTTTTATGCAGCTCTGGTGCAAAAATGTTTCACAGCTAAAAGCAGGATGATTTCCTAGTGTCACTGGTATATAAATAAATTTGACACTTCAAATCTCACAATCTCTGAAGTTACAGGATATTTTTAAAATATTTGCTGAGTGGCTCCTAGATGTGTTTTCCCAAAGCTGGACTGTACTTCCTATTTAAGTAAAAAAGAAACTTCAGTTTTAAAGGGATTATTTTGCAACAATTAAAATAAATTACTGTTTAGGCCATGTATCAGTGTGATTGAGTTTAATTTGTTCATTCAGCATGCTCACTGCCTGTTTTGTTTTTATAGTTCTGTTCACTGGTTCCAGTATCTTCATACAAGTTTTAATAAACACTCTTCCTATCAGTTGCAGATGAATATCAGGAATATAGAATTCTGTTTCAGTAAGCAGTTATCACTTGCTTGTTTTCCACACTGTTGTTGCTCCTTTACGTGGCTGCAAGAACCTGCCTTTTGGTCCTTAACTTGTTATTTCCTCAAGTGAGGAGCATTTCTTACCCTCTGTGCTGGAAAAGTAATAAAAAACCTTAAAATACTCTATTTTTAAAGCAGTGAAGACCTTGGGTCAGGAAAGTATGCAATGGTAAGCAAGTTGTGGCTCATGCTTTCTTCATTCTTTTGTTGACTTAAATGGATATGGGGTGATGTTTTCTCCTGGTGATAAGAATTTCCAGTTTCATTTTGTTCATCACTGAAAAAAAAGAATCAAATTAAAGAAACCTCATTGAAGTCACTGCCATCACGCTAATAAAAAATAGATCAAAGAATAAATCAGTCCCTTAGTGGATTTAGAGTAAAATCATATGAGGGAATGAATTTGAAAGCCTTGATAATATAACAAATTGTCTGTTTCTCTTTGAGGTAGGTCTTTTTCTTTGAATATGATAATGAAACATCCTAAGTAGGGAGTGGATCCTGTGGATAAATATTGATGGCTGCAAAATAATTTATGTTTGAAACACTACAGAGTGTGAAAATTATTTCTACTGGTTTGTTATCATTTGTGCCCAGCCTTAAAAAAAAAAAAAAAAAAAAAAAAAAAAAATTAAAAAAAATCAGACAACAGCTTTGTGGTGCTTCTTATTGTCATCCAAACCAGAAAAAGAAATATCTGTGGAGTCTCTGCCTTTCAAAAATAAGCACCATGAAAACCAGACAGTTGCTTGAGTGAAATCTAGTATAGCCCTGGTGGTGAAATCTTGTGTGCAGTCGTGGTGGTGGCTCATGGCAAAGAAAGAAACACTAACCCAACAATTAAACAGTAAACACTAAAAATCTGCAGTATCAGAAAGTCCTTAGCTAACAAGCCAGAAGGGCTACAGGATGAAGCTGAAATGAACACCAGCATGGTTCATAAATTCAAAACTTGTGCTTAGAGCTGCTTAATTGTCAGTGGGTACTTGGGAGGGAGCCTTTGTGAAGTGGAATAGTTGCAAATCGCTCACTCCTCAGTTAAATAACATTAAAATCATGGTATTGCCTGACAGATAGAGCCCATGTCATGGGGATCTTTTGCTCTCAGAAACACTATTTTAATACAGGGATTTAAATACTCCTATTTAAGGAGCCCATAGTGGATTAGCAGCAAATGAAAAGGAAATGATACTGAAAAAGTGTGGTCTCCTAGTTAAACTTGCCTAAGTAATTAAAATAGGTTCAGGAATATGAAGATAAGAATGGGAGTGATATTTTCAGGATTTCTTTTCTATTATGATTTCAATAATTGGATACTGAAGTAGATTTGGACTTCAATATAATATTTCTAATTTATTGAATATGATACTTTAAAAAAACCCCAAAACTTGATAGATTAATTACAAAATATTACCAGAGATTATTTGTTCCTACTCTAAGTCAAATCTGAGCCCAAGTATCAAGAAATAGTGTTGCTTCTTAAACTGGACTGGACATCTAAACTCTTTACCCCATTTACTACTTTTCTATGATCCTCTTAAGGAAGAAATAACAGGCCCTGTAATAAATAAGCCAAAGGACTCAGGTGGGACCAGATGGAGCCTTGTGTATAAGGAACAGATTTTGATTCAACCTTCACAACCTGCTCCATTAGGTGGTTACAGCTTTTATATTCTCTCTACTTTTAAAGGTATGATTTGACAGCTGCTAAATGAAGGTAATAATGAGCAGTGGTAATATTTGAATGACACCATTAATAATTGGTATATTGAACAAAAAACCAGGTATGTTTAAGTGCACAGATAGGCAGATGAAGGATAGAAAGTTTCAATTTTTTCTTTCCCCTCCTCCCTTCCATCTTGTCCATCTGGGCCATTTGCCTTCCTGGTTGGGAAGTCAGCAGCACAGACTTCAATGCATTCTTTTGAAAGCTGGGAAAATGGCTTGGCAAGCCTAATGTTACCTTCTGTTAAACAATTTTATTTGTTCCTCAATTTTTTTTGCCACCTTAAAAGTGTGAGTGAGTGCTGGAACTTATGAAAGGTCCCTTGGAGTTGGACTGCTCTATTTAGCCTTCTGTACTTTTTGTCTCCTCTGTACTCCAGGCTGAAAGACTCTGATTTCCTAAGTGTCTTTCAGGATGATGCTTGGTTGCTAGAAAGTACCTCATGCTCTTTTTCTTTGCATTGCTGTTGCCATAGTATTGCTGTCAGTGCTATGGCACAAATGACAGGCAATGTACAGCTATGACTATATAAATAGGTTTCTGTAAGAACAACACTTTCCCCATCACATAAGATATTCTACTTTATATCTAAGCTGAAAATTTAAGTCATGTTGGGTTTTTTCTTTTTTCCTTCTTAAAGGCCTACAGCTCTGGAACAGTTTTTAAAGCTTAAAAAATATTCCTAGAATTGTTTAGAAAATAGGTAAAGACTTTTAAAAAATAGTGTATTCTACAGAAGTTTAGGCATTGTAAGCCATTACTGGTTGGGTTTTCCTGTTAAAAATCCTTCCACTGCATGTCTATATGTCTATCCTAACACTGCTTACATGTCTATACCCTTCAGTCTTTCAGGAAAATCTATGACAGAAAAAGGCACTATAAAAGCCATGTTAGCATTTATCTGATGTGGTTTATAATAGTGGTGTTCAGGGATTTTCATGGTTTAAAGTGTTTTCTTTATTATGACACAAAAATAATTCTAATAGAGTGGTTCAAACTTTGTTTAATTAAAACAAGAGCAAATAGAAGTATCTAGAGGAAAGTAATGCTTAGTTTCACCCTGTGTTTTTCTGGCAAAACTCTTTGAGTGGTGCTGTTGTTATTTTATAATCCCTGGAAAATCCACTGCAGTTAAAACGGGGGTTATAGGAATCCTTATCAGGCTTTTTTTTTAATATAAATTATCTACTGGTACTATCACAACATTCAGAATTGATTCAGGAAAGTTTTTGATGAACTCTTTAGACTGTTTCATCTTCATATAGCTTTGTAAAACTTGACAGATAAACTTTTGTGTGTGGCTAAAACTCTCTGTATCTTCAAAACTAGGGAGAGAAGAACAGTGTAGCGTTAGTAATAATAGCCTTGTTAATTAAAATGGGGTTTATAATATAAGATTTTTTATTTGGAAGATGTATGTAAAATTTAATTATAATTTATAAGAAATACATCAATATTGTCACAGAAGAATTTGGGATAGGAACTGGAATTTATTTTATATCTGTGGTTGTAGGGTTTTTTTTGTTTCCTCCTGTGAGAAATTAACTGTAAGGTAAAAATATTACTCTGTAAACATTAGGATCTGAAGGGTGTTTTACCCCTATTTTGTTATTTTTCAATTTAACTTGTACAGAAAAGAACAGGTGGTAAAATAGTGCTTTCCAGTATGCACATAACATGCAATCATTCTGAAATGTTGTTTTCAGGGCAATATTTAAATATCAACCCTTCATTATAACCCACACAATTTTGTGTTTTGCATGAGAAACAATGTAAATATATTTATTTTAATGATAGTGGACACAGAGATGTATTTTCCTGAAATAAGAGCTCTCTGCAGGTTGAATGTACTTGGGCCATTAGTTCGGTGGGGTGACAACTGCTGGACATGCATTTAAGAAATACAAGACAGTTAATAAATAACATCTTAATAGTTAAACTAATACACTTGTACAACATCACCGCAGTTATTTCATTAAACTCACACTGCTTCTGTAGTGTTACCAGTGATGCTAATCAGCATCTGCTGATGTCTTCCTTATTTGCATGTTCAGAGTTTGCTGTTATAATGGTTTATGACCTGGCTGTTGCTGCTGGGCTGTTCCTCCCTCCTGGAGGCCTGGTTAGTGCTGGTCGTGGATTGTGCTCTCTGCACTCACCCTGCTGAATCCCTGAATTCCTGAAATGCTGCAGGTGAGGCGGGAGCTGCAGCACACACACTGCAGCCCAGTGCTCCCCTCTGTCAGCAATCTCCTCCAGGTTAATTGAATTACTCAGTGAGCAATGCCTTTTTTCATAAGTGAAGACTTGCAGCATTGGGTTTTTACTTCATGTTGCTCCTTTTGTAAAACCATAAAGCCAGAAAATGCTCTGCAGTTAAATCGTGCTGATGTGGAAAGATACACCTGGCAGATCTGGTTGGAATGTTCTTTATCTGTTCCTTACTCCCAATCAAAAGCAGTTCACAGTGTTTAAATGGAATAGCAATATTAATTGTTCCTAATCTGTTTCACTGCAAAATCAAACATTTTAGTTTAAATTACCCTGAAAGTGGCACTGCTGAAAGGCAGTAACTAAGGGGTGAAGGCAATTACTGGCTTCAGTAATTTCTTCAACTGCTGCAACTTAATCTGCAGGAGTAAATCAATCTATGCTATGACAGGGAGAATAAAATGAGAAGAGACAGGAAACAAAATTACATTTTTACCTGTGCAATGAAAAGAATGTAGATGTGTTAGTACAGGTACATTTGAAACAGATGCTAAGCTGGTAGGAGCTAAGGTTCCATTAAATAGAAAAATCACTTTACATGGAACTCTTGAAGAATCACCTTACAAAAAATGCTATCCTAGAAGAACATAAATTCTGGAATGGCAGAATTATGTAATGATTAGGCAAAGCAGCATATTCTATGCATGCAGTTCAATAGTATGATTTTTCTCTTCAAGGTTCTTGGCTGAAGGCTGTATGTAGATGCACAGATACCTGTATGTACCTGTATCCTCCCATTCTGCTTCCATCTGTATTGACGTTGTTAACATTCTTAAGAGGGAATACATTCTATTATTCAGAAACTATGTTGAAAAGTACAGAATTTTTGTCAGTGCAGAACAAATCTTTATATCACTTTAAAGGTATTGGTATTCCAGAGTACTCAGTTTATATATAAACAGAGATTACCAAATTTTAAATGATAAAAAAATTTCTTACAATTCACTAGACATATTTCCACCCATTCTTGGCTGAAGTTCACCAGACTCCATCTAGATAACATTTTTTCTTCCCAGTTTAAGTTCTTGAATTAAAAATAGGCAGATTTCTTTGAGTTGTTAACAAACATTACATAATTTTTTCAGTGCAAAACTTGGGGGAGAATTAAGGCAAATGTTCTTGGTTTCTCATCTTGTAAGCAAGAGGTATGAAAAGATCTGGTTCTCAGCAGATGGTTCTTGGAAACTTCTTGCCTGCTTTTTTCTTGGAAAGAAAACAAATTGAGGACAATGTAGTAGAGGGATCAAAGGAAGAGGTTTTCCCAAGCAGCAAAGGAATATCTCATGCTGGAAATAGGGATTTCTGTACTTATTTCTTCTTTCAGTCTGATCCAGTTCTAAGATTCTTTCCTCAGCGTTTAAATATTTTCAACTAAAAAGTTATGCAAGAAATTTTATATATTTTTTATGAAGGATTAAGTCAAATGCCACATTATAAATTGGGTTTTCAAACAGTTTAGGGGGTTTGCCATAGGATAGGGACTCCTTTCATGTCTCTGTCACTTTAAGGACACAATATTCTGTAGCTTTTTTATGAATGTTCTTTTCCTTTTTCCAGCTCCTCCTGGTGTTCTACACGAATCCTCATTAGTCATTCTGGAGATGGACTTGCTGTCTGGAACCTACCTCTTGGCAGTCTTGTTAGCCTGTATTGTATTCCAATCTGGCGCCCAGGAGAAGAATTACACCGTGCGGGAAGAACTGCCTGAAAATGTCCTCATTGGCAATTTGCTCAAGGATCTTAACCTGACGCTGGACCCAGACGTGCCCCTTTCCTCCCCGCTGCAGTTCAAGCTGGTGTACAAGACTGGAGATGTGCCACTGGTGAGGGTGGAGGAGAACACTGGGGAGATTTTCACGGCCGCAAACCGCATCGACCGTGAGAAGCTGTGCGCCGGCATCTTCGCCGAGAACCGCTGCTTCTATGAGGTGGAGGTGGCTGTTTTGCCTGATGAAGTTTTCAGACTGGTCAAGATCAGATTCCTAATAGAGGATATAAATGACAACGCCCCCCTTTTCCCCTCGACAGTGATTAACATCTCTATCCCTGAAAACACAGCAATTAATTCTCGCTATTCTGTCCCGTCTGCCATCGACCCGGACATCGGTGTGAATGGCATTCAGCATTATGAGCTCCTCAAGGTGGGTTTCTTCCTTTCTTCTCTGTTACTGTCTGTGTTACTGTCTTCCCACAAATGTTGCCACTCCTCACCATTAGAATTCCAAAGCTGTGTGTCCCAGTTGTGGTACGGTGCAGGCATGTCTGGAAATGTGAATCTGGACCCTGAGTGCCTTCTAGTGCACTGTGCCTTCACTTTGTGGAGAGCTGCTTATGTATGTGTGTATCTGTGTGACAGCATCATGAAGCATCCATGTCTTCATGAGCTCCCTACCAGCATTCCAAGTGGTTACACACTTTGGCTACCAGTTGTCTTAGACAATAAAAGATGTGTTCTTATTTCCACTAACATGACAATGCCAAGTGCAAGAGTATTTTGCATTGGGTTTATGTCTCCCATCTCTATGTTACTTTTTTTTTTTTAATGTCTCTCTTGCACAACTGTTAGATTTGAGCAGTAGAACTTTGCCCAGAAGTTGATGTGATGCTCATCTGTATATGGATGAGCTATTCCAGAATGAAAGAGTCCATTTGTCAAAGCAGCTTTGTAGTGTCTGGGCAGGAGCAAGTCCAAGATATGCATGAATGCAGGGATGGCAGTGCCAGTGCAGATACTGCTTGTTCTTACTTCTTTTACTCTTTCTAGCTAAGAACAGGAGAACTGCAATTAAGGAACAAAAGAATAGCATATAAGCATGTGGTGTTTATATAAACAAGAGTATGTGATTGCTAAACAGAGGATTATTTCAATTGAGTTTGCTAAAATAGAGAGTTTAGAGCAAGAAAGGCACTTGTTTTAAAACTGTTGGGGGAAGCTGAGAATGCCTTCACTTCCCTTGATTTGGAATAAGGAATTACATTGTGTTTTGGCTGCTCAGCAACCAATCTGACACTCATTAATAACCAGAAGAATACAGACTATATAAGCCAATATATTTCTTGACTGACTTGGTAGCTGATATTCACATATATCAGGACTTACTAACAATTTAATAAAAATAAAGTGCTGTCTTATTTTTGCCCTTGGAACCTGAAGTAGTTGTGTCAGTGTGGGTACTAAGTAGTGACAAAGACATAAAAACCTCTTTCAGAAAACTGCATCCCACTGGGAATTTCTAGTTAGCTATAAAAAAGGTAAGAAAAAAAAATCCACATATGTCTGTCTGCTCTCAGTGTAGCCTAGGAATTTAAGAGCTTGCTATACTGTTTGAGGTCTTTGTGGTAAGCTCTTTAAAAACCTTTCCTAGCTTATATAGAGAGCAGGTATATCTATGTTTTGTTTATTTGTTTGTTTTTAAATAGCTAAGCAGAAGTATCCAGTAGGATGTAGTCTTCTTTATTTGGCATGTTAAATGAGATTCTGGGGAATGAATAACAGCATATTAAATAAATAATGGTAGGATCAGAAAATAATAAAAAACCCCAGGGTTACAGACGAAACATGGCAAAATAATACCTGCTCTGAAGAGAGAAATGTTAGTTATCAGAGAGAAAAGTGCTGTTATTCTAGGAAAAGGAAAACTATAGAAAATGGCAAAATCAGGAGTCCCTGGGACTGAGTGTGCAACAGTTCAGATCACCACAATAGCAGTCTTGTTTTGTGGGTTTATTTTTGGCCTGTGTATTCAGAAAGAAGATGTAACAGATCAGCAGAGTGGTAGCACATTTGTGTCACACAAGTGGGAGCTCATCTGAAATACAAGCTCCAGCTCTGCCAAAGGTAGTGTAAGGGCATAAGGCCTTGTCTAGGGATGTAATGTGAAACAAGATAATCTGCCAGAGAGTTGCTTTACCAAGAAAGGCTCAAATAACTTTCAAATACCAAATTATTTAACTTTTAACTGGAGGGGAGAAAAGAACCAGTTACATGTTTATTCAAGTGTCTCTGAAAAACTGCTTCTGCATCATAATGGAAAGAAAGGTGATGGGTTTAAACACACACTGGTATGGACTAGATGTTCTGAAATATTGGGCTACACATGCCACAAACAAAATAATTTGTAAAACCACTGTCCTGTATTTGGATCTTCTAAAGGAATTAATTGCTTTTTTCTCTTGCGTGCCTGTTGTTGAGGAACTTTTTCAGTTATGGATTCACCACCTTTAAATAAGTCAGCAATTCCACATGCCTTGGAAAGCATCTGTAAAACCAAGAAGGAGTTTATGACAGCCAAACACCATTTGGAATAGTATGTTCAGATGTTATTCTATTGGTAGTTTTTAAATGTTAATTTAAAAGTGACCATAAGAGGGATAAAAAGGGAGAAGAAATTAAGGATTCTGGTGAGCAGCCAGAAAATCCCGAATATATTCGAGAGGAGGGCCACAAAGGTGATTAGAGGGATGAAACACCTCCCCTTTGAGGAAAGGCTGGAAGAATTGGGATTGTTCAGTCTGGAGAAAAGAAGGCTCCAGGGTGATCTTTTTGAGACCTCTCAGTACCAGAAGAGGCTATAAGAGAGGTGGAGATGGACTTTTGACAAGGACATGGCTACCCACTGACAGAGGGTAGATTTAGATTAGAGACTGGGAAGAAATTCTTCCCTGTGAGGTTGGGCAGGCCCTGGCACAGAGTGCCCAGAGAAGCTGTGGCTGCTCCATCCCTGGCAGTGCCCAAGGCCAGGCTGGACAGGGCTTGGAGCAACCTGGGCTGGTGGAAGGTGTCCCTGCCCATGGCAGGGGGTGGAACAAGCTGAGCTTTAAGGTCCTTTCCACTCAAACTATTCTATGAGTCCATGATATACAAAGATCCATCCACCCCTGGGGAAGATTAGGCACATGAAAAAGGAAGGGAAGAGTGGTAGTGCCTGAGAATTCTTTCCTGGGTAATACTGAAATACGAAGAGGGACGGTGACTGGTGCACAAGGATGGTGCTGCTTTGCTTCTCCAAATGCTCTTTATGTGCCTTATCCTGCTTTGGGTTTTGGTGTATGCTCTGAAGATACTGATGTCTTCTGGCTTCTGATTTGTATTGACCTTTTCTTTCCTTCTCTAACCAGCACAGTGGGAGAAATGCAGACCAGGAAATTGTTGTGCCCTCTGAGCAGGATGAGCCTGGCATGGCTCACATGGGAGGGCTGGGGGAAATTTTGGGAAGCACCTGCTATGAAACAGTTGGGCAGGGGAGCTTACCTGGAGGCTGGCAGAGGAGAGGGAGATGCTAAGATATGAAAATCACGTCACAGAAGCAGAAAAGCTGATGCTTTAGTGTGTGTGCAGCAGCAGAGTAAAACGCGGTGCTCTGTGTTTGGAAAGTAATAGAAAATTGACAAGCTGTGCAATGAAAAGAAAGTTTTCCAGTTATACTTCAATTTTGAAAGACATTAGCTAAAATTTGCTTGTTGCCTGTGTGAAGCTAGGCCTGTTTTGCCAGAAAATAGAGATTTTTTTTTCCCATTACAATGTCTAAAAAAGAATAAACTTCTCACTACAAACTCAGCTGAATCGTTTATGGGCTTTAACACATTTTCAGCAACTCTGTGGCTCCTGGGGAAGGTAACAGTCATGTGTTACAACATTTCCTCACGTTGTTACACTTTCCTTACTGCCCCTTTCAAAGGGTGGGGAGAAGGTTGCATATAATTGTTCTATCAAGTTTCTTTTGAAAAGTAGATAAAAAAAGATTTTTAAAACAGTAGAAGACAAAACTTGTAAAAATATGTGTTCTTGTATTCTGTGCTATGTAGAAGCTTTGTAATGGAGGATTTGGCTTATTTAATACAAGAGAGTGCTTTAATTACCACTTGAATCAGCACTTGGGTATTTTTTGCCTGCCTGCATTTTGTCAAAATGTACCTCAGTATTAAATAACTTCTTTATATGTAACTGATTTGTGGGACTGCAGCTTCAAAACTGTCCAGGTGATTGTGATTGTACTGTCTGAAATGCAGGGACTCTGAAAAGACAATAGTTTTTCTGCTAATAGAAAAGAGGAGAGAATCATACAAAGAATCTTGCAGTTATCTAAAGAAATTGTTGTGCAAAGTATTATAAAATATTGAGTTTCTCTGCTGAGATGCCCAAGACTGACCATGGAGAGAATGGCATTAAGGTTTCACATGGTAAACAGTGTTTACTGTGAACAAGGGTAGGAGGGAGAACTCAGTGCTTATTTAACAATAAAAGAAAAGGCATTTTAATGAGAACTGGGTGGATTGGGCAGCAAGGGGACATAACTGATGGTAGGAGATGGCAGAAGGGGCAGCTAAGACCGTGAAGCAGTTCAGAGAAAAATGGCCAGATGGAAAACGAAGGATTTTTGTCTCAGTTGAGATAACTACTAAAAGTATAATGGGAATGGGAAAACAGTTGGGCATTCATAAACAGAAGTAGTATGTTAAAACAGTGGAACACAAAAGCAAATTTTAAATTAAAACCTTAATAAACAGTGATTTCTGATTCAGGATGAATCTACATATACTAATGTTCTGGTTTAACCCAGCAGGCAAGTAAGCCCACAGGGCTTTGTTCACCTCTTCAGGGCATTCCCATTGTTTACAGACTGATGTAAAATGTACCCTGTGCCTGGCAGTGCCACCACAGTGTTGGAAATACCTGCATGCTGTTGTTGATTACACCATTTCAGTACACTTGTATTTAGTGTAACCCGATTAATATGCTTAAAATTTATAAGTGTCACAGGCCTCTGCTTTGACTACTAAGATTTTAGTGTGAAGCATTTCTTTGTTCTCTTAGATGGTAAAAAGGGGAGCTGGTTCAGTGTAGGTTTAGAGTAGAATTGCAGCTTGGAGTACTGTAATGGAGAGTCATGAGTTCTTCCAAAAGGATTCATATGACTTCAGGTTTTAAGTAATATTTTATTATTAATTACTTAGCATTTCTTGTCACCTAGTATATCATATTCACTAGAAGTTGCATAGGTGTAACAGGATGGAGCACTTCTATGAGCTAATCTTGTGTGCTAATAAGTTATTGCTTTAATCTGTAGCAGTTTGGGTTGGAAATTTGATTGGTGTTACTGGTATAGTTCCATTTCTCTGACCTGTTCCAGTAGTTCTGCTCTATTTACCTATCAGAAACAGCTGGTGCATTCCTTCCAGAATAATAGAATAGTTTTTTTGTAGTTGTCAGTTCATACCTCTGTAATCTGACAAAATAGATTCTCACTCTGTCTCACAACACTTCAGTCTTGCCTCTGATGAGGAGAGTTACATCTTGCTGCTGTAAAATCTTTGTGATGCCTTTCAGTAGAAGATTTCCCCCTCTTTCCGTTACAGTTTATCAATTCCATGGCCCATGGAAGGTGAAGATCACAAATCATATTTCAGGCAGATTTTGCAACTGGGTTATTTCTGAGTCTCCCAGTAGCTAAGGATCAAGTAACTCAAATCACTGTCAAGATCAAGACTGGAAGGAGATGGGTTTTATGTAAAAAGAAATCCATAGAGGTAGATAAATTTATGGAATGAGACTAGATTTGTAGTTAAATGAGAATAAGAGAGTCAGATTAATGAAGTCTGCATTGATAAGCATTGATACAAATTTGAAAGTCAAAAGCTGTAACTGGAGGAGGACAGACTGAGCTTTTCTGTGGTCTCCTTGTGCTTTAATGTTGCACCAGCACTACCTGAGGGGTTCATAGAGAAAAAGGAAGACAGAATGGTTAAGGTTCCTGCAAACTCAGTGCACAGTTACACAGATCTTTTTAACACAGTGTTCAGCAGATCAACTTCAGTCTCCCAAACACAAACTGCTTGAACCTTTGCTTTTCTGTCCTTTCTTATCCTTCAGTCCTTTCAGTGGGAGCTGAGGCATCAACCCTCACTTTTACTCTCAGATCTTGTTTGAATGAGGGAGCATCCCACATTTAGTCATACTGTGGAATTAATGTGGATTAATGTGGATTAAATAAATGTGGATGATTCTTCTGGATAGGCTTCAGCACCATGAGAGGACAGTGAAGTGGTATATTGTCCCTTTAAGTAGGTCAGAGAAAGCCTGAGGTGGTTGTTATCAACATCTGCATTCTGTGAAGGAACTGCCAAGATAGAGCTTTTTTTTCCTACATGTAAACAGATATTTATTAATATTGTCAGGTCTTACTGAATATTGCAGTTAGATACTAATATGATTAAGGAGTTTCAACTTAATTTTTCTCCTGTTATCAAAAATCTGTTGTAAATTTGTTGTAGCCCACTAGTAGCAAAGTATTCTTGCACTGTCTAATTTCTTTTTTATTAGCAACCCTTTCTAGTAATTGTCTAAGGGAAATATGGCTGACTTATATGAGATGGATATTCATGATCCCAAGGATTTTTATTTTACAGACTTCTATGTACTTGGGAAAACAGATGATTCCTCTTTTTTTCTGGTGTTTTTTTTTTTTTTTCCCTACTCATGAAGTAGTAATGTGCTTCACAGCAGGGCTAGAATTGAGAGTTAGTCTTCAGCTACAGGGAAATTCAGGCATTAGTAGGAAGGCTCAATTCGTTGGAAAAACTGAGGCTCACAAATGTCAAACTATTCACAAATGTATAACACTTCCCACCAGTTATGTGGCTCAGCTTATATTGTCCCTAGCACTGCTGTGCAGAGTTTCAGATGCTGACTCTGAAAAGCTCTGATTGGAGATAGAGACTTTTTGTTCCACTGGTAATTCCCAGAAAACTTGGAAGGTGGGCTGAGGGAGAAATTATAGATATTTGTAGGTAGAATTCTTATCCCTTACATTTGTCATTGTCCTTTGACATTTTGTGAAATATATTTGCATCTCACTGTTTTCCTGTTATTTAACTTTAGGAACATAAGGAATTAAAAATAAAAATAAAATAAATTTTCCCTTTACTTAGCTTCTTTACCTCAAAATATTTTTTATGTCATCTTTGGCTATAAGGCTATTTTCATTTTTTTCTGTACCTGAACATGCACCCTCTTACAAATCCTCTCTCCCACCACTTACCCATTTTCTTACTGTATGAAATATCAAAGTCTATGATTCTTCTGAGAAGGTCTTGTAATAGAATAAAAATGCTGCTCAGTAGTAATTTGGCTAGAGAGGTCTGGACAGACAAATGGTCATCTGTGAACATTGTTTTGAAAAAGTCACTGGGGCTGAGCTTGAAAGGGGAAAAAGAGCTGATTTGCATTCTTAGAGCTGCGAGTGTCTCTGAGGAGAGCAAACTCTGCTCTGACTGGTGGGAGCGAGTCAAGAGTCAAGGTAATTGCCTCTTGTTGGTTGATACAGGGCTCCTTTAGGCTGGTTTCTGGCATTATTGCTGTAAAACTGTCAGGTTCCGTTATCCTGACATCCCTTTGGGGATGGAATGAGGACTGGAGGAGAGAGTTGCTTCCAGGCACGGCGAGTTCAGCGAGTTAGGGAGAGGGACAAGCTGGTGGATCTGTTTGCATTGGAGGCTCTGATTTTCACACTAGCTGTCATGAAACAATAATATAGAACTTAGCATGTTTCTGAGGGGAAGGGATGATAGACTCAAGCTGGAAGGCACAAATCTGTCAACTGGAGACCTTCCCTTCATCCATCTTAGAGGAACATTCTCTCTCGCTGACGTCCACATGGATCAGTTTGCCACTTAACACAGTTGTGCTGATGCTTTCTGAGCACAAAAGGCTCAGGGTTTGTTTGCACAGTCCTCTGGACAGCACGTGTGTGGACTACACAGGGAGACGAGCCCGTTCCCAAAATACAGGGAGAAAACAATTGTCTCATTTGTAAGGAAAGAAATCGCCAATTACCAATCTATGATGCTCTGAACAGAACCCCACAATACAAGCAATTAAAGAAACCCCATCTAAATGAAATTATTCTTTGGTTTGCATCTATGCATGATGATGGAGCTGCAAATATAGTTAATTTTTACAGCTGTCATTAGTTCTCCTCATGACAACCTAACACCGAAATTCATTTTTTGAAAAATCAATAGATTCAGTCTGAAATGAAATAAATTTATCAGTGCTTTTGAGGAATAAACGCTTTCATCAAGTATCCTGATAGTTGTTTAACCCATATATGCAGTTTTTAAAATCAAAGCAATCATAGATAAATGTTATCTATGAATATTTCTCTTTGCCCCTTATTTTATCTTTAAAGAATGACCTGACATAGGTGTCTGAATTTCAGACCATTTATTTATAAATTATGTTATTGTATCTGCTTGATGTACTGGTTACCACCAATGTACCCAAGAGGATTTTTAACTTTTTTGGGAATTTCCTTAGTTATTAAATAACAACCTTATTACTAAAGTCAGCAATAACTGTCACAATCCAAGAACAGAACGTACTACATTTAAAGACCATTATTTTTTCAACCAAATTAGAAACAATTACCACAAGTTCTAGGAGAATATTAACTAGTCATACTCTCTATTGCTGCATGGAATGGAAAAGTTCTTTGGATCCATTGTAATTCTAGTTTGAGAACAATTTTGTAAGGAGTATTTTTTTCTGCTTCTTTTGCTTATTGTAGTGGGTGCAGCAATAAATATTTGTCTTTTGTTTTGGATGACTGTCATGAGAAACATGGAACTAGACTTCCAACACATTGCATGCAAATCCTAACATTATTCCAATAATTAAAAATGCCAAGTTTTTGCCTTTGTCATGTATACTTATGAGGTTATTGGTAATAATGTGTTCTTGATTTTACCTTTGTTTTTAGCTTTCTAATATTGGATTTCAGTGAGAAAGATTTAAATAATCCCAGCTTGTTTCCCCACAAATATGTAGCATATAATATTTTTCTTCTTTTAAAGAGGAAGTACAGGGAAGAGAAACAGGTAAATCCAAAATTATACTCTTTTAGGTATCAAAGACTATATTTAAATCGAGAGTCAACTATAGTTTGTGGCACTTGACTGCATTAGATGGTTATTTTCATTCCTGAAAGAAAGGTTTATTACAAAGTAATTTAAATTCTCTAACCCAGAATCATAATTGGTCTGAATACTTAAGTCCCATAGAGCTTTTGAAGCTGGGACATGTAGCAAAGAGAATTTCAGACAATTCTGAAGAAACAAAAAGAAACATTGGGAAAGGAATGAATTCTGAGTCATCAGCTGTCAGTATTGAAATACATTTTTCTCTTATTGTGCTGTAATTGCTGGCTCTATTAATGTGATGTGTATTCTTGCTTTGGTTATTGCTGATGTTCCAAAGTCGAGTAATTGTAGTTTTTTCTCTGCTTTTTCAAGCAAATTGACATTTTTTTCCCCCTTCTCTTTTTCTTTTGAGTCAGGATATTCCTCTGTGCTTTTCAGAATGGGATATTATATGGCTTTTGCACTTGGAGAATGGATTTTCCTCTTCATTTTTACCTCAGCCATATAATTTTCACGCTCATTTCCATTAGGGGATTTTTCAAAAAGAGTTGCAACACATTAAAAAAAAGTATAAATAAAGGAGTAGCTTCTGTTTTGTTCCTCATCCTGTTTCCCATCTAATATAAAAAATAGTATTCTAGTGCCTTTTTTTTTTTTTTTAAACTGAAAAATACTGTGAATACCATAATTTGAAAGTCAGTCTTACAAATATACCCTAAAAATTGATAGAACTTTTCTGCTTTCCATCAGCCTTGCACACTTCTTATTGTTTTACATAAATGAAGTACTAATCCAAGATGAATATCCAAGATACTTCCTATGCTTGTACAATATCAGAATTTGAAAGAGTTCATTGAAGCTTCCAGATTACCTCGTTCTCTGTCAGATTTTACATTAATTGAATGTTTTTCCTTTAAGTTCTGAATTAGTCCAGTAGTTGTCTCTAACCTCCAAAAAATTGTCATTTGGGAGGAAAAGTTCTTAGTGTGTTTTAACATCTGTTTCTAATGGCTTTTTTTTTAATTCAGATTTTGAAATGCAGTTTGTTAAGACCCCATCATTTTCAAAATTATTTCATGTAGGAACTTATAGTTGAGTGTTCCAGTTGGCTAAAAATCTCCCTCCCAGGCTTGGAACCTTTCACAGTCAGTAGTGTGGAAGTGTTGAAATCCCATCCCAGCATCCAAGGGATTGGAAGAAATGGGAACACCACCAGTCTCCTCATCACTGGTGGAATATTCACATAGTACTACAAGAGTTCCTACAAACAGGAGTGGAACTTTTTGGAATCTATTTTGAATATTATTTTGGACTTGAGCTACATGTTTATCACAGCATAGCATATGCTTCAGGCCACTGAATTTCACAAGCAAAGCAACAAAGAAAATTTCTTTTTGTTGCTTATTGCCTCGAACAAAGACCTGACAAACAGTTATGCACAGTGGATTCTTTTTTCCTCCTTTTTTGTTTCTTTTTTTTTCTTTGTATATTCATGGGTGGAACAAGTGTATCCATCAGAAAAGGTTTGAGGGAAGTAACTTCCATTGTGCTAATTGGCAATTTCTGACATGATTTGCATTTGAAATATTCAGTATCATTACAGATCAGAGAACAAAAGTTCATGTTGGAGAGCTGTGTCCTACCTGGGTCTGGAGTCCCAGTAACCAAGGAATGTGTTCCTACACGAATTACTGGGAATGATGGCTTGGCTTTTCCTGCTGGGCAGCTGTTGGAACTAATCAGATTGTGCCTAAGAACATAATAAGGAGAAACTTTAATAATGCTTAGCCCTCTTGGAAGCTCTGCCCCTTCAGCTGTCAGACTCGCTGCACTAATTTAGTTGAGGTTTGCTGTTTTGTTAAAAGCCATAATGGTGGATTTCCAAACAGGTTTCACTTAATTTTCCATTTCACAATGGGTGCCTCCACATATAGCCACAGTAGGTCCCTTCTCATGTTACCAGTAAAGTTAATTGAGTGTGGAAGCAGAGTTCTGACTCTGTAGGTAGAATGCATAACAAATTTAGTTTTATGGTGTCACCTCAGGATTTGCAGATAATGCTCTGTATTGGGAATTCACATAACAACTGAAAACACTTTTGTTGTACTGAGCAGTCCTGCAGATTTCTGTGAACAAATCAACTCAGTCCTGTCTTGGAGAATACTTGTTTTGTCTTCTTTCAGTGTCTGTGAATCTGATGTCTAATGACAGATGTAGTATTTGGTAGAACATCCTAGGCATGTTTTAAAAATAGTAACATGCCCAACAAAAATTTTGAATTCAGAATCAGCTGTTCATTTAGCTCACTGTTTCATAAACATAATAAATTAAATTCTTCTCTATAGGTTAATACCTTAATATGCAAGAATCCTGACAATACACTAAAGCCTTTAAAATCAAGAAATAAAAATTAAGTGTACAGATCAAGGGTTAGGCTAAGTCTTTGTCTCTGAGTTGAAAATTATTTAAAGACTGTTTAAATAAAATGTTTGAGGTGTGCTTTGTTTCCCATGCTGATGATCAGTTTCCCAGATGATGAACTTAAGTTAATGTTTTTGCTGGATTTGGCGTTGATTTATTTTACTAGATTCTCTTGTTTCCATCCTGTCTGTGGAGCATGAAGGCTAAACTTCACATTGAATTATTCAGAGCATGTTCTCATCCCCAGAGGGTGCTTTTTTCCAACCACTTTCCGAGTTCCAACCCGGTGTGGCTGCGAGATGCTGTCTTTGCTAGCAAGTGTCTCCAAGCCAGATTAATTCTCTGGGCATTGTGGGGGTTGTTTAACCCGGGGTTATTATCCTAGTGGAGCAGTTGGGAGGAGTCTGGACAAACTTTTCATTCTTGTTTGCCACACTGACACCTTCATGGCTGAAATCATGTGAGTTGCCCAAAAGCTGTTGATATTTTGCACTGAGGAAGAGGCTGCAAGTCCAATGTCTGTGTGTGAGTGTTACCAAGTTTTGTTATACCACCAACAATATGTGTCCTGTTATTTGGAAACACCTGTTTTAGGGCAGTGATTGAATTAACCTCAGGAAAGTACTTTATGTGTATCCAGACCTGGGAAATGGCTTTTTACTTTCACTTGCATTATTATTGGGCAGAAATGACTTCAACTATCTTTGCTTAATTTGCTTTTTCTGGCATAACGCAGTTTGTGTGAAGTCACTCACATTGCTAAATAACTCTTCAGCTCTTTTATTTAATAATTTATTTATAGCCTTCCTATGGAGATACACCCCATCATTCACTTTACTACTCAGATTGACCACTCTCTGTGTTTTTCCCCTGAGTTGTGGGAGAGCTTGTCTGATTTTACAATTTATTGGAGGATGCTTGTTACCTGGTGAGACTAATTGAGATCTTTGCAACAGGAGATGGATATATTTACCTTCTTAAACTGGTGTTCTTACTGCTTAAAGATTGGCTTATTGCATTCTATGGTTTTATGGGGGCTTTTATTTATTTTTCCTATTAGAGGAAAAATCCCTGCTCATTAACCATAATTTTTAATGTATATTCACAATTGAACCCCCACTCAGGAATATAAACCGAGGAGAAAAACTGGAATGGAATGATGAGTGTTTGGTGTTTCCTCTTGTAAACATGCATTGTAATATTCTTAAATTTATCCCTTTCTTGCAAATCAGTTATATCAACTTCATCTCTGATTTTAAGTCTGAGAAATGTGTATTCAATTAGAGTGGAATCAGAATTTTAATTTTGTTTATAGAAAAGAATATATTCTTGAGTATACCCACATGTGGAAGTATTTATCAATACACTTCCAAGATTTTTTGATACCAAGCTCACAGAGAAGATTCTTCTTAGAATATAAATCATTAACCAAAACGTCATGACAATTTATTTACTGTAACTTTCAATATACACAGGTACAATGAGATTTCTTTTCCAAATTGACTTTCAGACTCGAGTTATTGCCTTACAGTAAGGAAATGTTTCTTCCTTTTTATCTTGCTTTTGTTCTAGTGATTCAGATAAATAGGAGTCAGTAGCACTGGAGGAGGAAGAAGTCAAGTTGTCTTCCTGATAAATCCAGCACCAGAAAATGCATTTCTGGTTTATCCCCTGCATTCCTTGATCACTGTGGCGAAAAGACTTTTATTAAATGAGTTTTAGAATTCAGTGTCTCTGGAACTATTTTTAGTATTTAGTGTCACTCTATATGTCTTCTCAGCAACTGTCTCTGATTTATTACTCTGAAATTGCAGTATTATTTATTATCTTCCAATGTGCAGTGAAGTGGCATCTTCCTCTTACATCACATACTTTTGCAGTTTAATATGGGAGTTTCACTGTTATTTTCTGAGAGTAATAAAAAAAGGATAAGTTTTCATTCCTTGAAAAAGTATAGCTTTATTTCTTTCAAAAGCAAAACTGATCCCACAGCAGTGAAATGTCACACACACACACACACACATTGTCTCTTATTCTGAGTTTTGCAAAGCCCTGCAGAGTGGAAGCCTTGAGAGAGGCTTATGAGCAGGTCCCTTCAGGAGTAGTTGGGACAGGCCTAGAATTCCTAAAGCCTGTTGTGGAAATTGGGGGAAATAGATTCCAAAGGGAAGATGCAAACTGTTTTCATCTACAGTTTATTTTACCTATCCTGTTGTGGTTTTGCCTGGATGAATTACAAATTTTCTGTGATAAGGCTGTGGATTTTTTCATGTCAACATTCATAAAGCAGTGAGATATCCACGTTATGAAAGTTTTGTCAACATTCTTTCCTAAAACTGTAAATATAAAGGGAAGATACAATGATTTAGCTGAACTTAAGCTTTTGAATGGCCTCAGATAAAATAAAACAATTTTGCTAAAGAATTTCTATGAAAAACTACAGCATCAGAGGTTAGGGATGGGTTTGTCTTGATGAAGATGCAATGAATTTAAAGATCTCACACACCTCAGCTGAATTTGTGTGTGCATAAGAGAGAATACGATAATAACTATACATTAATTTAATGACTGTTCATTTGCAAATGTTTATACTCCTTTTTAACAAAGGACAAATGTTTTCAGTTTCTTCTGGTTTTGGTTTTTCTGTTTGTCACAAGCCAAATCCACATGCACCTGTTAACCCTGGTTTCCACTGAAATTATTGGAAGCTGAGGATGCTGGACAGTCTCTGCTTGAGGGCAAAGGAATTTCCAGCAGTGTCTCGGTTGTTTCTGTTTTCTTGTGTACAAGTGGCTGTCAGTTTTCATCTCCTTCTGCCTGGGAGTGCTGATGTGCTCACGGAGCAGGTGGTGCACAGGAGGGCACGGCGGGTTCACACAGCGCTGGCACCGGGCACTGCTCACCCCAGAGCCCCCAGAGTCCCCCAGACCCTGCTTGGCTGTCGAGGCCAAACGAGGTTGGGATTTAGGAGCTGTTGTGAGCAGCAATACTGAAGTGTTAGTGCTTCCCTCCAAAGGCACAGTGCTGCATTAGACACTTGGGCTCATTTATTTCTCTTCCTCAGTGCTGGGCCTGTTGCTGCTCTCAGCCAGCAAACTGAGCAAATATGCAGCTGTCACACAGTTATAATGCAAATATCAAAATTCACTTGTTGAATATAGTGTTGCCTGATATAAATCCTCATTTCTTTTCTTCATTGTATATCTATAGTGAGACTACAAAGACAGAAACATCCTGAAGGGCAAGTCAGGCATCTGGAGCTTTATCATGGGAATTCAGAGCAAAGCTCAAACATATTTCATACCTGACTCTGAGTCCCCTCAGGTGTATTGAAAATGCAGTTTTTTGTTCAATAGAATGTGAACATTTCTGAACAACTATAATGGAGGAGACTAAGAGGGGAGGTTACATCCCTAGTTGTTACCAGCAGCTATTGACCTCTCTTGTTTTGCTCAGTGTCTCTAAATGACAAACGTTGCTTGAAGTTTAAAATTCTAAAGTTTAGTTTCCAAAGTTTAATGTTCTAATGTTTCACTTTTACCATGATTGGTGGTTCAGAAGTGGCTGCCTTTTTCAGACAAGCTGCAAACCTTGGGCAATTGGTAAAACATCTCTGTGCTTCAATTTTCCATCTTCAGTTAGTGTAGAACTATTTATAGAGCAACAGTATTGTGAACACAAATTCCTTAAAGTTTTGTGGTGCAGCTGCATATTTCTCTGAAACATATAATTGTATGTCTAGAGTGCATTGTGCCAGATTATTCAAGAATGGTCCAGTTTCTGCCACTTGTTTGGAAAGCAATTTTCTTGATAATGTTATGTCATGTGAATGCAGTAATGTGAATACACCATTACTCCTACCCTAGTTTGTAGAGTTAGATGAAGTGAATTTTTATTAAAAGTGTCAGGTTTCGGTTTGGTTTTGGGGTTTGGATTTGTTTTTGTTTTGTTTTAATTTTAATCTATGTTTCAAAAGAGAAATTAAATTTCATTAAAAAACTCCAAACAACCTGACTTTCAAAAGCATTTCAGAGACCAAAGACGTTACCTCCCTGGTTGTTACTGTGAAACCTGGTGTGGTCTTGAAAATGTGCTGTGTGTATCTTGCCACTTTCCAGCTCTTCCTGTTCTCTCCCCTGTAAAGCTTGTAGATTAAAAATATTGAGACTTTTTAAGTATGGACTAGGAAAAAAAAAAGTCTAAATTATATCTATCTATATTAGAAAATAAAGTTCACAATGTTTAGATTGAAAGGGGCTCTTTACAGAAAGGACCAAATCATCTGAGAGGATTAAGGAGACTCCAGCAATGCAATTGTTAGAATTATTTAAGTTTTGTTATAGTAACATTAAATATAGATTTCTAAGGAAGTTATTTCCTGCGTGGGTAAACCCCATACCCTTTTTTTCCCTTCCTTTTCAGAAAATCAGTATTAAATGCATTGATTGTTTGCTTCCTCATTCCATGTTGTACTGTTTGCTGTTCCTTTCCAGCATGAAATGGTTCATTATTATCCTTATGTTCTATTGATCCCACCTGCAGTGTTGTGCTTGCTGCTGCTTCCCAGGACAAGCACAGGTTTGTGTGTGGTTGTGAACATGGAGAGGAAATCTTTGGCAGTGGTTTCCATTTATAAAATTGGAAGTGGAAAAGTAGCAAGTTGTGGTCTAGAAATTGTTAATAATGTCATGTCCTTAACTTTAACGTAGGAATGGAGCTAATTAGGATTCTGAATGCAGAAAATGCACTTTAGGTTTGTAGATAATTAGGAGCTTCCAAATCCTATTTTTGCTGTGTGTCTGGACTTGTAAGTTCAGTTTATTCCACACTAATATTTTGCTTGCTTCAAAGGAAACCAATTGAAACAGTGTGTGATGCTGACAGAAAACCATAAATTACAAAAGTCATGGGAATCTTGGCCTACAAATGAAAAGGCTTAGTTTCTTTGACAAAGAGAATGTTTCAAATCTGTAAGCACCTTTGCATCTGCTGAGGTTTGCATTATAAAAATTTCTTACCTTCAGAATTTTCTTTTTTTTCCCCTTTGAAGTTCTGCCACTCAGTTCATGAGGCAACTGCTGGTACTTTAACACATATTTTAAGGAACTTTGGCTTGTAAGCTGAGGGGTGGCATGAGAGTAGTGGCTGGGGAGTCTTTAAGTAGGACAGCTGTCCTCCAAAGAATGCATGGATAGTAAATTGTACACTGTGTAAGGAACAGCAGACAAAGGATCTTTATTAGAGCTACAACACAATAGTTTGGATCTGAGCATCTTAATATGCACCTCTTATTGAAACATAGATCCATTGTTGCCTGCCGTGTAGAATATTTTGTGTTTAAGGCTTTACCTTGGCTTTAGGAACTCACAATTTCACATCCAAAGTATTGCCTTTGAAAGCAAAACAGAAGTTTAATTTTCAGCCTTTGTTAAAAATGTTGTCCACCATATAACTGTGGTCTGCTTTTCTGCCTTAACAACTGAAATTGCACTGCTATGCTCTTTTCTTTGCTAATCTAACAACACACTGACAGAGCAGTTCCATATGTCTTGACAAAAACAGATGAGGAAGAAGTGCCCGGGACATAACTTGTAGTTGTGCAGAAGACCTGCAAAGGTTTTCCGTGTTGCTACATCTGAAATAACTAGCAGTTGGCAAACATGCATTATTATCTGGATTTCTGAAAAGATTCTTGGGTCCTTTGGACACAAAACTGCACTTCAGCAAAAGGCGTTTTTATTAAGTAATTTCTTTAATGAATTACCAATTTACTTTCTAATGAGAAGCTGATATTTCAATCCTTTTCTTTCTTTTTTTTTTTTCTTTTAAGACCGCTGTTGACATGTAATAAATGTGTGTTTCTATCTTGTTGCAATATCCATTGAAATTCATAGAACATTAGTAAAAGTTTGAGAGTCACGTGTTGTCTGGCCCTTGGCTTCTGTTTAAGATTCAGTTGAACTAAAGACATACATCAGATGATGTGTTTGTCATTTGTAGTGCATGAAGATAAGGAGTGAGAGAAGCTGTAGACACAAAACAATGAGCTGTCTTTTCTCCTGTGTCTTTTTCTGAAAGTTCAGAATATTCTTTGCAAGGAAGACTGAGAACAGTGTTGTTCTATTCTTTGTCAGTTAACAATGGATAGTTATTATATGCAATTACATAATTTGTATATTTTAAGAAATAATCACTAGTAGCCTGTCTTTATGTGAGTACTTTGTATCACAGTCAGTTTTGTGGGGTTATTTGGCACAATATTCTTTCCCTTCCCTGTTTCTTTGAGAAATTACTACGTTCTATCAACTTGCTGCTCTGCAAGTGTTTTGAACATAGCAGACCATGTCACTGTTATCAGCATTAACCAGAACCTGGTCTTTTCTGCCATTCTTCTCAGTGTTCAGGTAGTCAGTACCCCATAGATTTACCAAAATACAGTGATATATCTGTGTGTAGACTTGTGGTGCACTTTGTCACATACAGTCCTGTCTGTAGTACTAGAAGCTCTTCTAGTTTTTATCACACTAAGTGTCCATGTGTCATTGCTTATGTATTTATGAAACTACCTAAATGTTACAATTTTTTTAAAATACTCTCTAATTTTTTATTTACATGACAGCCCAAAACAGCTCCGAAAAGGACATTTGGATCCATTACAAATGATCAGGTAAATATACAGTAGGGAGTGTTCAGCATAAAGGTTTCATTATCTTAGAGGCTGTGTGTGTAAATGCACTGAAAAGGATGTTATGAAAATGAAATAAGGTAACAAATATACCTATTGCCCTGATACAGAATCTTGTGATCAGGGCCAGAGCCTCTTTAAAGCTACCCCATATGGGCATAACATTAAGTTGCCTCAAAAAGTTAGATTATATTGCTTAAACTGTATTTTCTACCAGTCATTTTAAAGGCCAGAGGTACTCTATAACTGTTAATTATCTTTTGTACTTTTCCTATGGGCTTATACCCTTCCCAGTGTGAACAAATCCTGAAGATCACTGGGATAATGGGGTGACTGAAGTACAGTTCAGTCCAAATAGAAATCTGGCCCTAATGGCATTTTTAACTTCACTGAAGTTTTAATGATGGTAGGGCCATTTGCTTCAAGAATTTCATCCTGAAGGTTTTTCCTCAGATTTCTTGCTTTAGCTCTCAATTTCATTCCTCATAATGGAGAGAATTAGATATTTATAAACTTAAAAATATTTTTCTTGAATGTTTCATAATTTTTTACAGTGTTTAGAATGTGAGAACTGTCTGTTCTCAGAAAATGTGTTTGTTAAATTATGCCTTAAACAACGTGAAATGGGCTTGCTTGAATTAAGAGAAAGTCTACTACTCTGTAATTTTTTTTGTGATTTAAAATGATATGTAAACCTGTAATGAAGAGGAAGAAATACACTTGAATAATATTTTTTTCCATAGAAACTTATTCAGGTGTTAATAATGAACTTGGAAGAGACCTTTGCATTCTTTGTTGTTTTTGCAGTAGTTTATTGCTAGTGATGGGGAACTAAAGCACTATATTTTATATCAAACTTGTATGCTATAATGAAAAATACCTTTCCCATACTTGATAAGAAAAGCAGAGATGGGTATGCCCATGTAGGACCACGTGTATTCAAAGTCTGTATGAAGTGCTTGTTGTAGTTGTGGGAAATAATGACAGAATAATCAGTGCCCATCTGTCAACTTGTGTCTAAATAAAGAAGTAAAAGAGAGCTAACAGGTTGTTTTTACTCTGACTTCTGTTACCTTTCCCCTCCCTGGAATCTATGTTAAAGCATAGAAAATAGAATTTGCAATTTCATAGCAATTATGAAATTTATTGCAAATACCTGCTCGCCAGATTGAATATGGGGAGGAAACTCATGCTCTGCCTTCATGGAGCTCAGCACAGAATTACCATTCTAAAATTTACCCTAAGTGGTTCAAAATGTATATCTTGATTTAGAAACAATTTGCAGGACTTGTTTTCATGCCTTCTGCTAAAGAAGCCAAAGCTGTATTTGTTTTACTGCTTCAAAATGCGTTCCAGTTCACTTTATACTGTCCCTAGTCACAACTTAGTGTTGTCACAAATAGTGTGTGAGCTGCACAGCAATTTTTGATATGTGGATGATTAATTCTTTCCCATGAAATAAATGATTTCCTATGTAGAGTCAAATTCTGGCTTGGAGAAAACAAATCAATGATAGAGTACAACCTTACACAGGAGTGTATAGAAGCTATAAATGCATTCACTTAATAGTGGCTATCGAGATACAGTGAATACAAATCTTTTACAAGTAATGAGAAATAAAGAACTTTGCACTCTTGGGAACATTTTCTTTGCCTTTGTTCTGAAGTGTCTCAAACCACTTAGGAACACAACTACTCTGAGCAGGTGAAGCTTGTGGTGGAAGCTGTTGGAATGAGGTGATCTTTAAGGTCCCTTCCAGCCAAACCACTTATGATTCTGTGACTGTTACATGAGTGAAGGTGAAAGACAAGCACAATAAGTAGAGAAAGAATCAGACTGCGCTCTGTTGTTCATTATTACATATAAGATCTATAAAAAGAAAATCCTAATTAGTCCAAAACTTTGTTAATAACTTCTTTTTTTCTGGTCATCTCATACATTTGGATTTAGTAATTTGCATTCTATCTTTGTCCTTATGCAAGATGGTTAGACAACTACCTTTACATCATTTCTTCCTCTGAAGGATGAGATGTGAGAAGAATTCTGATATTCTTAATCCCTGGTTGTCTGGAGAGACAGCAGAAGAGGGAATTTAGTTGTAGATTCCAATATTTATTTTAGAAGATTTGTCAACACCATTTTTTTTTTTTGTTTGTGCAATATATGTAGCATTCGGGCACAATTCCAGGGGTGTTCAACAAACACCATGAAAAATATTGATTATTTTCAGATTGATCTTGCAGTTCTGTGATATTTTTTGAAATGAAAATAGTTCTTTTTTCACTGGGATTGTAATTTTCACTACAAATATAAAATATGTAACTGCCAATCAGGAATAGTTTTAATGATTTTTAAAATATATTTCTAATAAACTGTTATGACTTATTTCTGTCTGTGCCATCTAACACTTGAATTATGTAGTTAGGCGTTTTTCAGTGATGGTGTTGGGGTTTTTATGCTAATGTTTTTAGGTCATGTCCAGAATTGCTCCACAGAAAAAAAAATCCATTTATCTTTGTTGGTTTCCTTGAAATGGAATATTGGTGTAGCTCCTCCAACTTTGGCTTCATTCCTCATCTCCCCACTCACTCATACAAATAAAAGAAACTGCATTACATCTGTTCAGAAATCTGATAACTTTTCTCTAGGAATGGAGAAACTGCATAAAAAACCCAACAAAGAAAACATCCCACCCCCCCACACACTTTCCCTCTTTTTCAAAAGGATCTGTTTATTGCCACGTTTGCTGTGAAGCTTTTGTAAGGGTCCAGACCTTAAAGCAAAATCAGATATTGCAATATAAGGGCAAATATAAAAATGTATATTCCTGTATAGAGTATATGTATAAAAATATATTCTGTGACAATTTCAGAAAAATATTGAGATGCTTTTCTATTTAAATATACTGCCAAGCTAAAGTATGTTCTTTCTGTGTCTTGTAGGGTCAAAATGTATTTGGTCTTGATATAACTGAGACACCTGAGGGAGATAAGTGGCCTCAACTGATTGTCCAACAGATCCTGGATAGGGAGCAGAAGGATACCTATGTGATGAAAATAAAAGTTGAAGATGGTGGAAGCCCTCCAAGATCCAGCACTGCCATCCTGCAGGTCACAGTGACCGATGTGAACGACAACCGCCCGGTCTTCAAAGAGAACGACATCGAAGTCAGCGTCCCTGAAAATGCTCCAGTGGGCACCTCTGTGTCTCAGCTCCATGCCACTGATGCAGACCTGGGCTCAAATGCACAAATCCACTTCTATTTCAGCAACCAGATCTCCAGCTTGGCCAAAAGGCTGTTTGCCATCGATAACACCACTGGCCTCATCACTATAAGGGAGCCACTGGACAGGGAGGAATCTCCTGTACACAAATTAACTGTTTTGGCAAGTGATGGCAGTTCAACTCCATCAAGAGCAACAGTGACTGTTAATGTCACAGATATTAATGACAATGTCCCATCCATAGACACGAGATACATCATCAATCCGGTGAATGGGACAGTGCTTTTGTCTGAGAAGGCTCCCCTTAATACAAAAATTGCGTTGATAACAGTAATGGACAAGGATGCTGATCAGAATGGAAAAGTCACTTGTTTTACAGATCATGATGTCCCTTTTAGGCTAAAGCCAGTGTTTGATAATCAATTTCTTCTGGAGACAGCCACGTTTCTAGACTATGAAGCGACCCGGGAATATGCCATTAAAATAGTGGCTTCAGATTCAGGGAAACCTCCCTTAAACCAGTCTGCAATGCTTCTGATCAAAATTAAAGATGAAAATGACAATGCCCCAGTTTTTACACAGCCTATCATAGGCCTTTCCATCCCTGAGAACAATGCTCCTGGTACTCAGCTGACCAAGATAAGTGCTACAGATGCAGACAGTGGGCGGAATGCTGAGATCAGCTACATCCTGGGCTCAGATGCACCCCCTATTTTCAACCTTGACCGCCGAACAGGGATTCTGACAGCAGTGAGAAAGCTGGATAGAGAAAAGCAAGACAGGTACTCTTTCACTGTGCTGGCTAAGGATAATGGGATGCCACCTTTGCAGACCAATGCTACCGTGACAGTGTCAGTCCTGGACCAGAATGATAACAGCCCTGCTTTCACACATAATGAATATAATTTCTATGTGCCAGAAAACCTGCCCATGTATGGCACAGTGGGGCTTATCACAGTTACAGATGCTGACGCAGGAGAAAATGCTGCAGTCACCCTTTCCATCTTAAATGGTAGAGATAATTTTATTATAGATCCACTTACCGGTGTGATAAGACCTAATATTACCTTTGATAGGGAACAGCAGGGGTCATACACTTTCCAGGTGAAAGCTGTGGATGGAGGAAGGCTGCAGCGTTCCTCAACTGCCAAAGTGACCATCAATGTTGTTGATGTAAATGATAACAGGCCTGTTTTTGTTATTCCTTCATCTAATTATTCCTATGAGCTGGTTCCAACGTCAGCCAGCCCAGGGTCTGTGGTTACTAAAGTCTTTGCTGTGGATAATGACACGGGAATGAACGCGGAGCTCCGCTACAGCATCATAGGTGGCAACTCAAGGGGCTTGTTTACAATTGACCAATTAACAGGCAATATTACTTTGAAAGAGAAGGTAATTACAGCAGATCATGGCTTGCACAGACTGGTGATAAAAGTGAATGACCTGGGACAGCCAGAGTCTCTTTACACCATCGCTCTTGTGCATCTGTTCGTGAACGAGACGGTCACCAATGGCTCCTACGTGCAAGAGCTGGTACGCAGGAACATGGAAACTCCAGTGGGCCAGAACATTGGGGATGGTGAGATAACCCCACAGACCAATGATTATGTCAAGATCATCATTGCCATTATTGCAGGCACTATGACAGTTATTCTGGTAATTTTTGTTACCGCTTTAGTCCGGTGCCGCCAGACTCCCAGGCACAAGGTTGTCCAGAAAAACAAGCAGAGTGGTGAATGGGTTTCCCCAAACCAAGAGAATAGGCAGATCAAGAAAAAGAAGAAGAAGAAGAAGCGCTCTCCAAAAAGTCTCCTCCTCAACTTTGTGACTATTGAAGAGTCTAAGCCTGATGATCCTGGCCACGAGCACATAAATGGCACTTTAGACATTCCTGTAGAACTAGAAGAACAGACTATGGGAAAATATAACTGGGCCACCACACCAACCACATTTAAGCCTGATAGCCCAGATTTAGCAAAGCACTACAAGTCTGCTTCTCCACAGCCTACCTTTCAAATTAAACCTGAGACTCCTGTTCCCCCCAAGAAGCACCATGTCATTCAGGAATTGCCTCTAGATAACACCTTTGTGGTGGGCTGTGACTCACTTTCCAAGTGCTCCTCAAGCAGCTCGGACCCTTACAGTGTTTCTGAATGCAGCTGTCAAGGAGGCTTCAAGACCCCAGGCCCCATACACACCAGACAGGTAATGGAATTTTAAGATGCTTTCTTCTTTCCCTTTTAGCTTTGCCATTCCTGTAGCTCTAGCTCGAAGTGCTGCAAAATAAGTGTTTCTGCCAGGATTAAAAGTTTGAGAGCTCATATTCAGCAGAGGCATTGTAAAGTAAACAGTTTGGGATTCATCAGTGGTAAGGATGAGAATGAGGAAGAAAAGGAATGTTGGCTGCGAGGCGATGGAGCAGGGAGTGATTGCTCCGGTGGGGATCCTGACTGCAGGTGGCAGCATGGCACTTCCCGCTTCGCTGCGGGACCTGGAGCTGCTCTGCCAGGCACGAAGGGGTTGTGGGGCTGTCCTCTCTAGCCTGGTGTGCTCAAGGATCAAAGTAATCTAGGCCAGGTGGAAAGCAATAAAGCTTTACAGGATCTGATAAGTGGTTCTTAATATTAATGGCCTCTGGAATTGCAGCCTTCATTTGGGCATAGCTTTGCTTCAAGGTCTCTCAAAAGCAGGCAAGGATTTTCCTCTGAGAGTTTCAGTGCCATTTACAGACTAGACACATACTTAAATCTGGTGGAATGACACGGTTGACAGGCAAAGTTAGGGGAAAATTAGAAGCATCAGCATAATTGCTCTCACTTATTTGCTGCTCTGCCTGATAAACCAGGTATTGTTTTCTCAGAAATTCAATACAACAAAGGAAATGTCCAAAGAATCCTCAGCTTAGAATTAAAAATAAATTGAGAACCAAAGTACCCTTTATTATTCAAGACCCTACAGAAATGCTTTAAGTCTCTGGAAATAGAATCTAGTGTTTATCCATATTCTGAGAAGTTTAATAAAGCTTTGCTGTTTTTCTGTTTACTTCTGTCTCTTCACAAGTATCACAAAGTTTTCAGTGAAAATAGTTTTTTAGTTAAGCTTTAATTGGTCAAGGAATTAATAATTAAAGAAACACATATTTCAAGAGGGTTTATTGTATTATTGATTATATATTTTAATACTATTGCTTGGGAAAAAAATCCTCAGCATGACTAAATCTGTTAGATCTTTTGCTCCAGCTGAGGTTTTGAATCTTTATCTGAGGGCTTTGTTTTATGACAACAATACTGATAACAACATGCATAAAAAAGCTGCTCATTCAGAGTAGTCATCATATCTTTGAAAATTTCTGGATATGTTGTTTATTTTCTTTTACTTTGTTCCCTTTACCAGCATAAATTTGTGTGGTAGACTGTATCACTGTGTACAGCATTTTAAGATTTGAGGTTTTTTTAAGTTATTTCAATGGGTTAATTTAAGTTACACATCAGAGAAGCTTCTTGCCAGTATGTTCCTCTGTTTGAACTCCCACAACTCTGAGGAGGGTGGTCCTGTTTTCAGCATTCCTGTAGGCCTGATCTAAGTGATTTTCCAGTGGAGTTCTGGAGTAATTCCTGTGAGTTAAAAAGGTTCTGCCATTGTCTGCTGAAAGACACTTTGTCATACAGTAATGCTGCTAACAAAGAAAGCAAGCTCGTGACTCTTGAAGTTCCTTCTGTGTAATAAAGACCTGGAAAGGGGAACGGAAAGCAATTCTCTTTTTCAGAAGTTGGTTGGGGAAAAGAGCATTTCCTTTTATCTGTACCTTGAAGGACTATGACAGGGGCTTCCTATCTCGAAAAGCAGAATAGAACTGTGCTCTTTTTAATGCTCAGCACCTGATATTAGCTTATCTTCATATAGCTGTACCTGACATGGTTAGTGTGATATGCTGAATATAGAAGAAAAGAGATTAATGTTACCATTTGTTCTGATTTTGCTAAAATTACAGCTATCCTTCTTTTAGGTATATTTTTCTGCGTGAAAGTGATCACCTTGGTGAAGAAAGTGTAACTAATCAGTATTAACAGCCCTTTACACTTATTTGGAAACCAAATTACCTTTAAACTCAAGAATTCACATTTTTATTATTTAAATATAAGTACTTTGATTAATGCATTTATTTACATAAATTGGGCAAGAGGAAATCCTTTGTGTTGTACCATCACAAAATGAAAATTGTATTTCATGATAAGTAAAAGCAAGTGAAGAATTCCTTAAACTCAGTGGATCTTTTAAAAGTCAATCTTACTCCTAACCTGGCTCTGTATGTTGCAGTCTGGGTAGTTTTATCTCCTGTGGAGCTATAGAAGACAACTCAGGACAGGCTAATTGAGAATTGCCACCTTCAGCCAGTAAAAAAAGGAAACAAATACAATAGAAATGATCTTGTGGCACAGATGTGCCAGCTGTTGTGCTGTCCTGCAGCCTTGGGGTCCTTCAGCCTTGGGGGCCAACAGGAGGTTTGTGATTAATGATGATTTTGTATCATGCATGCTCTGTATTTTCAGAAAATTGGAGGACAAGCTGAAAAACTGATGGAGAATAACTTCAGTTAAAAAGGGAGATGTGCTAGTTTGGAAAGTGAAAATAAGATGCCTAATGTGAGAGAAAATATTGTGCTTTAACAATTACCATAATGCAGCCCTTTTACAAGCCAGAAGTTCTCTGAAGGAGACTAAAGACGATTCCATTTACTGTGAAGTATCTCTTCAGTTTCTAAGGGGGGCTGATATTCAAAGACTACACATCTCAACTATTGTTAGTTTTGTCCAGGCAAGACTTTGTACTCAGATACTTGAAATAATATTGAGTTACAGCTAAAAATATATGTTTTCTTTTGAAGCTCTAAATTTTGTGTCTGTCTGAATGGTATTGATTCAGGTCTTTAAAGAAAGGAAATTATGTCTTTGCTTTGCTGCTAAATTTGTCTAAGTGATCTCTAAAATGACAGAAAGTCATTATAACAGTTGTGCTCAAAAAGCATACAAGCAAAGATGGAAAGGTTTTTCTACCAAAAATCCTGAAATATCTCATTAGTGGTCGTGTGGGCAAATAAATACAGCAGTGCAACAGCTGAAATTTTTATGGACAAGGAATTGGAGACTCCTGAAGCAGCTGAGGACACATTGAATCATGAAGTACTTCAGGAAACTGGAGAGGGAAAAGTATGATCTTAATGTAATGACCCCTACGAGGGAGGTCAAGCTTCTGCTGCATTTGGGTGTGAGGAGGGGCAGAGGTACTGATGTTATTTTGAAGTCACCCACAGCAGGAATTAATAAATACTAGTGACAACAGACCTTCAGAATAACATACTTTCTTTTGGGATGTAGTAGAGATAAATCTTTTAAAGCAGTTTTACCAAGTGATAAATCATGAAGGGGCTTATTCATAATAAGGTTTTTCAAACTAAGATGTCTGGAGTCTTATAAAAATTGAGCTGACTTTCCGTGTCATCAGATTTCCATTGTTTTGGTAGTTATGGACCTCATAGAAATACATATTTCTTTGGTGCAGAAACATACAGCACCTTTAAAGTTTATTTGTCTGCAAGCTTTGTAAAAGCTCAGTTATTTTTAACATTTACCTCAGTGGGAGCAAATTGTGTGAAATATCCCATAGTGATACAAATCTTCTAATTTTCTTGCATTTGCACAGGAATGATGAAAAGAAGGGAGAGGAGGTTTTTTGCAGTCTAGTTTTCATGTAATACAATTTCAAAATCTGAAATCTTTGCTCAAGTACTTAAATGAGCATTCAGACAATTGAAATGCCTGTCTAGGCATCAGCCTGTCTAGTCAAAACATGGGTAATTACAGAGCAGGGTGTTATCTGTGGCAGGTTGGTTCAAAGAAGATATAGGTACAAAGAGTTATTAAAACTTCCTTTGCACTCTCCTTCTTCTTGTTTCTTTCTTTAAATTAATGCTATTTCCGATGTTCTTTTAATTTGAAAATAGTACAGTGATTTTCAGTTTGAACGTTGAACTTCAGAACAAGTTTTTCTCTGGCCCAGTGCCCTTGAAGAAGGGGGAGTGTCCACCAAAGCAGTGCCTCTTCCACCAGCAGAGCTGGAAGGTGCAGTGGTGCTCTCAGTCAGTGATTACAGGGGGTTGTGGTGGTTCTCCTGCTTCTCACTGGGCCCTGGGCTGGCTCTTAATTCAGTTCCACAGCTAGGACTGTGCTTGGGAAGTTGCTGAGGGAGGGAAAGGACATGCAGATTGCTCTTTCTCATATTTGCTAATGCACATCTTCATTAGTAGAGTTTAGCTGGCACAATTCTGTCATCTCTAAACTTACCCATAGAAATTTCAGGTGCCACAGTGATCTGCTTGGTCAGGAGCTGACATTACATTCTCCACAGAAACCCGAATGGGAAGTAGACCTCATTTAAAATACATTGCATTTTGGGGCCCCACTGTCTCAATTCTCTGATTCCATCACTGACTGCTTAGACCTGCTTACAGTTACGGTATATTTGGTTTTCTGATTTAAAATGTGGTGAAATGTCATTATAGCTTCCCACTCACTATGAGTACAGTGTGCTTAGGATGTGAATTGAAAGAATATTGCACTCTTCCTGAAACTAATAGCTCTGAAAACTCACATGTTCTGCGACTCTTTAGCTGCAGGATTTATTGTTTTGTGCAATAACAGTGAGACTGGAGACTTTAATTCAGCATCCTGTAATCATCCAGAGGGAGGGCTCTGGATATAAAAGGCTATAGAGATAACATTGGTATTTTGTGTTGACAGATACAGAGTAAATTACACTTAAAAACCCATGTTCTTCCAAAGAACAGCTAAACAGCTGTTGATATAAGCCCTTCCTAAAAGCCATGTCAAAATTGATTACTATGATTCTAAATATTCTCATTATTTCATCTTAATTTTCTGGCTGGTAATTTTGCTAGTGGTTCTGATCTGCTGCCATGTGTACACATTTCAGAAAAACCCCTGATATCTGCATCTGGAGAAGAGATTTCTGACTGAAGTATAAATCAAAGTCTGTGAGTCAGAAGTTATTTAAATGTGTGTCACTACTGAAGTAAAGCTGGTCAAGAAAATGCTTTTCCTCTGTGCAAGACTTTGAAGAAAATCTTCTTCACAGTTGTTCTTTTAATATCTTTCACAAGAAAAGCTTGAGGGAAGCTATCTGGAAAGTGTCCCCTTTGCCTCATAGTCGAAGGGAAAACCAGAGCACAAATGGGAATAAAAAAACCATTTTTTATTTTATGTGAGGGAAAAATGAAATATTTTGAACATGATACTTCAGTAAAAACTAATTCAGAGAAAACAAAGGCATTTTTTTTCCCAGTAAGAACTCATTTGGTTTATACTGAAGTTGGTAGGTGAAGTTTTAGCATGAATAACTGAGTGATTTTTATGCAAGTTAAGAATTACACACAACTCTCTCTCCAGTAGCTGCTTGCCTTGGAGTAGTAGCAACATAATTTTTCAAACATTAAGTGCATTTTACATATTTTTTTTTCAGTGGGATAATTGAAAAGTTTGCTCTTTTCTCCTTTGGACCCAGCTGTGTTATTTTAAATGTCTTATAGCTATAAACTATTGCCAAAGATGAAGTCTGATTTAACTGTGGTTTAATTTTCACACTTTTTTATTTTCCTGTTTTCTCCCAGAAGGTATTGCACTCAATAATCTGCAGTTGATAGCAATTTCCTGACCAGTGAGTGGCTGGTGTCATGGTGACTGTGGTATTGATGGTGCTTTCTTTTCTGGGAAATAATTGATCAGAATGGCTTAATTTCTGTGAATTTTTAGGACTAACTCTCTTGATGGTAAATATAGATTAAAGATGCAAAATAATTTTTCAATCAAAATATTTTATGTTTTTAGGAACGATGCTTTTGAATGAAGTCTGCAAACACCCTGTAGAACATGTTGTAGGTAGTACAGTAGTCTCATAGCTCTAATCTTGCAACAGCACCTTGGGGTTTCAGTTGGTAAAGAAAAAAATTGAGTAAGAAACTTAGAATAATTACATGGAAGTTATTCCTGTGGCTCCTTCTGTTCCAGCCTTTTTGCCATGTGTACATAGATGTGTGCAGAGCTTTGCTTGTGCCTAGAGAGCTGAAAACACACACCCATCAGAAATGGTTGGTTACATCAGCCCATCTCACACCAGACAGTGGTTGACGCGGTAGAAACTTGGAAGCAAACTTGACAATTTAGGGGGAAAATGCTGCAGGAAAGGGCTTTTCTCATGCTGTTTCTCTGTTTGCCAGCTCTGAACGCCATCGCAGCTGATGTTATGTACTGAAGTCGTACGTGTACACAATGATGTTAAGCCAGCAAATATGAAAACAAGGAAATAGCACGAGAAAGCCCTTTGTCCTGGCTCTGGTTGCCGAAGAAATTTATCGTCTGATCTCCAGAGGGGTTTGGAAGTGACGATGAACTGTTCAAGCTGCCCTACTGAAAGGTATCAAGGGCAAGAATTTTTTTAAAAAGAAAAGACAAAGAAGTTTTAGTACGTTGTGCTATAGTGTTCTATAACGTAGTTTTGCTAAGAAAAAAAAGTAATGTGACCCATCCTTCTTCACAGTTGGTGATTATGGTAAATTTATTTTGCTTGTAATCATCTTCTTGTCCCAGATTTTTTCCTTATTTATTTTAGTTGAAAGAATTAGGAATTTTGTTTCTAGAATTATATTAAAAGGGAGCAATAAATTTTATTCATATGTTTAAAAGAGAATGTAAAGTTCTTTATACTCCCTGCATTTAAAAGCAAAACAAATGAGTTGTTGTCACTTATAGCACCATTATACATGTTAAGAATTAAGTGTTATTTATATCTATTCCATAATATTTTTAATGATGATATTGCTGCTATGGATCACAAATAGAATTGATCAAGTCACTGCTTTATCATTTTATAGGCACAATAGTAGTAGTGAAAAAAAATTACTTCCTGCTTTCTTATCCACAACATTTTGTAATAAATGGTCACCTTTTAAATAAATGGAAAGCATTCACATAACTTTTAAAAAGAAAATTTAATTTGCATTTTTCTTGCTGAAGTCTAGATAAGATCCATGTAACAGGTGCCAAACATTTAACTTTTTGAGCTGTTTTTATTTAAAAAAAAAGAAAGTCATAAATCCAGTGGCTTGATTTTGAGTGTCATAAAATAGGAAATAGCATCATTTTGACACTGTTAGCCAGCACATGGCGGGGTAAAAATGGCCTATTGTTATTTTTTTCCCCAAATAATTCCTCTCTCTATTTTTTTTTAAATTAAAGGGTTTTTTACATTATAATTTGTTATTTATCATGGCTCATTTAAAAATAAAATTTGAGTATCATAGCTTTATTTGCAGGTTGGTTGCAAGTTCTTGTATATTGCCTCACATTTTAGGGAGTAATGCTTAATATGTATCATTGATAATATTAGAATTTCATATGCAATGCAAAATCTCTTAGAAAGCAAAGGAGTATAAAGAACCCTGTTTTCTGCACTTATATGAAGACATGTATTATTAGTTTGCTAGAATAAAATGAAATACAGGCACTGCTTTTAACTGGGATGTATACAGTATATATAACTTTCTTTTAAAAAAAGCTATTAAAGATTCATGAATTAGACTACAACATGGAATTCTTACACATTACTGTATGTTTGATGTAAAGATATTTATAGGCTTGTACTTAATAATCACGTTGCCTCAGTTCTTGGACTGCAGAATGTCTGCCATGACTGTTGCCTATAGTTTGCTCCACATTTGCTATCTGGCTCTTTTAAAAAAATGTGTATTTGGCTATTTGATCTGTAAAATAAATTCTATTAATAATGAAGTACGTATTGTAATTTAGCATATTGTATTGCATAATCATAGCTATGACTGTTACAGAAAAGTTTTCATTTCTGATACTGAAATCATTTCCTTGGGAAAAAGTTCATGTATCTGTAAGACAGTTTTGCTGTTCCTATTTATTGTAGCCTTGCAGCATTTATGCTTCAGACTAAAAACCCCAACACTTCCAGTGGTTATAGACATACAATAGTGATATTTATTGACTCAGTGCCACAATTCAACCAGTTGAAACTTCCTTCCTCACGTAGTAGGGAATTTATTCAAGAAGTGTTGCCCGTTGCTGTTACAGTTTGTTTGTGTAGGTGCTTCGTAGGTGGGTGATGGGAAGCATTTGATGATGTTTAAGAGTAATAACCCTTTGGCCTAGTGGAGTTGTTTCTCAAGAACACAGTGTGATTTCACAGACTTTGAGCTTCTGTTTTTTTCTTTGATTATTCGGATTTCTGCTCTTATTTAAATTAGATTAGATTTCCATGATGAGAAAACTCCTAGATATATAATTAATGTTTGATTAAGAAAAGTAAGAAATAATTTCAATGCTTACATTGAAAGTTTTTTAGTTTTATTTGTTTGGTTTTGGTTGTTTTTTTTTGTTGTTGTTGTTGTTTTTTTTGTTTGTTTGTTTGTTTGGTTTTTTGTTTGTTTTTTAAATCAAGGGATACTGAGTGGAGATTCCTGACCAGGTTAATCTGATCTAACCTCAAGCATGTAATTTAGTTATCTCAAGTGAACATATAGTTGCCCTCAGTTTTTCTCTGGTAGCGAAAGGCATAGATAGACTATAGGAGGTAATTTTGATTTTAGGACTGCATCCCCTCTAGAAGTGCCTACTTCCTTGTACTGAGTATGAAGAGAACTTTTGATAAGTACCTTTCTTGCACCAGATGTGCCAGTTAAGTGCTTTCAGAGAAAAATATACTTCCTGAAATTTCTAGTTCTTTGCTTTTAACCAAGCTGAAGCACTTTTTCCAAGTATTACACTGGTCTTATTACCAGTCTACCAATACTTAGTCTACCAATAAATAGTTATAAAAGAATCTAGGATGATTTTAAAATTTGCAAAAGTTGCATGAAGGAGATCAAAGGGTACATCACGTGTTTTATTAGTCCAAATCAGTAACTTCTCTCCTTTGGTTCTCTCATGAATCAGCACAGCCAAATTTAACAACCCTCCAAATGCACTGAGGGAAAACCAGAAACCTCTTAAGTCATTCCGTTTCAGGTGTTTTCTCTGTTTCAGGTTTTGTTTTCTTACATCTAAGTATCACTTTTTAAAAAGTCATAAAACTTTTGTTCTGAGCCCATTTCCTCCTGATGGTTGAATGGGTTCATGCAAATCTCATGGAAGCTTAATGTGTACTGACCAAATATATCCGTGTGCTGAATATCAATTTCCACACTTCTCTGTGATGAAGGCCAGTCAAAAATTCCTTTTTTTTTTTCCTAATAATATGAGCATCCTGACTCAAAGCTAGGTGTACATGTTTCCAAACCAACTCTGCTTCTCAAATGTTTTCACCTACAGAAATACTGATTTCCAACTGTATAGAAGTCAGAGTTACTTCAGGGCAAAAATCACTGAGTTGGCCAAATGTTGCATATGAAAGTGGAAACTCAATATATTTACTTTGGAATATCAATAAGTTATTTTATTGTACTTCAGATTGTAACTATTCCATTCATCTCAGTAAACTTCTCAAGAAATTCACCCTTTTGTCTGGTGAGTGTTGCCACCTGTCACCAGAGCAGACAGGTCAATGTCTGTCAATAAAACCCCAGAGTCTACTTTTGGTTGGTCCCAGTTTTTCTCAGCAAAAAGCAAACTCCTACTCAGACAGACTGATCACATCCCTCCTTTTAGCCCTCCCATGGCAGCAGCTCTGAGCTGTGCTGCTGTGCCTCCAGTGCCACCTTGCCCATGCCTGGATTGCCCCTGGCTGTGTGTGTACCAAAGCTCCACACCACTGACCTCAACCCCCTGACAGCTCTGAGTGACTGCAGTGAGAGCTGCCTGGCACATCACAGCATAGGCTGCACTTTGGGGACTCAAAGCCTCCTGAACTTCACTGAGTGGGGGACTCTGTAGGGTGCTGTCAGGAACAAAGCTGGTTTGTGATGTAAATAGAATTATATTTTTACCATAAACTGTAATGCTGCAGGGTTTTTTTGTTATGCATTTTTGGTGATTTCCCATTTTGCCATAAAACATATATTTATGGTATATCCTGGTCTTAAGTATTATTTGTAAAATCTTTTTAACAAATAATTTTAATATATATTTTTGCTTTCATATTGAATTACTGAGCACTGTTCCTTTTATGTCTTATTTATCTATTTCTAAAATAAATTTCATTTGAAGATTATATTTGTATACCTTCTGGAGAAGAACTCTTTTTAAATACACCTCTGGTCTGTTTGCTTAATGCATGCACACCATCAAATCTCTACAGAAACTGATATTTTTCACAGTGATTATGATCATTAAATAACTTTGCCACACAGATTACTAGTCAGATTTAGAGTACTTCTGGACAAATATGCTTCTTTTGTCTACACTTTTTTCTAAGAAATCTGGTCTAAGCAGGAATTCCAAGTTACACACCTCCCAACAGTGTTCCCAAGCATGTGTGAGTGATTTTATATATCCATGTATGTATTCTGTTTGCAAGTGTACACAAAGAGCACATGGGTGAACATACACATTTCTCACACATTCAATTAGCAAAGGTTATATATTACACAGAGTGTAACTACAGACATGTGCCCATCTCAGTACACAGTGGATCTTGCTATGAAAGATAGCCAAGCACTAACAATTTCAATTTGCCAGATTATTTCAGTTTTGGAAAGATTAGTCTTCCCTTCTGAGGTCATACTGGGTTCTCAATATGTTAGACAGTGACTCTTGATGATTTGGAGATTACAACACAAATTTGATAAGTACAATTTTGAATTTTAGCTCTCTAATTCTTTCACTAGTTTACTTTTACTCATTCCAATACTGTTGCCAATATTATATAGTTTTTTCTATTATATAGATTCATACTCTTGAATTTTGCCACTGAAAACGTAGTGAAAATGGCATTTCTGTATCTTCTCCAAATTGTGATCTTCTGCTTATTTCATAAATGGACACATGTGAATCAGATTCAGTTACTTATATGCACAGAGATGCATATTAAATAAGTGTATTATCAGAAAGTTTTCAGTGGTGCAACCTACTTTCTGCAATCTTTTAAATAGGTTTGATTCATTTGTATTTTCCTTTCCAAGGAAGGTGTTCATTCAAGTTCAAATAACTTTCCAATAAAAGCTGAATGAAAATATCAAAGATTTGAGGTTTGATTTCCCATCACTCAATTGCAGCTGAATTTTGGTGTTTTGGAGTTTGGAACCTCCTTTCCTTTGAATGTTTAGGGTATTTGAATAATTGGAAATTAGTCGTAATGTTGTGATTGTCCAAAACCCAGTCTTGGCAGAGTCTGCAAGGAGAAGGTCATGACCATGTGCAGGACTTGGGTGAAATTAGGATGGAAAGGGATGAAGGAAAAGCAAAATCCCGTTAGTGTATTATTGTTTGTATGGTGAGAAAGCTCAATCAAAATCCAAAGTGCCACATCAGAGATCTTTGCAGATGCAGTTGAGTCACATTCTGACATATTTTCTTAATTGGATTAGTGTGGATTTATTATGGGCAAAAGTAGCAGGATGCTGCCTGCTAACTTTGAATGTGGGTGAACACAGAGATATGTGCTCATATCTGAGTTCAGAAGTGGTTTGTATAAGGTTTATTTGGGTTGAAAGGTAAGGTGTCCTCACTGTATTGTTGACTCATTTTTATAGATTGCTAGAGCTTTTGTTTTCCTCCCTTTGAGAACTAATGTGTTTTAAATTGGAGGTGAAGAAATGCAGTTCAGACTTGCAAAACCAAAGGCTACAGGCAGTTTTGTTGTTTTATCTGAAGGAAACTCTCAGTTCTTAAAGATATTGCAAAAAGTTTTTGGTATTATGTACCTTTTCTTAATTTTCAAACTTAGTTGAGGTAAAAATATAGATTTTGTATAGCAATAACCTGCCTTCTAGCTTTATTGCATTTTACTTCTTGAAGTATATTAAAATAAATTTAAAAGCAAGAAGTTTTGCTTGCAAGTACCCAGTTGTTACAGCTATATAAACATACAGGTATAGATATTTAGAATTACACATGATTGAAAGCACAAGTATTTTCTATCTTCTGTCCTCTGCATTCAAAAGTCTCTGTTTTTGGGGGGTGGTTGACACAGAACCATCTGTAACCAACTCACCAACGAATCAAACTGAAACTGGGAAAGTGCTTTTCTGTTTCAATAAGTATATTTGTAAACAAAACTTCAAGAGGGGAGGAAAACATTGGATTATGTTCTCAAGCTTAGCAGAAGGGAGGCAGCAACTTCTACAGCCTGCTGAGATTTTGATTGCTATTGATTTCAAAGTTAGAAGCCCGAGCCACTCCACTTTATCCCAGAAACATTTCTCCCAACTCCTGTTAGACTTGAAACTCAGTGAGAGCTGCAACTGAGAGCTCCTGGCACTTGTAAAGACATGGCTGATATTGTTATTAGCAGCAGTGATCAGCACTGTTGTATTCACTGCCCCACAGTCCCTGCTGAGGCACCTTGATCTCTAATATTTTCTAGAACTGAGTGGGAACAATTGATTCACCACAAATCCTGCAAGAAAGTCTTTTTTCCCCTCCTTCAAAATAGCAGGAAGCTGCTCTGCCAAGTGCAGGTATCTAATACTTTTCACAAAGATGTCCCATTAGAACCACTGAATGCTTAGCTTTTTTATTCTTATTTTATACATTGTAGAAGCTCATACATAGATATATACACACACAAAAAAAAGAAAGTAATATTCTGCAATTTTTCTAATATCTTCCTTTCTTATACAGCAGTATTCAAGGATATTTCTTGCTGTTCATCAGCAGGGCTGAATGCATTTGTGAACAGCCTGAAGTAGATTTTTAATCTAGCAATGGCACTGTGACTAATGAAAAAACATGGATGAACAGCTTTGTGTTTACTTACACATGTGGCCATCACCAAACCTACTCATTTTGGAATTGTGAGGCTGGAGGATTCCATCAGAATTTGATTCTGTCATAGCAACACTTGCCACACAATACTTTTTCCTATTTCTGGGATCTTGAGTGTCCTCTGGGATCCTCTCAGAATTTTCTGAGATTAATATGTTCCTATGTCAATACAAATGTTTAATATTTCAGGATACTCAAGAATATGTAGGTGTCTCAGTGGAAATCAGAATCTTAATTGTCTCTATGAAGGCACTACTTACCTGTATAAATATTCAAATGAGTTCAAATTAGTTATAGCTGTAAATATTTCAACTCTATCTATTTGTCTGCATTTCCAGGGTGAAGCCCAAAGTACACTGTTTGCTGCTCACTTGTATGGCTCATTAACTTTTGTATTCATCTTTATTTTATAAATATATTGTGAGTTTTCATTAGGATTTCATCTCATTCTAGTGAAAACACTAAGAAGTTGACACAGCCCTGATTGTTTTACTCACAAAATAATGAGTGAATCAAACCTTTTCAGAAGCTTATCATCCAGGTTGGTTATTAAAAGCAGACAGAAATGACAGAAAAATTCTGTCAATAACAATTAAACCAGGAAGATGTAATTGGAGGGAAAAAAAGTCTTGATGCCTCCTGTACACAAGATATAGAGTGGTGTAATTATCTGCTTTCAGCTCCCAAGCATGATTTATTAGTTACAGTAGTTTGGCTCTGAAACACTGAACATGGCTAAGACAGCATGTGCTCAGTTGGGTGAGGGTTCCAACATCTGTCCTGACAATCCTCTTACAGAATGTCTTTTAGGAATTAGGAAATGGCAACATGACTTCTGAAATGGATATGAGAGGAACAGAGCAAAGGAGGGGGGGTTGGAAGAGGATATTCAATTATTTCATTGCCCCTTTTTAACACATTAACTGCTTGAACTGTTTGTTTTTATTATTCCAGATGGTAGCAAGATGCATATAAATGAATAAAATGAAATAGAACAAATCAAATGCTTGGCTGCTGTTCAAGAGCAGCTAAGGCTAAGCTTTATTAAATTCACATGAGAATATGATAACTGTGGAATTTCACACAATGAACTGCAATAATCTTCCTTGTGAAGAACATCCTTCTTCTAGAGACAGATGAGAGAATCTAAAATTCTGCCATGAAAAAAAAAAACAAAACCAAAAAACAAAGCCCCATTGGAGCTTTGTTTTCCAAGGGCATTCACTGCTTGAGTGAAATCTGTGCATTCCCACAAACAGAACCATCATGCACAATCCATTTTTACACATCAAAAGTTTCAAGGGTTTGTTCTTTCTCAGCAGTAAAGTGGAGAAAACTTCAAAGTAAGTTGGTGTGGTCTGTGTTAAAACTCTTCCTTGTGTCATCTAAAGTCCCTTTAGGAATAAGCATATTTATATTTTAAAAGGGAGGAAATAATTAAATTTTAAAATTGTATTAGACATATTTAATTTATGTTTAAATAGGAAATATATAAACCAGAGGCAAACAAATATTTTTTATGCTTATTTGCAGGAGATAATTCACATAGATGTCTTTTTTGCTGACTGTAGACCATTTTTATGCTTGTGCAGTTCAATGGCTGTTTCTAACTCAATGTTTTTGAGACACCTCCTGTCAACTTCATGTAATTAATGTTCTTTTTAATATGCTATTTTTCCTCACTTCTTATAGTTAAAGGTTAAAAATTTCTAAACAATTTTTTTCTTCAAAACTCCAAAAATATAATTCCTGCCAATACTTAGACCATACAATTTGTTAAGTTTTCCATTTAAATGTGTATAAAACTGCATTCATAAACTACTCTGTTTCTAAAATGAAATAAAAAGAAAATGCTAAAACTCAAGGCTAAAGGACTCTGAGCTCCCAAATCTATTGAGAATCTGGTCAGGGAATATTGACTTTGTTTCTACCTATATATTCATAAAATATTAACACTCTACAATGACTGCCTGGATTTTCTATTTGCCTGCTTAGAAAAGTGAAGCAAATAAACAACAGCACGTGGATTTTTTTTGAAAATATGTCCCATGAAATGATAATTGTTTTTCTTTCTACATAAACCCTTTGGCCATCTGATTGAAGAGATGAAGTAAACTATATCAGCACAGGATTTTAAAATGATCCAGTGCTGGGTACAGAGCAGTGCAAATATACATTATGTATATTGGCATTTTTTGTAATATAAACATTTTACATGACAGGCACTGCTATCCTGTCCTGTGACTTCTGTGGTTTTCCATCCTGCATTGGGATGATTCAAAATTTACATTTTTGGAAAAAAGAAAAAAAAAAAAAGGGCAGCAGTGGACTATTTTGAATGTTATATGAATAAAATAAAATTTAAAAAAAAAATAAGAAGAAGTATTAGCTGTACCAGAAACTTTATCTTGTTGATGATTACAACTTATGAGTGATACTTGTCTTTACTATATATTTTATGTATTTATACTAAAGTTAATTTGGAGCAATGCATAAACCCAGAACATAGTTTGCAGTAAGTCAGGGAAATATTGTAATACAGTAATTACAAACGTTTCAATAGGTGCAACTTATTGCCATTTATCTGCTCCTTAACAGAAAAAACAACAACAAAAAATGAAATAGCATGGGAAATTTTTGTAGGAACTGCTGAATCATTACCTTCCAAAACTCATGTAGAATTAGAGTGGACATGATATGGAAATAAAATTGAAATCAGTAAAGGCAGTTGCTGTTTCAGTGCTTTGATGAAACCCCATATAGCTGGTTGGGGAATGTCAAACACTTCAATTCTCTTTTGTGGGACTGAATAACTTGTCCTCTTTGAAAGTGCAATGAAAGACACAATCTGCTTGATAAACTGAAGGCATTTCTCAAAGCCACAAATGCAGAACTTACCTGAGGGCTACCTGCACTTTTCCTGAAAATAACAGTCCAAAGGTCTGTAAAAAAGATAATGGGCAGAAAAAAGCCTGACATGTGTCATAACAGATAGATAACCTTTTCTCCTTGTGAAACCAGCCCAAATAAAAGCTCAGATTTAATCCGAACTGGTTTTTCCCTTCCTATGTCAATCAAACCTTTTGTATTGATAATCTGAAGGGAATAGGGTTGAGAACACAAAGTCTACTTTTGTATTATTAAGATGAAAAGATTCTGTGAGGGTTTGATAACATTTGAGATGCAGAGGCTGTTATAGGAACATAATGAATATCAAATATATCAGCAAAAAGGACGTTTTATCAAGATAAAATCCTGATGAAAAATGCCACTTATTCTTTATTTTCCATCAGACAGGTTTAAAGACTACAAGGCAAGTGTCTAGATCTGTATTTAATGAAGTCATTTAGTTTAGAACTCTTTGTGCTGAAATATGAACCTTGAATTCAGTTGCTTCTCATCTTATCAAAAAAAAAATTTAAAAATTAGACTCAGTTCTTTCATATTCAAGTACAGAATATTCTATTAATAAATCAAAAATTACCAATGGATGTCACAACCTTGTGTGTAAATCTATAAAACCTGTTATTCCAAATGAGTTCTGTAGTGTTTGAACTTTTTTTAGTTGAACTACTTATTTTAGAAATAATTTCCAGAAGAGAAAGTGCTTGACTAGTCACTTTTAATTTATACATCTCAGAAGTACTGGGTTCCATGAAAGAACTCAGGTTGGGAACAAATGAACCATAAGTTGGGATAGACTAATTTTATATAATGGTTCAGGGACTGGGTTTTTTTGAGACAGGAGAGGGTTATTAGTCTGTTGGTAATTATTTATTTCTGGTTTTATCTGGTGGTACAACACTGACTTTGTTAAGAGTGTTATTCAGGACAGGGAGTCAGAAGGTGGAACAGGATGTTTCACTCCTGGTCAAAAAATTGTTCTGTGCTGGGAATTCCCAAGTGAATGTATCATAATCTCCCACAGGGATTGTGCAAGATTGTCTTACACTGTTTCTGTGCCGTGACTTGTGTGTGGTTGGAAGCTTTGTATGGATTTTCTTTTTTGTAATTGTTTTTGCTTTAGCCATGCTGGGGCCTGAGATTGGAAGAAAAAAAAGATCAGAAAGGCTTAATAGCAATTTTGTTTTTGAAAGAGAGAGACCAGTTGATCCAGCTTAAATGGTTACAGGGGGATCAACCCATGGCTGTGAATTAGAGACAAATGCAAACCCTAAAACCTCATGGGACAGCTCTGAAGAGAAGAGGACAGTGAGAGGTGAATCAATAGCACATGTGGCAATAACTTTCGGAGAGGATACCCAAAACCAGATGGGTGGGAATGAAAACCCCGTTCTTTACTATGTAAATGAGAAAGTAAATACATCCACTGTTGGGTGTGCTGGGGAGGGTGGGTGGGGTGTTCCTCTTGTCAGGCAGAAGCACAGCAAGGTACAGTGGTGGAACACACAGGGACCATGTGCAGGGTTGGATGATCTCACCCAGGCAAGGGCCAAACCAAGCCCTCACATGTGCCAACACTTTGTACTTATTTTAGTAGGAGAAATGCTGAGAAGTGAGGTAATGTTTTACTTGGTGCTATCTTTGGGTTACATTTATTCCCTTTTTCAAATTTATAACAGATTGGCTCCTGTAGTGGAGCCCAGACACTCAACTGGCAGAGTGCTGAGAAGAAGCAGAGCACAAAGAGCCTCAGCATTCACTTGGGATTATGTAATGTTGAAGACAGACATTGCAATGTCATAGTGATTTCTCCCAAGTGAAAATAGTTTCCGTTTTGAATGATTGTAAAGGTAGCAGAATTTTTTTTTTTTTTCCTTATGAAAGGTTTAGGTTGGAATTCATTTCTTCTGTAGGAGGTGAAGGCAGAGCCACACCCACAGAATCCTGGCTGGGGCTGTCTCAAATACCTGCCATAAGCTGCAGTGAGTCACTGCCTCTTTCCTCAATGTACTGTAGGAGGTAACTATATGAACACTTCTGTCTACCTAAAGCTGAGTAAGATGATTTCTGAAAACTAATACAAAAATAATTTTGAAATCTAGGGCTCACAAAGCTGAGAACATTTTGAAGCCATGACCTTTGGTACTACAGGCAGATTACTCTTGGTTAGAAAGAGCTGAGGTAATTGAAAGATAGATAACACAGAGAGGAGTTTTCAAAGTGACTGGAAGTATCATGCTCAGATATTTTCACCTCCATTGACTCTAAAGTTAAGGTGCTTATACCATTATATTTTATAAAATTATTTTAAATATTTGTAAATTTTACTGCGTAGAGACAAATTAAATTTTTTGATGCATTTTCCTTTATTTTTTTTGGCAGTCATGGTAGTCACTGTGGAGTCAGGCAGTGAAACTTTGGTGGTACATCCTTCCAAGATAGAGTTCATGTCATGTTGAGAGAGGAGGCAGAGTCAGAGTCATGTTGAGCTGCATTCCTGCACTGCTGCTTCATAACTAGCAGCATTTTGGGACAAGGAGTCCAATAGAGAACTTTTCTTCAGAAAACTCTAGATATTTTGCTATGTAAGTCTTACTATAAAGCCTAAATTGAGTTAATAAAGATTTTGTGTTCCTTTTGGATTGTGCCACCAGGACTGCTTCTGGAAAAATGGGACCAAGAGTGATAATTTGTCAGTATAATAATTCTGAGACAGGTTGTAAATGGAGAATATCACATTCAGTTCCTATTTCTTCTTTCCTGAAACTTTTGGAAGACTGAGCAGCACAGCCACATCTTTATACACAAGTGTAGGAGCAGGAGTTGGAAGCAGGGTGATAGGAAGTTGGGAAGTGGGCACTTTGAGGAGGAGGATTTTGTCCAAATTAAATCTAGAAACTCCTGAAATGTCATAGAAATTTTTGAATCTTGTTTCTTTGCATAAGTTCTGGCAAAGTCTAAGAATGTTGATGTGTATCAGACATTTTTTAATGTATCCTTCCTTTGGAAGGAGCACTGTGTGGCATGAAAAGACCCTTATGATGTGGGAAAACTAAAATTAAACTCCACTGTAATACATTGCTGCCTTTTTTTTATGACAATCTATTGCTCTTTACTGCTGCTGAAGACAGACATCCCAAATCTCATCAACTGCTATCCCATGGGATATTAATTAACACACTTATTGTGATGTCCAGAGGGATGTCAAAGTCTAAGTAGACAGTTGAACTGTATTTTCAGTGTAAGTGCAGCTTTTGTGTTGTCAGGATTTATGTTGGCAGAGTGGTCTGGTGAAGCTGCTCCTACACTGTAATAACATTTTCAGCCTGGGAAGTTTTCAAACCTGAGCCTTCCTAAGTAGTCCTGATATTCACATGCAAGATTTAAGGAGTAGAAAAAACCCAACCTCAATGCAAACTATATTTTAATCTAGTTTCTATTAGGATAATTTGATTTTATAAAAGTTACTTTTAATGGCTGCATTTTGGTAAACGTTAAAAAAGAACTACAATTCTTGCTGTTCTTATTTGGCTGATTTCTATTTCTTCAAGGCTACATCTTGAAGTTATTTTAATGGAAAATTAAGGTACAGTTATTATCTGGTTCTTCATCTAATTTGCTTCTTTTTACTATGTACCTGTTACTGTATTACAAAAAAGCGCCAAAAAACGTATAATAATGAAGCAGAATGATATTCTATAAAAAACATCTTTGCAATACTGCACATTGTATTGCATTTTATTTGTTCACAGCTTTGCACTGTAAGAAAACTGCCAGGGGATGAAACCTCCAGAGGAAAAGCCCCATGAAATGAGAACAAACAGTATCAGAGCAAAAGGTGTCTTGCTAACCTTTCAAAACCCTGTGCAGTGCCACCCAATTTTCTTCAATCAGAAACAAATCTGCTGCTCTTTAGCAGCAAACCCATCAGTTGGAGTCTCACTGACTTTGATGTGCAAATTGAAATTTAATACAAGAAAAGATCTTTTGGAAAATCATATTAATGGAGTTTCATTATGCCCAGTTTTGATTCCTGTTGGATACATGCAGGGGCAGCTCTTTCTCCCCCAGCACCTTCTGTGGATTATTGTGCTCTGTGTGTGTTTCTTCACGTGCCTTGAAATGTGAGTGCTGCTCTCAGCCACTGCTTTCTTCCATCCTTCCATCTTGCTAAATTAATTTTGACTACAAAATGTTAGAGGTTAAAATTTTAGAATCATCTGAACTTCACTGTGCTTTGGCATATGTTATTTTTTTTTTTTGTTCAATGGTGAAAGGTTGCTATTGCTTTCTAGGAAATGATTTATTTGGAGCTTTATATGAAACCAAGGATCTTTTCAAGTGCTGAACAACAAAAAAAGTGAAGTATTTTAGTAAATTGTTGGAGTTAATGACCCTTAATGATCAAGGGTCATTATCTGCTTTTAGCTCTCTCTATTACCTACTTTTACTGACTCAAAGCACTGGAGCTTGATTATCATAGTGAATGATAATGAATATTTTACAGTGGAATGAGAAGAAACTGCACTTGCTCAGGAGCTGAAGCCACTGGCAGAGTGTGAGGTCATTCCTGTTCTTCACAAATTCCTCCTTCTGTACATGCCTCAAATGGGCTTTTCAAAGCTGCACAGGCAAACTCTGCTTTCAGAACTGAAGTGTAACCATTGACTTGTGGGGAAGCAGAGTGAGGTCAATGTACAAAGCTTTGGAGAACTCCCTTTATCTGGTTTGCAGTCCAGGTTATCATTAAGGTGGCAGCCAATATGGAACAGGGAGTTAACTGTGAATTCAGGTGTCACTGGAGTGGCTGCAGTCACAGATCACTCCATTACTGTCACTCTTTTATCTAATACCATATTGATTTATTTTCAAGTACTTAATTTTACAGGGTTCTGTGCAGTTTAGAGATCCATCTTTTCAGCCACATGCCAAACTGGTATGGAGCACACTGAGAATTATACCTTTTAGGAAATTATGTCAAATCAGGTAATTCTGTGTGTCTGTATAATGAAGTGTTACATTAAGCTAAACTTAACATGATGTTAAATTAAACTATGGTTTCATTCTCAAATTTCAAGCAGAAATTACTGCAGTTTTGAGTAATCAGAGGGATGTGTATGTCCACACATTTATTTCTCTAGTTGTCTACAGATGTCCACAGAAGGAGAAAAAAATATTTAGAATAATTTAAACATTGAGGTTTAAGGAAAGCCAGTGCTTAGAGCCATAAGAGCCAAGGCTTCTATTTGCTGTTCCACTGCTACTTCCATTTGTTTTATGGGATTTCTTTCATACTAATGGGTTAAACTAGGACTGAGTTAATCTAAGTTTAAACACAACCACCCTGGTTTTATAGGACTCGAACAGTGGATTGATCAAAGTAAGGTGTAATGGATCAGTTACCTTCCTGCTTGGAGAGGGAGGGAATTGTCAGCACAGGAATGATGATTTGAACACTTCTCTTGAAAGAGCAATTGCCATGAAGCAGTGGAAGGGAAGGAAAAGTTGTCTTCCATTTCAGCAGCAGAAGTTATAATGTATAGAGCTTTGAACAATAAAGACAGGTGATTAATGTGGTCCAGAATTCTGCTGGTCATCCTCACCAGTCATCCCAAGAAAGGGCAGATTGGATCTAATGAACAGTCTGTGGGAAATCTTACATTTAAGTGAACTAAAATGTTGCTCAAGCAAACAAAAATAAGGATTCACTCAAGACCATGCCTGTTATTATATGTACTGGGTTGCAAAAACTTGCATGGTCCAGCTGATTCACTTGGAGCAATATCTCCTCAATCTCATACCAAAATTTGCTGAAAAAGAAAATTTTTAATCCTGTAAGTTAACCATCCTATTCCCAGTAGGGGCCAGTGACAGTTGTTTGGAGCAGTTTAAATCCCTGTAGGTGGATAAATACATTCATAGATTTTTGTATTTCTTATGGCATAGGAATTTGCCATTTGGAAATTATATATACCAATTGGATTACTTCTGGAACAAAAGATGTGCTTTCAGCCTCCATTAGATATATTCCCATATCCAGGACACTGCAAGCTTTGTGAAAAAAGAAAAAAAAAAATCAGAGTAATTACTATTGTGAATTATTGACCACTTGTTCCACATATTAGGGCTTATTAACCTTACTTGTTATCCATTATTTAAAGGAACTATATCACTTGAGAAAACTGAGTATTCTTAGGTGGCCAGCAAAAAGATTTTATTAAATTGAAACAATTTTCTTTAATTATCCTTCAACAATTCACAGTTTAAGAACAATTGCCCTTTTTGCAAAATGAATATAATGAACCACTCCAGAGAACTCAGAATTGGTTCTGTATAGGAATCTCTGTGTGTTTGGTATTAAGTAGTAGGAGAATTTTCCCAGCAGATGTGACCCATTAATTAGAGGGAAACCAAGAGCAAAACCTAGAAAGGACCAAGAGCAACCTGGGAACCAAGAGCCAAACCTGAGGCTGCATTAGGTATGTACTGAGTCACTGTGCCTAAAGAGAAGCTTCTCAGCTGTTTGGTGTAAATGATTCTTCATGAGATGATGGATTTCCCTGAGGATCTCTGGCTTGGTTTGACTTGGAAGAAGTAATGGTGACTGAAGAATGGACTAGTTATCCTTGTGCAGGAAGTTTTCTGATACAGACATTCAAACCAGACTTTATCTCCCTGGAAAGAAAAGTTTATAAGTTTTTTTTAAATGTGACTGATTTTACTTCTTGTTCATACAGCTGTACTAATAATTCAGTATATTCAGCTTTACCATGGTCTAGATGAAAATAGGATGAAAAATCAAACTGAAATCTGTTTTAGGAGCTTTGGACTAGGAATTAACATATCAGACTGCCTATCTTATTGCCCTCATCTGTTGTTAGAAGCTTGCTGAAGTTCCACCCAGCCAAATAAAGGAAGTTTTTAAAGTTTGAAAGTACATTCAACTTCTGATAGGTCTGTAATCCCTCATTTCCCTATTATAGCCCTGCATCTAATGCCTGCAAAAAAAGCACTTGTAGAATCCTGCAGTTCTTTGTTCTTTAAAGTTTTGGTTGATTAATGATTAGGCTAACCTGGCTTAGACTAGAAATTGGCTGTTTAAAGTTGTCCTATCCCTAAATGCCTGAATGAATCCAGACAGAGGATAATCTAGAGAATGTGGAACTGATTCTGAGCATGAGGCTTTTGACACAACGACCAAGAACCCAAATCAAAGTCCTCCTCTTTGTTGCTGAATGTTTCTTGCTTGAATTAACTCATCCCCAGAAGCTTTGCTGAGGTAGAAGCACAGCAAAAAGCTGCATTAGTTTCTCATGATGAGGGCTGGGAGAGGTGAGCCATGTGCTGGGGCACAGTGCTAATCACACCTGTTGTCTCTCATGATCACATGGAAGAGTTTTGTCATCTCCTCTGTGTGATGTTGTTGTTGTTATGCTGTTTTTGTAAGATTTTTTTTCCTCAGAGCTGGAATTTCTCATGCAAATTCACTGCTCAGCAGGAATAGCTTTCCTTTAGCAGTGAAATGACTTTAATAGCAAACCTGAATTTAATGAATACTCCAAGTTATCATCAGACTTCATTTTGACTTCATTTTTCACTACAAGATTACAATCAAACATATTTTCTGAAATTTTTGAGCTTTAACAAATCAGGACATTAATGAGTTCATTATATGCATTTCTCTCACCTTCCAAACAATTTTCATTTCTTTCAAGAAGCTTCTTAACTCTTCTTATGCTCTTAACTCTCATATACAAGATAAGGAAATTTCCTTGTTTTCCTTTAATGTTAGTCAAAATAGAGAGCCATAAGAGATAAATCCAACTCATTATTTTATAGATGATCCAAGTAATTGAATAACTTAAGTTTAATAAAGTGTGAAAGCAAATTCCACAAATATTTCTGATATTCTTTGAAAATACTCCAAGTTACAAAAGTAACTGAAGACCAAATAAGTGCTGATTTGACAACTTCAAGACATTAAAGATAATTTTCAGTCTTCAAACTGCAAACAGTTGTGTAAAAATACAAAGGAGGCAAGTTATTTAGTATGTAAAACATCTGAAAGATTAAAAAAAAAAGTTGATAATAATTTGAGAACACAGACCAAGGATTTGCAAAAGGTATTTGCCGTCTAACATTTTGCACCATGTAGAGGCAGTGGGGGCTTCTTTGGTGAACAGAGTGGGGAAAACCCCCATATGACTAGGAAAGTAAGGATGAACTTTAATTTTAGGATTTGAAAGAAATTCCATTCTAAGAAAAAGGGACAGAAATTTTTAGAGCTCATCATCATAAATCATCCTCATATCCAACTGAATATTTGAAACAAAAGTTTCATTTCCTTCACAAATGTTTAGGTTTGGTATTTCTTGATGTCTACAATTATTTAGAATGAAACAGTAAGAGGAAAGAACAGACTGAATCTATTTGCCTTCCCATTTTCTAAAGATTTCATATTCTTACAGATAATAGAAATGCCTGTGAAGCAGGAAAGCAAAATGTGGCCACTTGACTCTGAAAGATGCCTGATAAAAGTCTGATTCTTCATTCAGAGAAGTCCATCACTTCCATTTCCACTTATTGTCAGGCAGTGTCTGTCATATTTTCATAATTAAGATAAATTGATGGGGTTCACTCTCAGCTGAGTGATGTTCTCTAAGTTCTGGTTTTCTCTACCAGCTTATAAAATAAAGATGATGAATAGATACCATCTATGTATTTATAAGATGTACACCCTGGCAGCTGGATAGATTTATCTTCATCTTTGTTTTTATTTCATGAAGTTCATCCTCTCCTGTTCTGGTAGCATGAGTAGTATCCGTGAAATTCAGTTTGAAATGTTAAAATCTAGGAAAACTGCAGCTATAGACAGAATTAAAAACCTTAATTAAAAGTAGGGTGGTGGGAAAGTGACCTTTTTTGTGCATTTATCTACAAGTAGTCACACAAAATCAAGAATATCAGAGCTTTCATCCCATCTCAGTGATGTCAGATCCACTGATTTACTGAGAGCACACTCTGCAAATGCTAAAGCAGGACAGAAAGCTGGTTGTGACCCTTCAGTCCTCAACTCCAGAAACAGTATATCCCAGAAAATAGTGCATTTTGCCAGAGGTCATACTCTGCTTCCATTGCCTGGCTGATCACCTTGCCTGACTCCTGAAGCACAGGCCCATTGTCATGTTTGAGGTAAAGTGAGGAATGGTTTGGTGTTCTGGCAGATATGGCAAGATGCTGGAGTTTCCTGTCTTATACACTCTTGACACTCATAGGTAAGGAGTTTTGTTGTTTTTCCATATCTTAAAACACACTTAAGTTAGGAAAAAACTCTAGAAAATAGCCCTGGGAATTTAGCCCCTGATGGCAGGAATATAATAAATGAAGGGATTGTATTCTGTACCGAGGTTAACAGTAACCTAATGGAGTTTTAATGATCTTACCAAAGCCAGGAAGCAACTGCTGGTTATTCTGTCCAGGTGGGACATTCAACCAAATCTTGACTGGGCAAAGGAATTAACCACATATTTCCTGACTTTGAAATTAGTTTATATATCAATTTTATTTTGCATATTGTTTAGCTGTCTGAATTTTGGGAATACATTCTCCCTTAAAGATTTTTGAAACAATCTTGTTATTAAGATTGTAAAGTTATCCTTAATTAAGCATATAACTGTAATGTGTACAACTTACAGCAGTCAAGGAAGAAAGGGAGGAAAAAACATTGACACCAGAAGTCAATATGCTCAAAAATACTGACACTGTATATTCTGTTCTCTTCTTTCCTGTTACCACGGCCTATTGCCACTGCTTAGACAATGAATGGGGCTCAATTCATGACATGAAGAAGATTCAAAATGCTTTTCTGGTGCTGTTTGTTCCAAAGCAGGAATGAGAATCCCCACTGCAAGTTTTCTTTGTGGCCAGAAATGAA
>JAWWLZ010000156.1:3479353-3508689 GCA_035041345.1 Poliocrania exsul
TCTCTTCTTTCCTGTTACCACAGCCTATTACCACTGCTTAGACAATGAATGGAGCTCAATTCATGACATGAAGAAGATTCAAAATGCTTTTCTGGTGCTGTTTCTTCCAAAGCAGGAATGAGAATCCCCACTGCAAGTTTTCTTTGTGGCCAGAAATGAAGCCTGTGTGCAGTGTGGTTTCATATCTCAGCCATGGAAAACACATATTGCAATTTATTCAAGTTAGATGCATAAAAAAACCAGAAATGACATGACCACCTGCAGGAGTGATAGAGAAGGTGAATTAGAGAGAAGGTTTTGTTCATAGAAATAAAACACATCAGTCAAACATGTAGCATATAATGTTACTTATACAGAATAAGTTTTCTTACCTGTAAGCATTGACATAACAGGACTGAGTTATAGACTGTAGTACAGTGTAACGATATGCATTCCCACCACTTCTTAAAACACACTCTAAATTTACTTTAACAGCAAAATTTATCTCTCAGTACAACTACAGTGCCTCAGTCTCTCTCAGACTGTTCAGTGTTTTGTTCTTGTCAGAATAATTTCCTTAAGAACATAATGCCTCAGCACAACCTACATTTAAAACTTCCTTTAAATGTGAAGACAAAAAAAAAAAAAAGAAAAAAAGAAAAAGAAAAAAAAAAGGTTTTCTTGTATTTTCCCAGTAATGGATTACAAAAATCACCTTGGCTTACCCTGCATTGCTTCCTCAGGCTAAGTTCCCATAGAAGTGTGGCTTTGATGGAAGTCAGGAGTAAAGAGTGCTGAACAGGACCCATTGTGATTAGACACATATTTTGGAAAAGCTTTAGGAATGACAAACTGCACAGTTGCAGTGTTGCTATTTTATTCTATATTTAAGAAAGGCCAATGAGATTTGGGATCTTCTAAAAGAGCAAAATGGATAATAAGAAGTATGTTCTCTCAGTTTTCCTGAAGGCACTTTCTTGTCTACTTCTGTCATGCTCCAAAAAGTGTAAAATATATTGTTAGAAACTAAATGAAAACTTCTACAAGGAGAAGCTTTTTTGTCAGTGTTATGTAGGATGAAGTCTTCTGAGAATTCACAGGAAATATAGTGGTTTAAAGATTAAAAAGCCAGCAACACTCCAAACAAGTAAAAGGTCAGATGGGGCCATCACGCACACAGACATTGAATAATTCAGGCTTTTGCTGGGCATGTCACCTGCAGAGCTCAAATAGTTGAAAAAAAGCACAGAATCGTAGCTTGCTGACCCATGGTAATAGCACAGATTATCAAAGACCAGTATTGCCACTGCATTAATTAATGGACACCTAGTAGTGAGTTTAGAGCTCAGGACTTTTCTCAAGAGTTCAGCTGGTATGAGGGAGAACAAACTCTGTGGTTTGGTGCCCCACTCAGCAGCTCAGCCTGAGCTGTGCATCCTGGGCTGCAAACCTAAATCAGACACTTAATACTTTTGTTTTACTTTGAATGATAATTGGTTTTCTCCATGGAGCACGAGGTGGGAGTGTGACTTGGCACTGGGCAGCCTCTGGATGAGGAGTCAGGAGTGCCAGTGAGTGTCTCCAGGGAATCCTGCACAGGGTGTCACCTGCTGGCTGCAGCACAAAGGAGCCCCACAAGCAGACTGAGAGGAAATAAAACCCATACAATTAGGAAATACAAAAGCAAAAATGACTTTGAAGCTCAATAGGGGTGCACAGCAATCCATTGCTCAGGAGCAGATGAAAACTCCCTGGGTCAGACTCAAGTCGTCCCAGTCCCACTCTGGATAATGAGTCCATTGCCAAGTGTTTGGAGTGTCAGGACTGCCAAGGACAGTCTGACTCACCCGATGACAGTGTTGAACCCACGTCACTTAGAGGCAATCAACAAATTAGCTTTGAAATCTCCAAAAGATTATCTCAATTTAATGACAACGTTGGGATCAATAGCTTTTGGATCTTCCAGTGAAGAGGGATGTGCGTTGATTCGAGTTTACAAGCTTTAGACAATGGGCTGTTAAAGCAATTACAGTCACACGCCAGCCTGGTTGGAAATCAATACCTGCAAATGGGAGATATTTACATTTTTTTATTTTTTTTTTCTTCACAAGCCTATTTGAAATAAGCTAATCATTTTCACTCTCCAGGCCTTGAGTTACTGCTGTTTAAAATCCATTTTCTAGTCTACATTTCAGGATTCTTAGAATCAGGTAATATCATCACAAATAGTCTTGGGGGAAAAAAAAAGAAAATAATACCAGAGCTTGTTTAAAATTACAGTCATGTACAACTTTGGAAAGAACTTGAATGTTCTGTGAAATGAACTTGATTTACTGTCACTTGTCTTTACTTCACATTCAGGTAGATTTCCATTGCATCAGTACTGATGTCAGCTCTTGGTACATTTACTTAGCCACCCTTTCAACAATCTTGATGGACTATTTTGATTCTTCAAGTCCTTTCTTAGAGTAATTTCAAAGAAACACTAATTAAAGCTTTCCTATTGAATAATACATGTGCTTCACCCTCCAAAGTTTTGCTTAAGGGACTCACATTGACAAAAATACATTATATTCCTTTCACTTAATTTCACTAGTGGGACTTCTTTGACTTTGTGGGAACATACAGATTTTCCTCCAGAGCATGTTAGAGCACAGAACGATTAGCAGAGCATTAGAAAGAACCACAGCCCAGGAATAATGTCAGTTAGCCCTATGGCAGCAGGCGAGTTCCAGGCCAATTTGTAGATGTTCTGTTCAATGGTGTATAAAATAAGGATGCACTGCATTGTTCTTGAGGCACTTTCTCTAGAATTCCAGCCAAGTCTGATACACTAAGTAATCCAGACTCACGTTTTCCCATTTAGCAAGCAGTATATTTTATGTATTATATTCACAATAGAATAATGTTGACTCAAAATCAGGATTGCTTTTTTTGCTGTTGATGGGGGGGGTTTTTGGTTTATTGTTTTTGTTTTTTGTGTTGGGTGGGAGTTTTGTGTGTGTGTGTGTGCAATGCTAGGAAAGATAGTTTGATTCCTGTATTTATACTGCTAAAATCAAAAGAGGTTCTACTGAAATCAAGACAGTTTTACTGGTGTAAAATTAGTTTAAGGAAGAAAAGAATCCTGCTGTCGTGAGGCACTGAGAGACAAGGGGAAAGAGTGGAGAGGCATTGGCATTCTGCTGTGAGGGGAAGCTTCCTGCAATAATGAGTGCATAGCAGAGGCCAAACAGAAAGCAATACATTTGGCTTCGACAGCACATTCACCTTTTGTGGTCTGGGAACACATGGGAACAAAAGGAAGTACGAGCAGTGATTTCAAATTTTTCTTGTTATACTTTTATTTCTTTACTGCTTTCTTTTCCTTTCTGTCAGTTATCAGTGATCATCATTTTAAAACCACTTGTAGTTCTGGGAACAGTTCGTACTCCTTTGTTGAAGCATTTATGATTGTCAGTAAAACTTTTCAGGCTATCATTTTATTTAATATAAGCCACTCTTATTCTCTTTCAGGCTACTGGATGCGGTTTTCCTTTTCATCAGCCAGTCAAGTCGTGTGGTTGTGCTGTATGTGGGAAGTTTTGACTTAATGCTGCACTTATTCTCATTTTAGGACAGGTCTTGCACAACCTTGGTGGTGCATAGCTATTCATATCCAGGCAATTTGTTAGTATTGAAAGAAATTTATAGATATGTGCTATTATTAATACAATAATTATAGGGGTTTTTTAAGTGCCAGGTCTAAAAAAGTGTACAAATGAAAAAGCAGCCTGGGCTACTGATTTGAATGTTTGTTCTATCCAGCACAATTCACAAAATTTACATTACATAGATATGAACTCACAATAACACAGATTCTTTCCAAACAGCAAAGAGCTATCCACCTAATAAATCTTCAGTTTGAAATGTTAATAAAAAGCTGTTGATAAACTAAAATACAAAAAACTTGATTGAAATCCTCCCACTGCTGAGTTGCTTCTCTTCCCTGAGTGTCTGCAGTTACAGCTGCTATTTTACAGATTTGAAAATACAGTTTCAAAGCCTTTGCAGTTGTGTCAAGACTTTCCTCACTAGGTCACCCACTCATCCTCCTCCTGGTTCTCTGATCATTTCTGTATTGTGTTATCCAACAGAATTTCATCTCCTCTTCTATCCTCTGATACTCTTTCCATCCATTTCCATCCCTGCCCCATCCTCCTTTCCTTTTCTGTCTCCCTCTCGATAAAGTATCTGAATATGATGAGTTTAAAGGCCATCACAGTGCTGATGATTCACAATTCCAAGTTCTTGCTCTCATCACAGATCTCCTGGAGACTGTGAACTGAAATGCAACAGTCAGAATTATCCCTCTGATGGTTTTTTCAAGCCCTGACTGCTTCTGGCTTTTGCTGTGCTGCATCCCAATCCTCAAGCTTTGGGGCTGGGACCGCAGACTGAGTAAAAAGAGTGGAGCACAAACCCAAACACAAGCTGTTTTCCCTTTGAAGTAAACAAAATCTTGCCTATGTAGCAATACAGGCTAGTGGAGAGATGGGTTCTTCATCCCTTACTGTGTTGTAAGGCAGCAGCAGAACTAGGAGGGGTTTATTCAGGTTTGCATATAAAATTTAAGGATAAGGCAACCTGTGTTCTCTGGCTGTTACAGGAATTGGGAATGTGACCCCAACGCTACATCCAGTCAGTGTTTCACATTCCTTGCTGTCCTTCAACAGGAGAATTTTGTTTTTAACCACTATTCTTTGGGATGCAGCTTTCTGATAGCATAACTAATGGCTTAATTAACAAAATTAAGGTGTGCAGCAACCTTGAGTTTGTCATTGCTTTTGTTATGCCCTGAAGCAACTTTCTTTCCTGGTTATGTTCTCTGTTTACTCACAAGTGGTCATCTGCACTTCTGTTTCTGTGGCTTCTGGTTTCTTCCTGTGTCTCCCTCTTTAACTCATCTGTCACCCTGAGATTCACTCCATAAAGCAATATCATCAAAGTCATTAACAGTTCAGTCTTCAAAAAGAATAGTTTCTTAAAAGCATATTTATTTGTATGTGTGTAATGCTTTTTCAACCATTTTATTAGTGATACCTAATTATGACAGTGTTCCTGAGAGTTTTCAAATGTGTTTTCTTTGTTTCATTTTCTGAAGGTTACAACATCTATAAAGAAACTGCTTCACACTTGATACCCCATTCAGAGCGTTTTGGATTTGACTCTTCCTATGCTTTGATGCTCATGTATTTGCTGCTTCCTGGAATCCTCAATGTGTTTTTGTGAGATATCACTTGATCTTAGTTATTAAACTTGTCCATTTGTTTCAAATCTGAGAATATCCAGAAATGAAAGAATGACCTTTCACTTTTGAAATGGGGAATTATTGTACCTTACCATGCTACCGATATGACATTTAAAAGGCACATTACTATAAATAATGAGTAGTACAATTTGATCAAATTTGATTATTTTTGTGCTTATCAACTTGAACACACGGGTCATAGGACACAGCAGAACATTTCTTAGGAAGTGTTTCCCACATTTTCCTTCAAATTGTTCAGATGTCAAAAAAATAACAAGTAGGTCACTACATAGAGAAACAAGAAACAGTTGCATAGCTTTTTAGAGTTTCTATATTCTGATCAGAGAAATAGAACTTGTCTCTATGCATTTGAAGAATAAATGCCACTGATTGCCTGATAATACATTTTAGCAGCTTTAGCATCAGTGATCTCCCATGTGGGTTGTCACAGTTTGTGTCCCAAACCCTGTCTGTGTGATCTGGCAGAACAATGTTCCTGCCAACAGCAAAAACAGCCCAGGTGAGTTCAGAGACAATGCAGGAAGAGGATTGAGGGTTTTCAGTAGCTCTGCTGGTTGATGTAATATTGAGGAGAGTTATGCAAACCCACCTGGTACCTGATTTTTAGCCAAAATAAGCAGGTAGGACAATTTGAAGAAGAGATAACATGAGGACTAGCAATGCTTATGAAAATCCCATTGTAGGGGAATTGTAAGATGAGAATGTATTCAAACTTGCAAGTACTCTGTTATAGGTGTCATAACAACATTTCTACTATTCTGTGATCTTTCTTGTCATCTTTATATTCCAGTTAAAATATCTGAGCTTCCTTATCTGGAAAAACAACTAAACAGGGTAATTTTTTCCCATCCAGTCTGTCCAGTAGGTCTCTCCCCATCCCTTCCCCTGAAATCCAGCCATTTAAAACTGCAAAATCTCTTTAAACACTATGTTAATTGCAGTAAACTTGACTGAAATGTCTTTATTTAGTTGCCACAAAAGAAACTGTTAGACATAAAATGTACTGGCCATTGTAAATGTATCATCTAAAAAGGGCTATTTTTATTGGATTTCTGCCCTTCCTTTTCATTTTCACCCAAATCCACTCTCTGGTTGGATTAAAAACCAAAAGACCAACTGCAAAGCAGATGTCTCAGGATTAGAATGCAAAGGGTTTGGGTTTTTTTCTTTATTTCTTGATCTGGAAAAAAAAAAAAAAAGGGAAGAAAGAAAGGAAAGAACAGTAGATAATAATCAACATTGTTTATTTCACTGCTTGACTTCCTAAATACGAGCTAGTGGATTATCAGCTTGTCTGTGGATAATCAGAAAAGGCCAAGAATTGCCTGTTTTGAAAATCCTTTCTAACGGGGGTAGGAATCTGTATCTAGCAAAGCTGATGGCAGCTCTTAATTCCTGATTAGTGCCAGTTGAAAAGCTATAGAAATTAACTGACCAGACAGTAATCAGAAAGCAGAGAGAGACTGGGAATATCCAATGGATAAACTCTAATTATTAGCCTGACAGTAGAAACCTTGTACCAGCAACACTCAAGGAAAACAAAAAAAAATAACTTTAAAGTGGAGTAATGCAACTAGAAAATAGTTGAAGCAACTTGTATATAATTATAAGAATTTTTGTGCTACTTGTGTAACTAAGTGTAGAGGAATGAGCAGTGACAGCACTGGAATTGTCAGCTTTGGTTGGTTGGTTGGTTAAGGCAAATTCCACCTGCTTAATATGTGTAGGAATGAAAGAACTCCTAGATAGGAAGCTTAGAGGTTTTACAGGAATTAGTTTGCAATGTGTCCCAGGGTTGGTGGTTGTCAATATTCAAGATGATTCAGAGCTGTAAGTGAATCTGAAATGCCACAAGTCACCACTGCTCCTTTATCACGTAGGGATACTTTAACTGAATTAATGTATAATCTTTATATTTTAATGTCCTCTGACTCCATGACACAGAAACCCATTGGGTATCATGAATTGAGACACAGTAAGAAAATTAAATTGTGCCTCCAAATTTTTAAGAAACTTAAATATCTTTAATTGTCCCAAGCAGTGGTTTGCCAGCTTACCAAATTTCAAAAGGTTTCCTGACTTCTGCATCCACTTTTCCCATTATTTAATTTTTTGATCTAGTTTTGAGAAGGTTCTGTTTTATTCCTCTTTTTTTTTTTTTTTGTGAGTCATAGTGACCCAGTGGCCTAGTGTTACTCACACATTTATCTTCTTCTTGTGATGTGAAAAGAATTGTCAGCAATGTGACCTTTCTCTTTTGAATAATCTTGAGCATTAATAGAAAATAATACAGAATGAGCACTCTAAAATTCTTCCTTGTAAGTGTCATGTCCTCAACTCCACAGTGTGCTTTCACAGTGAGACTAATTCTTTGTAATGACACTCTGGGTATATTTAGCTTGCAGTAATGTGACACTCTTTCCTCTCCTTAAAAGTTGCATCATTTTCTTGGAACTAAATATAATACAGTGTAGATCTTTCCTAGAATGCTAATATGACTCATTCCTGGTTTTGTTAGTCTGTCACTTTATTGTTATTATATCTTCAATATAATGTTGCTGGAAGTAGTTGGGCTTTTTCAAACATTACTTGACCAGCTACGTTACTTCTCCAGAAAGTCTGAATTCGTGTCCATGATGGCATTTCTGGTTTGGGGGATTCCAAGAGCAACAAGAAGAGACCAAAGTGCCAGTCAAAGTTGTCTCCTTCTTGTGCTCAGTTATAAGGAACATTAAGGTCTCATTCTGCCTCTCATTCTGTAGATTATGAAAGTATCACACAAGTGCATTTCTTAGAAAAATGATTCAACCACCAAAGGTGTCATAAAGACCTGGTGAACAAGTGTGTTTGTTGGACTAGAAAAAACATTGAGGTGTGGCAACTGAAATTGTGACTGTTGTTCCTGTGATTGGCAGTGATTTGGAAAGAATTCCAATATTTGAAACACTTCTAACAGATTCATCTCAGCAAGTCATAAGTTAATGGAATGTAGAGAGACAGAAGTGAGGGAAATGATATTTTAGAATATGTATCCATTGCAGGAGAGAGTCTTTTTGTGTGATGCTTAATTAAAAATGCATATTAAGTCCAAAACTCCAAATATGAAAAAAATGATCATATAAAAACATTTAAAATTCTCAAATCTCTGTTTTCATTTCATCACTGAGACAGAGATGAAAAATCTTCCCAGAGACAAAAACCAATAGGAATTTGTGTGTGTCATCCAAAATGAACATGTGATGCTTAACATCAAAAACACTCAGAGCTGATAGTGTTGAAGTGTGTGTGGAAATAAATACGTGGTGCATGGAGGGGAGAAATAGAACAGCACATTTGAGACTTAATAAGAGTGAGAATAAAAGACAAAACAGGAGAGTGAAACATTGTGGAGAATATAATGAGCTGAATCAACAGGAGAGTGTTCAGGGGAGATGGAGATGTGAGAAGTCATGGCCCTGCTGAGTTAGAAGATATGTCAAGGTTCAGAAGCAATGGGCAGATTAGTGGTGCAGCTGCAGGCAGAACAAGGAGAATTAGTTACAGGGAATTATGTGAGCCCTGCTCATTGGGAATTAATTTAAGCTAATGAGCATTTGACTTTATGCAAATACTTGGTGCCAGTTTGAAAAACACGGAGAAAAGAAAAGGTTAAAATCTAAGAAGCTGCAAGAAGCATTGTCAGACATGTCTCCATGGAACCTAAACTTGTGTGTTATGCTCCACAAAACAATTCAGATTCTGTCTCTGGCTTTGCAAAAGTCTTCCCTTAATAATGGGAATCTTGTCAGAGTTTGGCACTCCAAAAAATACCCAAATGACAAGAGATCCAAAGCAGGTGCTCTCCCCTAATGTTTGTCATGCAGAGTTAGAAGCTTCTGGAAATGCAGGGAAGGAGAAATAGCCAACCTGATCTTGTGCTGCTGTTCAGCACTTGTGTTGCTAAGAAGAATTATTGAATGATGATCATTCGGCACAGAGCTATAAATTCTGCTAATATAGTAATAATTGTATTAATGTTAAGTAGTAGCTAAATTTCAGCTAATTAATGAAGAAATACATTTTGATAAAGTGAGACATTTTGTAAGTCTGCAGCAGGAAACAACATGGGGTGATCAGAGCACTTTGGAGGAATTTGAGCTGTTCTCTTGTTAAGTTGCTCATTCTTTGTGTCTTTAATAGGAGGCAAACTGTTGGTTTTCATTAAATGGTCCACCCATGTGCAAGCCAAGAGATAACAGGATCAGAGAAATAGCTCTAATATCTTTCAAACTCTATGGGGTTTACTTTTTTCCTTCTTCCTTTGAATAAGGAAAGGTATATTTCTGTTGTGGAATTTTTCTCATTAGTATGAGAGGATTTTCTCATTGTTAGCAAGTAAATTAAATAAATAATTGGCAAGACTTGATCATTTGCAGCCTAATTTTCCTGTGCACTTTGGGACATGGATGTGTCCAGGGTAAAGCATAATTTGTCCACTAGATCAGTGCATAAGTACTGATGTTAATATGGCCATGGAGGGATTTGTTAAATGTGCAAAGTGAATTTGTTATAAGTTAGATATGAAATCATTTACCATTGATTAATGCAGTTTGGTTTGAGAAGTTGGGAAACAGGCTACCTCTGGAATTTTTACTATTTTTTTTTTCTTATTGTATTTCATGGACTTCTGAAAGGGAAATGTAAAAATAAAATAAACCTTGTTTAGAAATTATAATGCTGTGTGTAGGAAAACACAATCTTGTTTCTAGGATGAACTCTGAGAGACAACACTGGACACAGTTCCTCTGCAAGAGTACAATTTCTATAAGTAATAGTATTTGAAGTATCTTTAGCTGCTCTTTGTGGTAATTTTTTGAAGAGAAAAAAGTCTCTTTGCTGTCCTACCTGTAGGTTTTGGGTGCAAATGTAGTAGTTTATTTCTTCTGATGGCTCATCTCACCTAACTGTTTTCTCATGCAAATATGACCTTTCTCTCATTTCATTGAATTAAATTAAATTATGGTCTTGTCAGGATTTGCAAATACTTAGGAAAGGCAAAAAGGTTGTCTGAGGAGAATTGGACCTGTGGACTCCTCTACTGTTTGTTCCTTGCCTTTTTGAAGAAAACAAATATTATTTTTCTTCTTGCTAACTTCTTGTCTCTTCATTAGATGATAGCACTTCTCTAATGTCCAAAAGTAGATTGCAAAGCTGCTTTAGCCATGCTGGGCTTGCAGTCAATCTCCAGTATTCTGTGTTTCTGAATAAAATGAAGACTAGACTTGCTTCTCAGACTTTTTTGCTATAATTCAATAAATTTTCAAGGAAGACTAAAACACAGTCTGGGAGTAATGTACTGCAGACTTTTAATAAAAGAATAACCACTATCCTGCCTTTCCCCCCTCAGCATTCTCTCACTTTCCCCTCATTTGATGCTTCCTGATTCCATCTTCCTGGTCCCAAAAGACCAACTTCAACATCCTGGCAACATGTTGTGTTGTTTAACATGAGCACTGTTGATACTATAGTAAACAAAATAAATATGAAAATAAGGACAAAGCATGTCATTGAATTAGACAGAGTGGAAATAACAAAAAGGGGGCAAGCAGAAGATTATCATGTTTTAGAAAGTAAATGATTTTTACATGATATTTTATTCCTCAGTTTCCTTGAAAGACAAACAGAAAAGGTCTTTAATAATAACATTTATGTTAATGAACATTATTCTTAATAGAATGACAATTGAAGAAATCCTTGTAGTTGCAATCCCTGTAGTTTTTTTCTTTTCTTTTTTTTTTTAAAGCAAACTTATATTTTTATCTATATGATGCTGCCTGATAAAATGAAGCAGTAGACTAGATATGATTTCTGTTTTATGTGGTGCCATCATTTGGGATTAAATTATTATGAATTTTTTAAGCTCCTTACTTGTAAAATAAAGATCAAAGCTGTTGGCTTTATCCATCACTTTTTTTTTTATTTTATTTTTTATTCCAAAGCCAGATAAATCAAAGAAGTTCAAGTCACTCAAAACAACTTAATACAAATCTATTCATGGCTGGATTGAAAACTAAGAATAGATTTTGTAATTTTTAAAAAGTAAGAATTGCAAAGTTTAAGTATTAGATTCTTTAATAGATTGTAGAGGATTTGAAAGCAGAGGGGGGTTTATGTCCAGGGTTCACTGTTGGTAAATTGGTGTGACCTCAGAAACTCAGGTTTGCAGAGGAACCTTCTCATTTTGCACACTTACAGATGGAGATGTTGAAACAAATTTGAAGTTTTATCCTTGTTCTGTCCCAGTGTGAATCTCAAAGTTGCTGCAGGATGATATTTGTCACATCCAGCTGGAACTCTGACTGTGCCATCCTTGCTAGGCTGGCACAGCAATGCCCCAATGAGCAGTAGTGGAGGGGAAGGCAGGGCTGCTTCTGCTGGGCACTGTTCTCTCTGCTTCAGTCACTTTAGTGAATAGCTGTTCATGTTGATATGCACTTTAGGAAGGTTTAAAAAGTGCCTCTAATAATGTGTTGCTCTTTCATCGTTTATCTTAGTTTAGTATTGATGTTTTACTAATCTGATTTAATATGGAGGGGCACAAAGCTTTGGCTGATGTGTTTTAGTGTGGATGTTCCTTTGTTTCCTTGTTTTCCTTGTTTTAGGAGTAGACAGTTTAGATTAGTGCCTGCATAATTCACAACATTCTGGAAGAGTTTGTGCATCACTCTGCAATTACCTTGATTGCTTATGCATTTTGCTGTGCAGTTTGGAAATTGGCTCTGATCCCTCTAGTGGGTCTCTCTGCTTCTTGCAGTGACTGGGATTGTCCAGTTCAGTGTTACCTGCACAGAATGTGCCTAAACCACTTGTGCAGCCTCCGTGGGGATTAACAGGTGGTGGCTTTATTTCTATTAATTGAAAGTGTCATGTTCATTTGCTTTTAAACCTGTCACTTTCTAGAAATAAACCCATGTAGGACCTTTTCTTACAGCTCTAACTGTGGGGTTTCCATCAATAGGCACCAATAAGAAATAAGTGTCTCTGTGGAAATACATTCAGAGCACATGTTTCTCTAAATTATTTTTTGAGGGGGGTGCTCAGAAGAGATTTAATTTAATCATACTCTGAAACTATTAACAGCAGTAGGTTTGACTGGACAGCTTTATTCACCCGAGCCCAGTCAGACAGCTCAGAATTCTGCAAGAGGGATTTTCCCCCTGTGGTTGTTCAGAACATTGTGGCCCATGCAGCATCTGAGCTGGCACCCTGCAAGCACAACAGCAGCTCACAGCCAGACTCCAGAGTGCTTGGGAGGGAGAGGAGAAAGAGAATGTTGTGTTCTTCCTTGGCTTGTTGAGTTCACACTCTTTTTTTATTTATGATAAGGCTATTAGCAAAAATAACAAGTAGCAATCAATGAATAAAGTCTGTTCCTCACTTCCAATATATAATGTGTGAAATCTATTAAAAACTGATTCTCTGCTAAGTTTTTTAAACCTGTTTACATTGTTTGGATATTGGTGAAAAGGAAGTGCACATTACTTTTAGTTTTCTAAAGTCTTTTTATTTTACTGTCCAGAATACCACTAAAAGTTATTCTTAAGCCCTTGCTCCAACACAATTATAGTTAAAAAAGCCACTAATGCTCAGTGAGATCCACCTCATTTGGTGTGTGACTGATGCCATTTCTGCCAGGGCAGTAGGAACAGCTGTCCAGACCTGTTTTAGTGAAGCCAAGTTGCCACAAACTAATCCCAGTTTACTCACACACTCTGCATGTAAAAGAGTGCACTGTATTTCAGTAATTGATTTCGACTGTATGCACTGGCAGTTCTTTTGGTAGATTTTCAGTAAATCATCTTTATTACACATATGATCTTCCTTTTTTTTTTTTTTTTTGGTGTTTAGACGTTTTAAAATGACTGTAGAAGTTAAAAAAAAAAAGAAAAACAAGAAAAAAGTGATTTACTGACTTGAAGATGAGCATTAAAATCATAAAAAAATCAGTTAAGATATTAGTGTAGCAACAGTGGTGAAATTAAAATGTCAGCATTTTCATGTGCCAAAAGCTACTCCTGTGTTTTGCCAAGCCTTTGTGTCACTCTTGCTGTTAAAGCCATTGAGATGTTACTTGTTAGAGAAGAGTTTTTCACTTTGATTCTTCCCAGTGCAAGAGCACGACCTATCCTTGCTCTGACAAATGTGTACACCCTGTGTGTTCCCACAGTGGACTCTCTGCTGCTGGAATAATCATTTTTGAGTTACACTGCCCCAAAGAAAATTAATCAGTTTAGTTGAAGGAAAAAACCCTAGGCAGATGGGAAAGGAAACTAATGTATAATGTTTTATTTTACAAATTGTGATTAATTTCAATTTCATTTTATAATCCTTGAGGAGTAAAGCTTTCAAAGTCCCATGAGATAGTATGAAAGAAGAGCTTTATTATTTAGTGGAAATTAGAATATAATTTTCAAACTTTCAGTCTGGATTTAGATCTCGAGGATGCAGCTGAAAGCCAGAAATAGTTCATAGTTTTAAAAAACTAGTTCATTTCTGCTGCAAATGATAATTCTATGAAATAGGAGGGAGCTCCCAGTTCTTTCCCCTGCTTCTTTGATCTTCCACACCTACAAAAAGTCCTCACAGCAGGAGACAAGAGATACTGCAAAAACTGGAGATTCACCAGTTTGGAGCCTCTGCCCAGCCTGGATTGTTTGATCTCTCACATAGATTTTCCAAGGAAGGGCAACTTGAACAGAAACACAGGTCTCAACAATTACACCTGTATTTTGTCTGCAAACTGGGCAGTGAAAAGTTTTTTATTTGTCTTTTAAAACTGAGGCACAGTCTATTGAATTCCTGGATTTAACCATTAGGATTTAAGGCTTGATGTTTGTACAATTTTTTCCCCTTATAAATGAAAAATAAAGATAAAATTGGTAGGGCATGATAAAAAATACCAGAAATTCCATGTGAAATCTGCTATTGGGTCATGCAGTGACACTTACATATTGAAAATAATGCATGTAAAGTGTCTGCTAGAAAAAGAAGCAAAATAACTGAGATCTAAGTTAAATTAATACATTTTTCTGTGAGAGAATCTGACAGGAAGCTGCTTCACCATTTCTTTTAAGGCATTGTTTTATTAGTGGATATTGGTGGCTGTGGTGAATGCTGGGTTAAAAAATAAAATTATTATTTTTAATCCTTTTTATATTTTGTCTACTGCTCTTATAAATCATCACAATAGCTATGCCAGCTTATTCTTAGCCCTTCTTACTTAATTTTTTACCTTCCATGAAAGTCCCACCACTTAATCAGAAGAAAATTAAATTTCCTTGGATCACAAAACTCAAGAATTTTGATAAATGGTTTCTTTCATTGCACTTTCCTGTAAATCTTGTTTTTCCTTTTGTGTAGAACGTTTATACAACTTTCATGAACAGCTCCCTTGGATTATTACTGACTAAGAAGGCTTTTCTTTTGGCCTTGAAGATTTCATGTCATTTCTGAACTATGGGCAGATATCTCTGCTCATCTGACATCTTTTTGGAATAAAACCTGTAAGCAAGCACACATTTGCAGAGAAATCCTAACTCAAAAAAACAACAACAACAACAACCCAAACCAAACCAAAGAGTGAGTTTGCATGAGGTACGATTAAATTTAAACTTAAAAGTTTAACTATTTTATTGCCTTCATTTGGAAATCTTAAAAAACTGCACAACTTCACCAATTTGAAAGGCTCCTTTGCTGTGATAACTTTTTTTGAGCTCTGGTATCTCCCGTGGATTTCAGCTTGAGCTGCCATGGAGTCCCAGGAGGGGAATTTGCAGAGCAGTGACAGAGCAGTGAGAAAATCTGAGCTCTTCCTTGGATCCACATGCTTGGAAGAGTGTGGTCATATACCTAGAGCAGGCAGAGTCATACTTGAAACTTTAGAATAAATTAAAACTTTATATAGTGTAGAAAATCTTAAGAAGTCCCTGCTGAACCTCCTGTTTCAGATATTCAATACATTTTCAACTAACTTTTAAAATAACAATATTATGTATGTAGTCTTTTACTTTCAGTTAGGATAAAAATACTTGTGCTCTTGCAGTGTTTAGTCAGCTACTGCTAAGTCTATTTTTTTCTATAGGTCTATTTTTAAATGTATTTTTTCTCATTTATGTTACATAGAAACACAGGCAAGTACATTAAAAAATTAAAGAGAGATAGAGAATAAACTTCAAATGTTTAGCTCTTGCTCTGCATTTGGCATTGTACCTGTGTGCACTCATGTGGATTAGTTAACAATTGCTGAGTTTAATTTCTCACTGAGTGTTCAACTGTGAATAGAAACAGAAGTGCAAACATGCTCTGGAGATGCGTCAATGAATAAAATTAGAAGTTTGGAAATCTGAAATGAGTTTGAGCAATTGGATCTCATCGTACAAAAATAGAAGTACTCTGTGATTTATTGAAAAAAAAAATATATTTTTGACTCTGCCATTGCGACAAGTCAAGAAAATATTAAATTATTTGGTGAAGTTAAATACTAAAACTTGTGTAAACAGAAACTGCTGTTTTTCAGGAATGTTTAGGAAATGTGCTGGTTATGTTTGTGGCAGTCAAAGTGTTTCCTACCTGCAATTAGTTAGGCAGCTTTTGTGTTGTAAATGTTTTCCATAAAACTTCCTGTGAATTCAACAGTTCTTTCCCAATGTTGTGATGAGAAAACTGAAGGCTTTTTAAATGCAAAAATTTCTTTCCTTACACGTGTGGTGCAATTCTGTAGAACAAAATAATCTGAACGTCCCTGATGAAGAAAGATTTAACAAGGTATGTACATGGGCTGTCTTGACTGCCCCAGGAGGACAGGAATTGAACCTTTTTTCAAGTGTACAATTTTTCCTGTACTATTCAAATATGTTTCCTTCATGAGAGTCTCCAAATAGTTTGCATTTTCCCTCCTAATGCAGTAACAGAAATATTGATGATTGTTTTATAATTGTGCAATCCACCCAGTACAGCAATCAATAGGAATCACACGACTCCAAGTACATTCATGCATCAAATAAAAACTTATTAGGGTTTCTGGGTGTTGAATAAAGTCAGTACAGAACTGTCAATTTGAAAAAAAAATCTTTCCTATCTATTTTTCATATTAGTACCTACTGTATCTCTGTGATGATAGAAATTATCTTTCTTAAATGACATTTTATGTAGAATCCTGGTGAAGTTTATAAATAGAAGTCATTTAAATGAGTTGGGCAGAAAGAACTATCATGAGGGTACTTAGTTTTATTAAGAAATGTCTTCCAAGTTAACTTTACCATGTGAAGCACTTCAACCTCTTAAATAATAATCAGTTATTCACTGGGGCTAAGCATTTAGCAGGCTTGAACAACAAGTACTTTGCTAGGTTAGCAGAACTTTTAAATAATATTTGTTGAGCCAATCTCATAGAATATTCCTATGAGCTCTGAAAAGTGTCTTTGAAAGAATAGCACATGGGGACACATCTGGCCTGTCTGGCTGATTCACAGTGAGCCAGGGTGGGCTGCTCTCCACACTGTTTTGCCAAGCCAAAAGGCACAAAGGGAAGCAGCATGTTATTTATTGCTGGATTTGGAGCTCTGTAAAAGCTTACATGTGTGCAAATGTCCACCTTTGTTAGTGTGACCAGGGAAAAGTTACTGTCTGTATGTGCAGTAACCGAGATATCACCAAGGAAGCCCCATTGTAAAAGCTGTTTCTCATATTGCAAATGCATGAGGAGAACTGGTGGGATGTGTGTGTTGGCACATTGTGGTTCAATGTCTGGATTAATAGATGTAGTGATAGTAATACAGTGATAGCAATTTGTCCCTGAGAGTGCAGGATGAGGACTGACACTCGAGGAAAATAAAATTTTTCAGTGTTGAGAGTTTTCAGTTTCCCTAAATCATTGCTGCCACTTCCAACAGACCCTGAATTAGGAATGCCTGTGCTGGTACACTGGGAGAGTGGCTTTTTGAGCCCCTCTCTAGAAGAGACTTATTTCAGTAGCTAAGGCTGGATTATTGGTGTTAAAAATTATTGACTGCAAATTTGAATGATTATCTTGGTTAGATATTATCCTTTTGGAATCAACTGGGCACAATTAAGGGGATATATAATATTCCAAAAGTACCCTGAGATTACTCTGAAGATGCAATAGCTCTGGTACCTCAGGGTGTCCCTCTGTGCAGGGGTGGCTTTCTGTGCCTTTGTTGTGAGCCTGTATGTGAGGATGTTCCTGTGTGGGGATAATTCTCTCTGAGATGTGACTTGTTCTGAATTTTGGGGAAGATGAGAAAGAGTAAATGGTTGAAAAAATTCATGCTTGGAGTTGCCTCCTGCTAAAATGAAGATATTACACTGCTTCTGTCTTAACTTCTAAAGATAATCTACAAATCTGAAGATATTCTACAAATCATCTGTTATTTATTTTTAATATACTAGATTTTGAGCTATGTAGGAGATATTCAAGGCTCAAATCCAAATTTTGTGGTAAATGCTGATAATGTTAAAGATTGGACAATAATCTATTGTCCAGAGGAGAACTATTTCCCAAGAGTTGGTATCAATAATACTTTAAGAGGGTTTTGACTCCTTGTAGAATCAGAAAGAAAATGAAGAGGCTTCAATTTGAAGATGCCACCTTCTACTCTGATTAATTTTATTCATCCCTTGAGACAGAGAGTTAAATGCTAAATGTCTCACACTTCAGTCCTGTATGACCGTTTTTTCTCCCACTCTATGATACACAGCCCTTAATTGCTTACTTAGTCTCTCTGTGTTGGTCCATTTTATCACCTAATTAGTTTGTGTTTGAAACACCATTTGGCAATAACAATCCAATCTGCTTTGCCATTTGGTTCTTCATTAATTTACTTCCAATGGTTTGTTTTACTGAAGCAGAAAAAAATAAAGAAAAAGGGAAAAAAAAATAAAGCAATGTTTTTTGCCACAAGGTATCCAACATGTGAGCAAGCTCCTATCACAATGCCACACCAAAGACTGCACACGAGTTTGTGGTAGATCAACTCTAAACTCCACTTGGGTTTCAGCTTTACTGCAGTTTTAGCTTGACAGGACTAACACATTTATATTGAAAGCTGCAGGGGAAGATTGGTGGGTAGTGATGACAAAGCCCAACTGCATCTTTATTCTATGTTATAGTTCAGACCTATTATCTGCTTTTACCCATCCAAACCTTCCTGTCCATTGCAGTTCTGTGTGCTGCTGGTCTCACACAGAATCACTTTATTCCTTTAACTGCATGCAAAGACAATATGTGATTGTCCCTGAAATAATGTCTGATCACTGAAGATGCTCTTTGATGAAAGGAACTGCCTCCTTCAGCCATTTGTTTTCCAAAGCTGATTGCCTGTGGCACGATTGTTTTACCCAGGTCTCAACAAGAGAATACACAATTTACTCTGTGCTTTACATCAGGGAAACATCCTTGAATGAAGAATAACATGTTGTTCTCACTCTTAAAACAATATTCTGGAGTTTATGATAAGGTAAATTTAGCACCTATAAACTTTCTTTCAGATAGAAAATATGTAATGACACTTCATTTTCTTTGGAATGTAGCTAAATGAGGAATTGCTGTAGGCAGAGGACAAAGAACTTCCAATGCCCTTGCAGAGTAGTTGGCAGTGGATAAGGAGAAAGAAATTCTTAAGATTCTTTTACTGAATAATAATATTTTTTTTAAAAAATTCTCTTGTAGCATGATATACAATTAAGCCAGAAAAACAGAACCTTGATGATGAACTTCCTATTCTTTGAAGTGATTTTGTTAGCCATAGTTAATTATGTCATGTAAAAAGTCATGGTTCTTTGAATAACTCTGTATTTCTCACTCCCTACCCCACCCACCCCCAACACATATTTATCACCAACTGTTTGGGTCTGAAAACTAGACTGATTAATAATGGTAAAAAGAAACTGTAAATCAGCTATAGCTGATGCATTCCAGGCACTGCAAACTAGAAGTTAAGAACTTTAGTCTGAACTAGTTTGGCTTTTCTCATGTTTATTCAGACCAGTATCTTCTTTCCAGAGAAGACAAAAAAGTGGGAAAGGTAGAAGTAATTCCTCTCACTTTATGATATTTTCTGCCTTAGTTGTACCTTTGATTCTTGCAGACAACTTTGACATATTTTACTTTCACAAATTAGTCCAGATTTTATGGACCCTCAACATCCATAACATTCTGCTCCTATGAATTCCCCAGTTTAACTACAGGTTGTCTGAAAAAGCAACTTGTTTTGGTTCTTCCACTCTTAATCTAGTACAAGGAGATCACAGTAAACAGGCAATCTTTGCCTTCTCTGTGCCACTCACTGCAAAGGTTTCATGTCACACACCCCAAAGTCAAGCCTTCTGACAGAAGGAGAGTTGTTTGTTTGCTGTCCCTGGCACAGAAAGCCTCCCATACCTTTGATTATGCTGTCTCTGGGTTTTTTGAAGTACCTTACATGTTTTTGATGAGTGGAGCCAAGTTTACATGCAGTGTTGAAATACCTGTCTCTGCTTTAGAGGGTGTTTCGTGCTTAACTGCCAGAAAATTACAGCTCCAGCCTGTGGTCGAGGAGTAAAGGTATCTTTAATATTTAGATTGACATCACCTGACACATAAATGAATCTCAGGGGAATGTTTGGTTGTCATTTGACATGTTTTTCAAATATCTGCCTTGACGTGATAAATAACTGGATTTGTTCTTGCTCTAAAGTATTTCCATCTCAATTTGAAGTCAGCATGTCAATGGGCCAATTAAGGATCTCAGTATCTCTTACCTGCATCAGATCAATATCATTAGTGTGACATATGCAAGTCAGGATTCTAAACAGCTCTATATGAAGAGGTCTAAATTACAATTGAGCATTTATGAGAGTGGAATACATTTGTGTTTATTTTCTGCAGTCCTAGAATGACTTGTGTAAGAATAGCAGCAGACGAATGATGACGCTCCTGAAAAGAGTTCCTGTGATTTTTGGAGATGTTTTTCTCTGTGTAGCCTGTTCCTATAGTCAGGATGCTTCTTCCTTACAGTCCAGGTCAGTACAGGTCCTCTGTGGTTTCTGTTCTTCCCATGTGTCTGCTGGTTTTGCTGGGACTGACACTCTAACACAGAGGAGCAGAAAACTAACAGCAAACCCACCTAGACCAAAAAGAAGAAACTGCAGCAGCTCTTTTCTGTGGATACCATGCAACACTCCTGCTACAATCACTAAAACAGCAGGGCAGCAGTGGGACTCATAGTACCAATAGCTGTCAGTATTATTTTTCCCCAGAAATGAAGTCTTTGTGCAGTTTCATACCTGCCCTTCTCTGAGATAAAAACACTTTTTCTATCCTAGACAAGGTGAACACCAAGAAAAAATTTAAGAAAATTCCAAATATCTGGTTGCCAATCTTATTTTTTCTTAATGTATTTGGAAAAATTTCTATTGATACTTTATCTGTTACTCTGCAATTTTCCTTCATGGAACTGGCACATCTCAAGCTTTGCAAGTTTTACAGGCTATGGTCCCAGTTTCCCTACTAAATATAGTTGAAGTTGATTAATGGAGGGTAATGAAAAACAGTAATTGTTCTGAGGAAATTACCTCAATTTTTTATTAATCTGTGGTTTGTGGTTAGATATCCATAACTTACTTACCTTGAACAGACCAGTATTAACCTTTCCCTTCATGGATGGATGGTCAAATGGATTTTCTATTTTTTTTTTCCAGCTCTTCATTCTTTAGGGACCAGAAAGGTGACCAGTGGTGGCAACCCATTACTTTAAACAGCTTCTGTATTTCAGAGAAAAAAAGTGCAGATGGAGGTCTGTGGGCTGTCCATAAGTGAGAATGTCCACACATCCATCGTTGCTGAGAGGTCAGCAGGACTAAGGAATAAACAGATTTAAACTGCTCAAAACAGAATGGGTTGAACACTTCAAAACAGTGACACTTGATTTTTGCAATCTGTATTCCAGCCCTACTGTTCTTGTAATTATTTATCCCACAGTGACTCAGTTTGTGAGGGAGTTTTCACACTTTTTGCAAGTCAACATCTCATAAAGGAGAGTTTGGGTTTTAGTTTGTGTTGAACTTCATTGTCCTCGATGAAGCTTCAGATATATCTTCCATTATTTGTGCTGGAGGGGAAAATTCCAGAAACCTGTGATCAAATTTTCACTATAAAGAGACTTACTACACTGAGACCTGAATGTACAGAAGGTAATCAATTGAATTGGTTGTCTGTAGAAGTCTTTCACAGTAATCAGAGGTGGGGAAAAATCTTTTTTCTTTATTTATTTTTAATCACTCCTCCTTCCCACAAACTGTTCAAACACACAGGCACAGTTTTCTTTTTTTAAGTTTGAAGGTTGTTGATTTTTTTCAGAAGGCTTTTTTTTTGCATTCGTCCACCTTGAAGTGTTTTTTACTTTTTACATCACCATAAAGACAAGTACAAGTTGTGTTTGTCTTCTGAACTGTGCTTTTGGGATGTTCTGTGGCACTTCTCATACAGATCTGAAAAACTGAATGAACATGAAATATAAATAAATTCTTTTCTCTTAATCAACATACACAGAATCAAATCACAGTATGCACTAATGAGATGGATGAAAACTGACAGTACCCAAATCTTTGTACTTCTGAGATTTTGCATGTGTGTGTGTGTGTGTGTGGTTGTGCTCAACACTGACTAATGAGAAAAGCTGAAAAATAAATGATAATTGCGTTTTATCCAGGAGTTTATGAAACATGCAAGAATGTTGCTTTGTGTCAACACTAGTTTTTGACAAATAAATCTACATATGGAGAAGGAAAAAACCCCCAAACACAATATTCTATAAACATAACAGCTGAAATGCATATTTGCCTGAAAGAGTAAGAAATTAAGGAATAGCAACCATAGATGGATTTTAAGCATCTAGTTTGTACACTACAAATTGCTTTTATCTGAATACTTAAACTCCTAGGATTACTTGGATGCTGCTTCCTATGAAAAGTATGTCTGTCTTCTTTCTTCTTTCTCAGAGGAAATCATAGAAACATAGAATGGTTTGAGTTGGAAGGGATCTTGCAGATCATCTGTTTCTGACCCCCCTGCCATGGGCAGGGACACCTCCCACCAGCCCAGGATGCTCCAAGCCCTGTCTAGCCTGGCCTTGGGCACTTCCAGAGATGGGGCAGCCACAGCTTCTCTGGGCACCTGTGTCAGGGCCTGCCCACCCTCAAGGAAAGGATTTCTTCCTAATATCTAATGTAAACCTACTCTCTTTCAGTTTAAAGCCATTATAAATAATTCCCTTGCTCAGCTCTCCAAAGGATGGGACCGGCTCTCTGCTGTTCTTCCCCCCAGTGCAGTTCATCTCCTGCTGACTGGCTGCTTTCAGCAGGGGTGACACAAGAGCTGCTTGGGCAGCCTGAACTGGGGAAGAGAGGAGTGATGTTTGGGAAGGAAAATGAACAGGGAATTGCTGTGTGTGAGATTGCAGGGCTGCTTTAACTCTGCTCAGTCTCACCAAGGGGTCTGTCCAAACAGCCACAGATCTTTACCAAAGTCACTACTTTGCAAACAAGTTAAAAGACATTATTAGATTTTGTGTTTCTTCAGCATAAAAGACTAGTCTAGGATTTCATGCTAGTTCATGTATTTCTATTAGAAACATCCTTCTTGTTGTTTCAGAGTGTTTTGAAAACAAAAGGAAAATGATCTCAGGGGTTGAAAACCTGAAAGTTGTCTCAGGGCAATCAGGGGGCTGAAAGCCTGAGGGTTGGTTCTTTCCCATTTGGAGTGTGTGCTGGGAGTTTCCCACCTACTTGGCTGCTGGGACAAATAAGATGTTCCTGGTTTTAGGTAGAGAGGGAGGAGTTTTGATGCAAATTTGTTTATTAAAAAGCAAATAAAACTAACTGTGTATAGTAATTTTACTACTGATTTAAATGTGGATATATTTGTTATAATGAAGAATAGTATAAGCTCTAAAATCTGACTGTTCAGTTATACACTGGTCTGAAGCGATGAAACTACTACATATTTATTGATTATTGATACTTTCTCTTATTGTACAAAGCAGAAAATCTTCCTAAGTGAACATTTTCATTCTTTGATGCCTAAAAAAATACCAAATAAGTTTAACTGCAAGAAGTAGTCGACAGATTGGCTGTTATTTGTGGATTGACATAAAGTCATCAAAGTTCCTGCAAACAGTGTATTTATTTATAGAAATGTCAAGGGCTTACTAAAAGCTTTAGTCAAGCAAAATTAGTATTGCAAATTATATTAATTAGAGTATATCAAGCTATATTAACCAGCATAATTTATTTTTATATTAGAAAGCTTTAAATGGGTGCACAAACACTAATTAAAAGCGTATAGAAATCCTTTTTTATTGCCAGTCTGCCTTTCTTGTTCTAAAGGTGTCAAACCATGCAAATGGCTAAGAAATAGAATTTAGGAAAACTACTAAAATTAAGTTTAAAAAGTGCTGAATAGTCCTAGACTTTTGTGGCTCATTATACGTATATATATATATATATATATATATATATATAAAATATCACAGTTTCCTTCAGGTTTTTTAATATAATGTCAGATACTGAGCTCAAAACAGAACAGGAATTTTCTGACCTTTGTTTAAAATATATAAAAAGTGAATTTAGTTGTATTGGTTTCTAGGTAAAGTGATTCAAAGCTTTCATTTTAAATCATCTGATTTAAAAATAATATGGGAAGATCTTGAATATTGGGAAGATATAAAATCACAAGTTATTCTTTGTGATATAATGGAGTTTGAGCATTTTTGATATGTAATGAGATAAGAAATGGATGTACTGGTCACAATTGTCACTGATTTCTGAAGCTTCAAGTGCAACCACCTCTCTCTCCAAGTCTGGGCTTCCCATGATGAGGTCAGGAAATGTTCCTGTATCCTTTCTGTGGTTCTTTGTTACCTGTCCCTTGGTATCTGCTCATTTTAAGCCTGTATGACTTTTTCTCATGTCATATAAGCCTCCACTTGTGCATATATATATATGGAATTTTTATTTTTCCCCTAATTGATGATCAGTGGTTATGTTTATGCCTTCTAATTGCCTTCATTAGCACAGAATCATTGTGTCATTCTCCTAGGAGTGGAAAACTTCATGTTTTATAAAGTTAAAACATTTCCCAGGTTGTTGTCTATGATCCAGTCAGACTCTCAGCTGTTTTAAAATAGCTCAGATACATCTCACAACAGCCCACAGCTCTTTTTCTTCATATATTACATAGTTTTTTTAAAGGCCTTGACAAAGGCTTTAAACACTGCATGTTTCAGGTGCATTGTTTTCTCACACGGAGATTTTCAAGTGTAAACAATGACTTTTGTTTTCTGAGCAGAAGCTTAAAAGGATTCTTCATATTAAAAAGAAAAATCTCATCAAGTTTTCAAGTATATTTTTTTTAATTAGTGTACTTCACCTCTTAGCTTGTAAGTTTTCAGATCTCTTAATATAACCTAAAGGAATCTATGTTCTGATTTTTTCCAGATGGGTTGTGGAGGGGCTCTGATGGTGTGGGGGTGTTCAGGATTGATTAGAGAGTGGCTGCAATTAAAAAGAGCTTTTTCACTGCCTGAGCTTCAGTTTGATCTGGGGAGGAATTCTTGGGAAGCCTGTGGGCATTCACAAATGTTTCCACATGTCGAGGCAGTCCAAGTTGTGGAGTAGTTTGGAGCTGTGGAATGAGTGACTAAGTGCAGAGACCTGGTTTGGTTTGGTGTCCCTCTTAGATAATGGCACATTGGCAATTAAAAAATCATTCTTCATTAGTTTCAACCGAATGCCAGCCAGACTGTGGAGCTTAAAAAAAAAGAATCCAGTGTCAACAAACTAACCACAGGAGTCTCTTGCTTCATCATGATGCTCAAAAAATGTGTTAAAATGTCAGTGGAGTGTGGGAAGTCACAGAAAAAACTCTACTTTTGTCTGATCTGACACAGAAATAAGTGGATTGATCTGACATAAACAAGTGGATTAATGGGCGTTACAATGGTTTGCAACCATCAATATGTTTTTGTAATAAACTGAGGGTTGCAAGAGGGGGAGAAGAAACCCTCTACCTGCCCTTCACTGATTCTTATCATGAAAGAAAACATTAAAGGGAAGGCAGGACAAGATGTACATTTCAAGCAAACCAGAAGAGGCTTTCTTTTCTTTTTGATTTTGCACTTGGGGAATTTTACTTCATCTCTCCCTTCAAAGGTAGCAGAGAATTCATTTACTGTAGCCTGAGGTTATAATAGCAAAACAAAGGCTTGCAACTTAACATACTTCAGAAAAAACAAAATAATTCAATTAGACTAACTCAGTTGGTTGTTCTTGGACATTTATGAAGTTGGGAAGGACACGTAACTTCTGCTTTCAAAGAAGATAATCTGTCAACTGGAAAAAAAAGACTCTGGGAAAAGGAAAGGAGGAAGATTGAAAGGGATCCCTTGGGCTAGAAGAAGTCATTCAGCTTTCACTCCTTCCCCAGGTGAGCAGGGTTTTAAGGGGAAAGAACAGGAAGTCTGTTCTAGAGATAGAACTTAATTTAGTCTAGAAGATAAAGTGTTTGTTAAAGTTGAAGCAGCTGAATATTTTATACAGGTGGCCACACAATCAGAACTTTCCCCCACAGCTGTTTCTTCTCTAGAGCAAGTTACTTTACTGTGAATAAATTGTCTTAAAGACTTGATGCATTATCTGTAAATGACTTTTTCTCCTATTCTGAGATTCAATTTGCTGAATTTTGAACGTAAACAGATGTCAGACCAGCTTTTATTATTTATAGGATGTTTTGGTTTGTTCTAGTGGAGATACATAAGGCCTTAATATGGTTGAATATGTTAATGTAAATCCCATCATATTCCTGAACTCAGTGGCTCAAGCTTTTTGACCTACACTATGTCACACATGAGCTTGTAAATTCTTTCAGTAAACTGAGTTTGTACTGGTCTGGATATACCTTAAAATTGTAAAGCAATTTGTCTTTTATTAGGGAATGTGCCAAACCCACAGATAATCATACATAGTCTAAATTGAGCATAAAAAATGTGTTTTTAGCATCACTGGTCAGTCCATGCAGTTTGTCCAACAGCTTGTCCTTTCAGGGTTAGTTTGCATCAGAGGAAGCTTCTCTTCTGCTCTCTTCTGTATTTCTGTGACCTGCACTAAACTTCACTTCCAGGGGCTCTCCAGCCAAAATAAGTGCTGCCCTTTTTGCCATCTGTTTGTGGTCAGCACCCCATTGTAAAATGTTTTAAAAATCAGGTCACAGTTTTCAATTCTTGGCAGCCCAGTCTAATCAACCTGACAGGTTGCCTGATCTACCATTGTAATATTTTTTTCTTTTACAGGGGAATAAAGAAGTCAATAACTGGAAACATGAATGCCCAATAGGGAATATACATCACAGGTCTATTCAAATATAATATGTGTTCCTTTTACTCTTCCTCATGGGTTTCCCAGTCACACAGACACAGTACTGGCAGCCCCCTGCACTCTGTGCTTCCCACTCTTCTTTGGGGTAACTTCCTTGGAAAAGGGAGGAAAACTGCTGTAGGCTTGAGCTGAAATGGGAACACTCCAACCAGGATTCTGTGGGTGCACTCCTCAGGATGTGCAGGTGGATAATTCCTGCTGCCTTCTTTGCCCATCCCTCCTGATCTCCCTGGAGGTCTCTTCTGCTGCCCTACTCACCTTCAGAGCACTGACCTCCCATTCCCTCTGAACAGTGAGGTCTTAGCTCTGCTCCCCTCAAATGATGAGTTCCCTCTTAAGTTTTACATAAAAAGCAATGTCAATGGATAAAAAAAAAGGTCCCCATTTTCCATAATATTTCATTTGGTCTTTCATACTCAGTCACCCTGATGCAATAATTTATCCCTTTCAGAGCAAAACCAGATGTAAAATGCTCCTAATTCTCCCTTTTTTTTTCTGCATCCAGCCCATGGTGCTGAAAATTAGATTCTAATCTCCCCAGTTAAAAATAGTAGTGAGTTCAATAAACAAGAAGATGAAATCTCTTTCTTTTCCCTGGGACAGGTGAGTACATCTCTCCCTAATTTTCAATGTATTCAATTCCTTTCCAAATCCTCATAAGTAATCCTGCTTTTACAAACATATTTAGCTTCCTTTCTGGAGATGAGAGTTGCAGATGGTGCGATTTTTATAAAAATATTTAATCTGGAAATAAACCAAAGAGGATTTAAAACTCTGATGGGGAAAAACAGATGAAGAAAAGAATCTTGAAGTGATCCAGGAAATTTAAAAGACAGCTCAAACACATTATATTTAGTATGTTAGGGCCTGTTTGCATTTTATTTTTCTTCTGTACAGAGTTGCAAGCATAAATTTGAGAACTTTTTGTAATGACATTACATTCTGTGCTAGTAGGGGTATTGCACGTTTCTAAGAAGTGGTTTCTAACATCCACTAATAATGAAATAAATATTGCTTAATTTAAAAATAAATGAAGTTTTTTTGAGATTCTCTCCTTTTAGATGTCTTCATGCAAGTCCAAAGTGTGTATTTTCATTGTATTAGTGGGTTAATATTTTAATATGTTAAATTTCAATAAAGAAAAAAATCATAAAACTATGAATTGAAACATTTAAAGCAAATAGATGAAAGAACACAGGTGGAAATGCCTGTGATTTCCTTCAGCTGAGGGGCTGTAAGAAATAGCACTGATACCTTTGTTGGCAAATGACAAAGCAGAGGCATCCCTGGGCACTGCAGGGGCTAAAATAGAGAGCAGACCCAGCACTGGGTTTGTGACAATAAAGGGAATTGAGTTTTGTCCCACCTGTGCAAGACATTTTGGCACTTTGGGGACAGAGAAATATATGCTTGTCTGGGCAATGTTAACAATCCCTGAATCACCATCACTTAGTGAATATTATTTCAGGAAAGAAACTTTTCGGATCTCTCCTTTCCAAAGGCTGTGAGACGTGACTGTGTTATGTAAATAAATGGGTAGCCTTAAGGAGATCGTTCATTACTTCTGCAAAATCAACTTTGGAGGTATGTGGCAGCTGGGAAAAATGCATCTTCTTTAAGAAGTGATTCCTTTTCACATTTTATTTAAGTATCTGACCAGAGGGAGGGATATGGATCACAGTTAGAGGATTACAAAGTTATGTATATCACTTATCATTTCATTCTCCAGGGCAGTATTCTGTTTAAGGAGGGAATTGAGAGAAAAATGGACTTCTGTTTGGTTTTGGGTTTGTGTTAATTCATAGGCTTCTTTTATAAGCTACTAAGAAAAATGTGTTATAAAGCAGTCTTTTCCTAGCTAGGGTTGCCACTCTATGTTTTTTTCTTCTGACCTCACAGCATTTCAGCAATTTCAAACTGACCTTTGTCTTGGAATCCAGACTTCTTCCATGAGAGTCTGAAGCTATCCTAAGTCTAAATTTAGCTATAGCACTGCAACATAAAATATGATATAAGCAACTAGGAAACACTCAAGGTGGATTTTTTAGATTTTGTTAAACAGTCATGCCATCTAGAAAATGGTTATTCACACCTCTTGCCCTGCTGCAGTTCCCTTAGAAGGCAGCACGTGCTGCCCAAGGTGGAAAGCCAACTCTGCCCTTCAGCACACTTCCTGCTGCCTCCAATTTTGTTTCCTTGGGTGTGGGCACTGGTAAGAACACCCCAACACAGTATAACACCTAAAGTACTATCAAGGGAATTAAGAAAATGGACTCTCAGGTCGGTAGTAAGGTCAGCAGAACATGTGATGAAGCAAGAACACCTTGTGCAGGTTTTCAGCCAAGTCCTGCACAGTAACCCCCTGGCACAGGGCGTGGTACTGCCCTGCTGAGCTGCAGCATCTCTGTCCCCACTGGCACCGTGCCTGTGCTTTAATCAGACCTGGGGACACAAACCCTGTTCATTAAGGCATGTGTGCTGTACCCTCCTTCAGTACCTACTTCTTATGTCTCAGGAAACAGCTGAACTTGTTCTGCAAGTACTGTCTCCCAGGCACTCAGCAATAGGACAAGGGGGCACG
>JAWWLZ010000156.1:3509023-3524655 GCA_035041345.1 Poliocrania exsul
AGATTTACCTTTTCTACAGTTATTTAGATAAATTCTTGTGTTGGACTGTGGTCAGGCACGTGTTTTATATGCTTCTGCAAATAAAAATGTAATAAAATGGAGCTAAACTTCTAAAGAAGTTTTCTTTCTGTTGTGTGGACATTTTGAAATTGCAGGGACTGTTGTTTTGGTTTTTGGGTTTTGTTTTGTCATGCTGGTGAATGTAAATGAGCATCAGCACTGGAAAGGGAAGGGATACCTCACAGGACAGGATGTACAATTCAGGGCTGGGGATCTGTGCATTCATTAAAGGTAATGAGGATCCCAAACATGCAGCCCCGACAATTGCAATGGTAATGAATTGGTAGAGCTCTGTTTTCCATAGATCTGAATATGTTATTGTGAAAACAGCTTTAATGACTTCCTGACAAAATTTACACTGAAAATATAGTGCAGTTAATTAGTTTTGCTTATATTGCTTTGACAAGGGGGCTCTGGCATGCGCTTGTAATTCCCCTTGGAGTGCAGTGTTAGATTTTAATATGTACACTTTATTTTCCAACATTTAGTTTATAAAATAAGAATGAGCTTTCCACTTTAGTCCCTGCTGCCTCTGCTGCCTGTATCAAATGTATTAAAAAGACACACAGCAAACAGTTTCTTGGAAAACTATTTTTTTTCCTCCAGAAAATTTGCAGCTCCTGTTTTTCTACTTTCTTTATCATCCTCATGTTTCCCTTCCTCCTTCAGGTTAATCATCTTTACATTTAAATAAAATATGTTTTCCTGTAAGATCATACATATGGCCTTTTGTACAGAGGAGTAGCTAAACAAGAAAGAAGAGGAGGAAATGTTTTTACTTCTTGTATATTGATTTAGAAATGTAAGACTGTAATGGAGAGAATAATATAACTTTATCCAAAGCAGTAATGAATCTTCAGAGCTATGAGTAAGCAGACTTGCAATCATTTTATTTGAGAATTGCTTCTATATTCTTTACAGAAGTTGCAACATAAATAAACTTCCTGTACTGAGGGTGGAAAACAGCACCTAAACTTGGGTGAAAATCTTTACACTCTTTAGGATACTTTTCTCGTAGATATATTTTTATTCCTGTTCTCATTCTGATAAACATACAGTGAGAATAAAGGAAATAGAAACATGTCCAGATAGTAAATGCAAGAAGTTTTCTGGAGAAAAAAAAAGAGAAAAGTCTTTGGTTGAAGTGCTCTGTCCTTTAAAAGTACAACTTCTTGGGCTGTGAAGTCAAGCAAAAAGTCTAAGCTCCTAGGAGATATATACCCTTGCTATATTATTCAGTCAATATCTTTAGTTATTTAGAAACATTTAGTGATTCTCTAATAATATTAGAAGTATGTTAATATTTCATTGTTTTTTTCCTAATGTTTCCTGCTAATCACTTATAGAAATGACCATTAAAAATTCAGGCACCGGAACAGCTCCACTTGTTTGGGAGGTATAGAGTTGTATCCTTTAGTTCTTTCTGCTGTTCATGAAAACACAGTTAGTGGCACACTTGGGGAAAAAAAAATGAACTCGTTTTCAATTCCTATTTTGATGCAATTTTTTTATTCATTATAATTTATTTATGATTGCATATTATCAGTATTACAGAAGCATTGAGAAGCTTTGAATAAGTGTTTAATTATATCAGACACTATAGACATGCAAAGCAAGCAAAAGAAAGGCTATTCCAGCTAACTTATAATCTTACAAGATAAAGATATGGTGGGAGAAAGGAAGCAGCTTTGTCATCACTTTACAGATCAGGCTCTGAGCCTTTTCTCTTTTTCTGTCCCTTTCTCTCATTGTCCCTCATTTGAAATATCTTGAACACATAAAGAACCAGCTTCATATAACAGCAGAATTCCTTCCTGGGTGCCAAAATTGGATGGGTTACTATAAACCTAAGGCATGTTAGAGAATATCTACAACTCCTGAGCAAATTTTTCAGCCCAATGGAGCTATCCATCACTTTGCCCAGTCAAGTCGTTAGTGATTGAGGGCAGTTTGCAGCACCCGATTGTGGGAGTGTTCCTGCCTCTAAAATGAGCAATGCAGAGTGGAATAAAACCTCTTTCCCTATTGCCATTTGTCACAGTTCTCTGCTGAACTGGTTGTTTGATAAATTGCATGGAAGTATAAAACTCTGTATGTAAAATGCTTGTGGGGCACTGGTTTATGCTCTGGGCATATGTGGAAGTGTGTCCCAAGGAAATCCATTTTATATCCAATTCCATTCTTTGTGAAAGATGATGTGTAAAACTTCAAAAGTCAGATTATTAGTGCTGATTCTTTGGTAATAACATCTAAAAATATCCAATTATTCTCTATAAAAAACAAGATGTAGCACAATTGAAGATGCTTGAGGTTTATCCAAGACATTGAAACAGAGTATACAGGAAAAGTGAATTAAGAAATAGAATCTATTGGAATAGAAGAGGAAAGTTATTTATGTCAGTATTTTAGAAAGATATCTTACTCAATATCATTTATAGGGAATATATATATATGTATCTATGTGTGTGTGTGTGTATAAAATTTTCTTCTATTTCTTGGATATTTTATTCCTAATAGTACATTACTGAATCCTACTTCTTTAGGAAAAAAAAAATTAACTTTGTACAGACAACAGATTTCTTGACACAATTTAATACAGGATTTTATAATTACAACTCCAGATTCTTTATTTGTCTTTGCTGTTGTTACTGTTTTTCTCTAAAACCTGCAAGGCAATTTACTTTTCCTTTTAATACAAACAAACCTTTCCTAATTATAGTAATCAGTTCACATGCAATAATCGCATTAGCTGTGGTAATTATTATTTGCATCACCTGGACCTCTGTTGGGGTTGATAGACAAAATCAATAATTCTCAAGCAGGCAGAAGGGTGAGGCTGATTACACGTTCAAGTGATCAGGGACCAGATTGCATTTGATTAAATGAACTGGTTAGAGATTTTATAATTAATGCTCTTTGTTAAAAGACAGAAAACTAAACAAATGCATGCACTGAAAATGGTCATGCACTCTGAATGTCAGAATAGAATAACATCCTAAAATAATATAAAGTGAGTTAATTTTTTAAATGAAATTGTCGTGGCAAGTGTGAGGTCTCCCTGAACAAAAAAAGGACATCTTTTCAGGATAAACATGTTTCAAATTCCTGACTTTACAGTGTCCATAAATTGAATCGAACTGATATGTTAGAGAGATCTGAAGCCCAAAGAGATAAAATACTCTGAAAATACTTTATGTTTCTCTCAAAATAGGCTCAGGAAACATTTTCTAAATTATAAATATAATTAATAAAACTGTCTTCCTATCCCAGTTATGAGAGAAGGTCATCCCATGCCATTCTTTGGTCACACAGTATGGAAATATATCTGCCTATTCAGTGTTCATGTCTTGGAGAGGGTAAGGAGGCAAAGGATAAAGGACTCGTTCCTGTAACACAGGAACACAAGTCATGAAAAAAGAGAACACCAGAACTAATTAAGCCACATGTTAAACAATATGTCTATGAAATGTCAGCTGGGTATGTGCCACACAGTTCAGAGAAAAGTGAACAAAGATCCCAAGCAAAGTTCTCTCCTCACTGTAGTAAAAGCAGGAGCAGCAATTGCAGAGCATTGCCAGAGGTGCAGCTCTGCATCTCCCAAAGGAAGTTTCTGTGGTCAAAAGAAGCCCTTTGTACTGGTCTTGAAACACTCAGTTATGTCCACAGCCAAAGAGAATCAGATCCAGCTGGAGAGTGAAGAAACATCCCACAGCAGAGCATGAGAGATCTCCAGGGAGTGACAGGCAACGTGTTCTGCTCAGGATATGCTATTTCTGCAGAGGCAACTTGGCAGAATTTACACTCCCTCCTTTCAGCAAGGCCAGGCTGCATCAAAGTGCTGCACATCACAAATCACTCTGGAGCAGCACTAACTCAGGAAACTGCTGCCTGAGGGGCTCGTTACTGCTTTTACTGTGGGCTAGGAAAGGGTGGGAGAATGAGAAGTTCCAGGCAAGTAGGAAGAATGACCAGAGGTGTGGAGCTGCTTCTGTCTGAGGAGCAAGTGGATAAAACAGAACTCTGCAAATTGAAGAAAGGGCACCTGGATGGAGTTGTGATGTGACAGAACTCTGAAAACATTACATTGCAGTATAGAGCAGGAGAACTTCTTCACCCTTCTTGGCATATGGTAGGAATACTGAAAGGAAAAATAATAAAGACCTTCAGTATCATTGATGGAAGCCTTTCTATAGCCTTAACTTTTATGAAAACAAATTATGCCAGCAGGTGGGAAGTGGTGATGAAGAAGTTCCCCTTCTTTCAGGAGCAGGATTTAGCCCTTTTGAGGCCTGTGTTTTACAGATGAAGTTGTATGTGGAGGTCACCAAACATCTTTGAGAAAGGATAGGGCAGAGAACTTCATGTATGACCCTGTAACTTTAAGTTTGCATCAAATCAGCGTGGAGGGATCTCACAGAGACGTGATGAAGCTCAGCTGGTTTGTGATGAAGGGGCTGTGGCAGCCTTGGCTGCAGGGAATGGGTCACTGCTGGTTCCAGCACTGTGGCTGTCACTGCCCAGCCTGCAAGGGCTGCTTTGGTAACTGATTGAACATACAATTCTTCTTGAAAAGGTTTTTTTTCCCCTTCTCATTTTTACCTTCCTCCCCAACCCGCAAAGCTGGAGCAGGTTGAAAAGCAAGCGAAGGGAAAGCTTGATTTGTGCATTCCTTAGCTTGAAAAATGCTCCAAATTTACAATTTTAAAACTCCTCTGTGGAAAGCCATCTGCACAGATTGTGAATTGTATGCAACTTTACAAGAGAAATTACAATTTGCTATAAACTGGAGTAAACAGTAGAAGAATTTTTTTTCTTTCCTGCTACAAACACCTTTTTTTTCCCTGGCACATGTCTAAGTAAGACCAATTTTCTTAAGAAGCTCCCAAGAGTACATAAGTCTTAATTCATATCCATATAAAACAGGTCAGTGATTGCCTTAATTCAGTACTACAACTTTTTAACTTTGGTTTCATTCTCATTACAATCTCTTAAATTACCACAAAGGATTATTGTAACAGCAAGTTCAATGCCAATCTTTGGTTTATTCAATTGTTTCTTACTTTGTGTTACTTCCTTTTTAAAAGAAAATGAATTTTCCTATTTACCAGAAGCAGAGGAGAATTTTGGATTCACTTAACAAGTATTCCCTTTTGTCATTTCCTATTGGAAAAGCTTTTGAAGACACTCTTTAGCCTATTCAAACTGAAATATAAAGTACTTTCAGAAAGCTACTTCTTATTCTGAATTTCATAGGACAGATTGTCTTGGTTTTCCACATTTTTGTCTGTAAGTAACAGTTTCCCAGAAGACAATAATGAATCTCAAAGCTGTTCTTGATCCAAGTGGTCCCAAACACACGTGCAGTGAGGCTCTTCAGGCAGTCTGGATGGGGGCAGGATGGGCACCTCTGCCCTTGGGTACTGAGCTATCATCTCTCAAATTTCTCACCCCTTTGTACCCCTTCCCCACCATAGCCCTTCAGATTTTCTACCCTTCCATGGCATTGTTTTCTCTCTATATCCTCGAGCCAGTGTAATTACCATCTCACTCTGTTTTTCCCTTCCTTTCTTGGCTCCAGCTTCTTTTTTCTCACTTTCTTTCAAACAACTTAGCAATTTTCAGAGTAACCTGAGCCAAGGTCACTGGGTGATGCTGCATCAAAGCTAAGCCTTGGATCACAGGCAGCTGAACCCCTGGGTTGAGAGTTACATCTCCAGGATAACTGAAGTGTAACAGGTTTAGGAAATGCATTTCCTGGATTTGTGATTGGCACTTAAGTGAATATTTAAATCTTTCCTTTGACTTTACAAAACAGTCATAGAATTGGCATAATCTTGAGGTTTTCCTAAATGGAGGTATTAGTTATAGAGTTTGAGGAATATTTATAGGTTGAAATTTGGAATTATCTTTCCAACAGACAGATCTTTAATACTCTAAATAAGTCTTGCATCAAACAGCATTAAAGCTTAGTAGCGGATTTCTAGTGGAAAAATTTCCCAAAAGCTCTATTTTCCAGGGAACTATATTAAAGCAATTTACTTCTGAAGCTTAGGTATATCACACAAAGTAACAACCAAACACCCTGCATTTGAATAATTCTCAATGATTGCACTTAAATCAAATTTCATGTAAACTTATAATATAGGATCCTGTGATCATGTAAGATCTTTGGAGAGATTTTGATAGTTTCAGTGGCTAATGAAAATAAAAACTCCATTCTTGTCTTTTGTCACTGTCCCTAGGTCAGGAAAATGTTATGTATTAAATATTTGGAAGTAAAATTTTAAAATTTGGGTAAAGCAGTGGGGTTGACTTCTCTGTAAATCCCTGTGCATTATGCAAAGTTGGCAGAATTAATTTTAAAAGTCAGTGACTGCAGAAAGCTGAGGGTAAGGACTGACTCACAAGCAGGAGTCTCTTAACTTCACTGTTGTGTCTGCTCAAAGTGCTCTGCTCCTCATTTCTCCTCCTCTCCTCTGTTGTTTCATTCAACATTCACTTCTCTGTGAATCAACAGCTTAACCACTATGATTTATCCCAGAGTATGTGAAAAAAGCACTGATTTTTTGGCTTTCATTAATACATTTGCTTGCACTTTTCAGCAATTCAGTGACTATTATATGAACATTGAGCCTTCAGTATGGGGCTTTCATGGAAGTCCCAGGTTTAACCATCTCCAGTTGTAAATTGGGGTCCAATAATGCTACAAACTGAGTCTGTTTGTCATGCTGTGATAGCCAAAGCTCTTTCATGAGCATTGCCTGGCTAGTCTTGAATGATAAATGCTGATATAGTCCTTGACCAGAACAAAGTGACAACCTAATGAGGTCCATATGAATGATGACAGGAGAGAGATACAATCAAATATATGCAATTTTTACATGCAAGACTGTTCTTGCTTCTATTATTATACATAGTTAGAGTGTGTGTAAGTGCTAAGGAATTAGCTCCTCATTTTCACTGTGGAATTATACTTGGTGTTCTCTGCTTATCTGAAAGTGATACTTCTTCCTTTCCATTTGATCTATTTTTTCCCCTCCAGTATAATGAAGAATGATGGTACTTTTAGATGTTGACATTTTAGAAAGCTGAGATGGTCTGTAGTAGACTACAAATGATGAAAGCTTAATGAAAGTTATTTTCTCGTAATAGCTCTAAATTGGCTATTTTTTGCAGAATGGAGTGGGTCCACTGCATTGAGCTTGAACTTTTTACCCTTCTGTAATCCTGTAGTAACCAAAAGTAATGGGGAATGACTTTAACTGTTTAGCTTTTTAAAATCCAGAGTTAAGAGAGCTGATTCAAATTGAGTTTTTACATTATTCCTAGATGTAGGAATTTGTTACTGTGAAGAGCTGAAAGGTTGTTATTTCCTGACTTCATCCATTGCAAGCGTGGCAGTCGGACCCAGAAACTGTGCTGGATGAATAGGAAAGGTCAGAATGGAAAGTAGAAGGAAATGGGGATTTAAAACTTCTATACTGGGATAAAATTTTCATGTTACCCAAACTGTGAACCAATATAAAAAAAAACAAAAACCAAAAAAAACCACCAAAACTTTCAGTAAATCAACCTGCAATCGTTTAATACGTGTAGAGCTGGAAGACTCCAAAATCTCCTTTCTCTAGAGAGTTGGGAAGGTTGTTTCTAATACATAATACAGTGTGAACCTTCCCAAATTTTGTCTTTAAAAAGTAATATTCAAGCCCTTTATTTCATAAGAACCCTATTTTCAATACTTAAACTTGTTGGCAATTTTGCTACCCTGATTCATGCAGACATTCTCAGAGTGCAACCATTTCTCTCATTCATGTTGCAGTGGGTCAAAGACCCAAGACAATAAACCTGAGACACATTAATACTATTTGAAAAAGAAGTTGTGACTGTTTTTCTCCCACCAAATATAATTTTTAGGCACTAGTCTCTGTTAGCTATTATAGTAAATTTATCGGGACATATAGGAAAGGTTGATTTAATTCTTGGAGTTGTCTCAAGCTAAAGAGAGGGTTGGAATATTTCAAAAGTCTCAAAATGCCATCAGCACCTTGAGCAAACACATTATCAGAAACACCAATGATTTCAGGCTAAATGTGATTCTATCAATTTATTAAGCAAAAGCCTCTGTTTATAGGTGATTGATAATGAGGAAAACCCCACTTTTGTAAATCTTCATTTTGTAGGCCTGAAGTTCCCAGTAAACTGTTTGTTCACCCTACCAATTTAATCAAAGTGTGTTGTTGAACTACCCAAGGATATGTTCTAGTTGCTTGGCAATGGATTGTGGAACAATTCGTTTAAAGTTCAAGGAATGCAGAACTAGAGTAATTTATTCAAATCCACCACTTATTAAATCAGGATTTGACTTAATTTTTTTCCTGACTAATAAAATGGACTTGAAAAGAATTAGCTAAACCTCTGTGGAATTGTCACAAAATAATTCTGATGACTGTGTTGTCTATTAGTTTTCACTGGCAGTAAGGAAGGCAAATGGAGATGAATACATTCCCCATTGTTTTGTGGATTGTCAGAATGGGATTTATTTTTAAACAGTTTATTGTCTCAACATCATCCTCCTTTCAAGATAAGTAACATGGAGATAATATACCTGCATTTTTATTAGGCATCTGAAGTATCTGAATATTTCACAAGAAAGGGTATTTTCTTTCTCTGTCACTCGCAAAAAAACAGAGACTGCAGGTGCTGAATTGGGATAGTTTTCTGATGGGCATGAATAATTTAATTGCCTGAATTTAAAACATTACAACAATAAATACATTTTATTTTAAGTACCAGTTTTGGCCCAATTTTACTAACGCGTGTATTTCTGGTCGGAGGGTTGCTGCTCCTTTAATCTAGACAAAGAAAGACAAATATAACATGACACATTCTTGAAATGTCAAGCTCACCTGCACTCACTGGATTTTACTGTGGAACTCTCTGAGCTTTTGATCAGAACCAAAAAGCATGTTTTATTATGCATTAGGACCTGAAAGAAGGAAACGTGAGAACCTGAGAGTTGTGTCACTGTTTTAACGTTTTTCCTCACTCCCTGTAAATCCTCTTTAGATCAGGACACCAGAGTCCTGTGTCCTCCAGGAGAAAACAAAGCAAGACAGACCCAGGAACCTACAGACTTAGTATAAAACAAGCTATAACAGAGGGGGAAAAAAAACAACAAACAAATATTTTCTTGTCTCCCCAGTGAGAGGATATGAAATATTTATCTGAGCATCAATCGAGTCCATGGGATCTACAGCTGTGTGCAGCCCCAAGTCAGTTAAGCTGCTTTTTTCCCTCCCATGCCCCGTTTTGAGGGGATCTCAGGCATGGGCAGGGTGCAGAATGCAGATGAGATGCCACCAGCTGGCAGTGGCTGCTTGTAGCACCCTGCCAGTTCCCTGCCAGGAGCTGCCCCAACTTGAGTAGGTCCAGTCCAGTGTGTTGATCCTGCAGCACAGCAGCTCATCCAGAGCCTCTGGACACTTGGCTCCAGCACAGCAGAGATGCTCAAAGAAGGGCACCCTCCTGCTGCTGTGGCTCTTGTAAGTTAAGGATATAACCACAGAGGTTTGGACAGGTTCAGTCAAGGTTTTGGAAATGTCTTTGTGATATCATCCTAAATGGGAATCACATGGTAGGACTGCATTTAGGAAGAAAGAAGGATATATTCCTGAGACTCTTTCAAAAGACCACATGTGAAAATAATTACAGAATAAGATGGCAGGTTGATGAATTCCAAGCATTACCCCTTTCTAGGTATATTTTCCATGACAACTTGACAAATACTCATAATCTGAGTATAGATTGTCATGAGGAAAGTGATGAGAATGAGCTAAAGGAGTTAAACCACAAGGCAGGGAATGGACTTCAGAGATTGAACAAGAGGGAGCCTTATGTGCAACTGTCTCTGATGACTTCATAAGCAGCATCTTCCTAAGGGAATTGTAGGATTTTCCTCTGTGTCTGAAATAGATTTTAAATAGCTTGAAGAAGACTTTCCTGCTTTTCTCTGTCTATTAGACCTCACCTTTTGGTTCTTTTCAGCAGGATACCTTTTCTTTTCTTTTGGTTCTTTTGCTACATTATCACAGCCAATGCAGGAAGAGTGTCTTCAGTTCTGAGTTAATTAGCATTCCATGACCAAAGCCTCACTCAGTGTAGAATTCATTCTGCACATTTACACACCTTTCTATAGGATCCTCTGCATAACAAGATTCTCTGTGTTTTTCTCTTAGTAATGAGTGTTTGAAGAAAAAACAAACAGTGCATACAGCAGAAAACAGTAGCCACCACGTCTTGAGGAAAATTCTCTACATTCTAATACTTTGTGTCTTGATTAATGGAGTAGTTAACCTGTTAATTATTAGCCACCATTTAACTCAGTGTTTAACTTCACCTCACTTAGTGAAAAACAAACAAACAAACAAACAAAAACCCCAAAACCAAAACAACACTACGTTTTAGGAAATGAGCTAAGTGGCTTTAGAGTTTATCACACAATAAGGTTGGAAGAGCCCTCTGAGATCACTGAGTCCAACTATTAACCCAGCACTGCTGTGTTCATACTAACCCATACATCCAAATGCCATATCTACACATTTTTAATGAAAGAGATGTGCCAATTAAAAAGCTGGTTTAACTTTCCATAACAATGAGAATACAAATAGGTTCCTTTAAAAGAATAGTGCAGCATATTTAAAGATTAGTATAGTATTTAAATAATAGTGTAGAGTATTAAAAAAGAATTAACTGTCCATGTCAATGAGATCAGGGATAGGTTTCCTTTAAAAGAATAGTATAGAGTGTTTAAAGAGCTGTTTGGCAGATATGTGCAAGGAAAACTATGTCTCAGGCTCTATTTCTGCAGATGGTTTTATTAGATCATTAAAAAGTTATATACAAAGGGCAGCATTTCTTACCAAGAAAATGAGATTTTAAAATAACTCACATTAGTGGTCAATCCTTGTTATGTATGTTTGAGTCCTAACAGCTGTAATGATTTGTTTTAAAGGAGCCATCTCAACCTGTGCTGATTTTTAGGCCTTTACTGATTGATTTGACTTGTTTGATGTATTATAAATCACACAGCTATAAAGTCACAGTAAAAATTCCATTAAACTTGTGAGGTAAAAAAAAAAATCCATAAATAAACCAGCATGAAATGCAAGACAGCAGCAAATGTGCTATTTCTTTGCCTTTTTTAAAATTTAAGTTTAAGTTTACAGCCAAGGCCATTTTTATGTGAAGAAAAACAATGGCAACAAATAAGAACGTACTGGGAGTCTCACTATGGAGGTGTATTTTATTTCCTGTACTTGAACAATATTTCAGTTTCCTTTACTGTGCCTCTATAAAGCTGTTTTTGTTGCTTCATTCATCAGGACTGTTAATATTTCTTTTCAAATTAAGAGTCTTGATGAGGAAAACTTGTTAAACACTGAAAATTAGCTGGAAGAAGTAAGGACTTCCAAATATTACTTCTCTTCTTTTTAATTCTTTAATCCTTGTATTTCCAGTCTAGTCTGTCTATCCAGGACCTGTGCTGAACCTCACACCACATAATTTTCTGTATGATTTCTTCTTGCTCTATATTATAAGTTGTGAATTATCCCTTTTCACTTCCACATTTAGGCTGAGTTGATAAATTCTGAAGTAATTCTTTAGAAGGGACCAAAATTTTGCAATTGAGATCTTTGAAAGCAAAAAGACCTAATCTTCTCAAGTTAAATGTCTTAAAAAGCCAAATAAAATATTCTAAGTGACAGAATTCTTGGTATTTTTTAAAAAGAATCAAATCTAAGCCTAAATGTAAATTAAAATTGATTTTTGTTATTATTATTGAAGTAGGGAGATGCTGTTAGAATTTATAATGTTTTTATTTTTTAATATACATAAATTCAAAATACATTCATATTATTTCATTGTATCCCAGCATCTTCAGAGACACAAGGTATAATATTCAAGGTCTCTGCCTTGGGCCAGTTTGTTCCCTTCTGAGGAACGGGGTAATCTCCAAAAGATCACAACCAGCTTTTGTCAAGCATGAAGTGCTGGAAAGTCTGAATCTGGCACTGTGATCAGTGAGGTTTATGAGGCAAGGAAAATATTCCTATAATTATTGTGGGATAGATGAATTTTCCATACTGTTCTTTAGACAAGAACATATAAGGGCATATAAGTTTAGGAAAGAATACATTTAATGTTATGTAGATCTTCAGAGGCAAATGCCTGGAATCCTGCAGTGTATTCCTTGGTATGTATAATAGGAACATTGAGAGTAGACAGGATACAAAGATGTCCCATGGACCTGATCATTGCTGTTCACAGCAGTAGTGCAGTTGTAAAGAGGTATCCATTTCTCTGGAAAGGGGCAGCATTCACTCTCTCCCAATTCTGAGTCATCCTCCTGCTGGGTTGTGTGCCAGCAGGTGAACAGGCACTGGAGATGTGCACTGGGCACGCAGAAGTGGGCACTGGTCTTGAGTGCCACTCTCTGCATTGCACAGAGTGGGACAGACCATGGGAATGGACATTAATGAGCCATGGAGAGGGAATACCAATGGAAGAACAGTCACAGAGTCATCACTGCTGCTCTGAGGCAGAGTGGGCTTGAAGGAAATCAATCAATCCAACTAAGAGTTGTATTAACCTGCCGGATGGGGATTCCTCTCCAGTGGCCTGGCAGGTCCAGGAGACTGTGCAGCTGGTTGCAGGTTTGGACTGTTGCTTTCTGTAGCAGTGCACGTGTTGGGAGTTTGTACCATGGTGGATGTGGCTGCCTTAAACTAGTGTCAGACCTAATAGATGGAGAGGGTGCCCCAAATATTGCAGCTCATGACTAGTCAAAGGTAATTATACATACATGCAGAGTTTCTGAAATTTCTTAATAAAATTCTGTACTACTCATCCTTCACAGGATCAGGACAGAAGGCTCAGAAAGCAGCTCCTTTCTCTCTGTTGTTTTTCTCTTTTTTCCCCCTCCATTTCCTTGCTTCTTATTGCAAGTATTTTTGTGACTGCATGGAACACATCTCATTAATCTCTCATCAGTTTCCCTCTGTTAGTCTGTCATTTCATCCACACTTCAGAATTCTGACATCAAGTGCTATTCTTGACAGGTCGAATATTTGTTCCAGAAGGTTTGTTCCTCTTGCATATGCAGAAACCATTGCAATTAGATAGTAAGGAATATTTTGGTTCCTTTGCTCAAATGAATGACATTCTGTTGTTTTACATGTGCATACACATTGAGATTATTACAGAAGCAGAAATAGTTGGATAACCCTACCCTTGAAATCCTCTTTTCAGTCACTGCAACTTTAGAGAATGTGATATTTCAAACACTACAGTGGAAGAAATACCTGTTATTTCATGCACTGGAACTTATACCATCTTTCCTTTTTTTTTTCCTAAAGAAATTTTTGTATGTCTTTTGTCAGTTAAACTGATAAATAACCAAATGGAAATTTTAAGGAGCAGTGTGAGGTTTGTCATGGCAAGAAATCTCAGAGACCTCCTGGAACTAGAACTGAATTAAAAAAAGACATACATTTTATTACTGCTGAGCACCCTTCCTTTAATCACTTTATCTGTCCTGTACACTGATGTCTGCCTCCTTATCTCATGTTTTTCCTGCAGCTTCTTAGAAACACTTCAGTTTGTTCGATGTTCTTTGTTAAAGTCATGGGTTTTGCTCATGTCAGCCCCAAACTGCTGCAAGATTAATGCTCCAAGATTACCAAGAGTCTGTACAAACTTCTTGGCAGGATTAGTAGAGGCCATTGCTGCTTCAGATAATGGAGATAATCTAGACTGGTGAGACTGCAAGCAGGATGGAGGTGTAATCACAGTGATGCCAAGATAGCCTATTTAATGTGTGAAAGTAGGGCACAGGAAAGGTAAAGAGAGCACATGGAAATGTGCTCAGTGCTCCTGTTGAACAGTGGGAGGGCACTGTGACACCTGCATTTATTTCAGCTCCCTTGGCAGCCTGTGTTCACCTCAACATACATTTGCAGCATGAAAACCAGTTAAAGTGTCCCTGGTGCCCCCAGCAGAGCTTACATCTCTATGTGTTGGATAATAACACACTGAAAGATACTCATATGTGCCAAAGTAACAGAAAACTGCATAAAAACCTCTGTGGTGAGATTGTGACCATCCCTGTAATAGCTGCTGCCTGCCAGAACACAGTTTGTTCTCTCCAGCAGAGCTCAGGAGCTGTTGGCTTTCCAAAGAGAAGTGCAGAATGCAGGAAATCCACCTGCATTGGCTTTTGCTGTAGGTTGCTGATGCAGGAATAGGCAGGGATGTGGCAAAGCAGAGCCTGGGTGGGTGAATGCAGAGAATGTCAGCAGAGCTTTCCCTTTGAAGTCTGCTGTGTTTGACAGAGTTTCCCAGGTGGCAAGGCTTCTTTCAGGAGGATGTTCCTGTTAGAAAGAGCTAATTCAGGAGACATCAAATAGTTCCCCGTTTAGCTTATTTTAAAGGAACTCAGTATTGAAAGTGAAGGAGATACCAGTGAGATACAAGTGAGAACGTCAGGTAGGTAAATGTGTGTGGGGTGAGTAAGCAAAGGAGCCATTTCAGGATACAATTGAAAATAAAAAAAACAAACAAACAAACAATTGGCCTTATGCCAGTTTGGCTTGAGATACATCTTCGGAAAGTGTCACTGGAATAAGACTTCTCCACTGTTTTTATGTACAAATAGGAGTGTGTTTACTTGTTACTTGCATGTAAAGAGTAAAGTTGGGAACTGAGATCCTTCATCTGACACAGTAAATATGGGTATGAAAACATCATTCACAAGACATGAGACATGGAGATGTGAAGGAATATAAAGGCTGGGTTTGAGCTAGAGGATGGGTGTGTGCACCTCTCCTGGATAGAAGAAAGAGAGGTCCCATCTCTCTGAGAGGCTTCTCCTGCCTTGATATACATGACCTGTATCAGGGCCATGGATACCAACTTACCTACAGCCTTCTCCTTCTTAACACCCTTGAGATTACACAAACATCTACTTTCAAAGTATCAGCTGGTTACTCTCTGCACTTTATCCTTTTTACTCGTAATGAGATGTGTTGCCTGTGCTCACAAGACCAGTGTTGACCTTGAAAAAAAACATGATTCCAGGTCCAATTATTCAATTTCCAGTTGATGGCTTGGCCTGAAGTGGTGTCTTGCCATTGCCCTGCCTTCCCAGAGCCCATGGAATGCTCAGAGGGAGCAGGTGCCCATTGCACATGCTGAGTGCAGATGATTTACTCATCTGTCAAGCTGATGCTCTCCTAATAAGCCTAATTAGCTGCAGATTTACCTGTTCCCTGCATTCTGCATCAAAGTGGCTTCCTGCAGTATGAAGGTGCTCCACACATCCAGCATTTCTAAAGCTTGAAATGCTTACTCCATAGTCTCTCCTGTGTATCTCCTTCAACAGATTTTCCCAAAAGTTAAACATTCAGGGTCTTTAGCCCATTGCAGAATCTGCTGTACGGGCATATAATCCAAATGTAGTGTGATGGAAGAAGATCCTCTTACCTTAATTATTTTGTAGATACTCAAGAATATCT
>JAWWLZ010000156.1:3524755-3536316 GCA_035041345.1 Poliocrania exsul
GGGCATATAATCCAAATGTAGTGTGATGGAAGAAGATCCTCTTACCTTAATTATTTTGTAGATACTCAAGAATATCTTTTAGCACCAAAATTTGACTTTACTAATGAATTGAGTTTGAATATACTGGGAACACACAGAGGCTGAATGTCACTGCTTGCACTTAGCAGAGCAGCAGCACAAGGCTCTTTATGTAATGTCAATTATTCTGAATGTTTTTCATGATTTTTCATATTTTCAACATTACGACATCCACAAGTATTTGGAAAGTGTTTCTTTTCATGGCAGTCAAGCATCCAGCTTGAGATTATAATATCATATCTCTCTGATTACTATTTTGCCTTTTTCCCTTCACTAGAGGATTGTCAAATGGGTGTAGCTGATGATACTTCACAAGCTGACTGAACAAAAAAAGGCTAATTTTTTCAGCACTAACAGTATTTGCATTATATATATTATATAGAAATAAACTTGCAATCTCCCATAGAACAGATTTACAATCTGGGCCCTTGCAATTAAAGAAAAAACTGAGTCCAAATCTAAATTGGAAGAATCAGATACAGAACACATTTATGCAGTGAGAAGGAGATATTTTGGAGTTTTTCCATTTGGTTCAAATGTTTGAGGAAGGAAATAATATTTTTATTATGTTCTTTAATGGCAGTAGTATTGAAATTTTTACTATGACTCCTGCTGCTGAAGTGCTCAGGCCAGCAAACTTATTGGGTGCTTTATTCCGTGCTCACTCTGGCATCTCTATGACATAAGCACATGAGGGCATTATACACAGAGAAAAAAACACTTCTCACTGCTCAAGAATCAGTTATTTTTATTGTTTGAGTGTTGCCGCACTCAGAAAAAATTAAAGACAAGATAGATATTTCCAAGAATACCTTCAGATACTGCTTTCAAGATATAATTCATCTTTATAGTACTTTTGCAAGAGGTTCTAGAAACACTATTCATCTCATGTATAGTGTTCTGAAAGATTTTTCTGGAAAAATATCTGATTAAATTGAAGGTGAGAAGTTAGAAGTTGTTTGCTGAACATTCTCTTATCAAAATCTCACATAAAATCATGTTAACTCCTGTACTCCATTCAGCAGAGCAGAATTTCTACTTAGAGTAGCAATTCGTGAAATTATCAAGATGCTCTTTGATTATCTTCAGACTTTCCTTCTCTGTGGGGGAATGGCATTTTCACAGGCTATTCCTGCTTGCTCTTGGTTTCCTAAGTCTGGGACTTGCAAAAAATAAAATGCTATTAATAGCTTATGGCAGACTTTATACCCTGCAGAAGAAGTGAGATGCAGCACACAGTTCAGATGCATTTCTGTATAGTGGATGTTCATTGATACCCTCCAGAGAAATGGTGTACTTTTTTTTTTTTTTAAATAACATCACCATTTTAATGCTTAATGTGTCAGCACATCTGCTACTTTATAAATGTGCATGCCATTTATTTATTTATTTTCATTTGTGGTGGTGTGATTTAGCTGTATTGCATTTAAAACGTTGTCTTTATTTTGGAAGAATTTCTTCATTTCAAAGACATTGGACCAGATTTTTCAGCTTGTGTAACCTGCCATCCCCTTGATTTCACTGTTGATACTTCATTCCTAAGAAATACCATGGAAATTATTTGTGTCCCTGAGAAGAAAGTCTCCATTTCTCAGTTCCATTTATAAGAAAATGGAAAAAGAAGAACATAAATACAGTTTCAAGCCTTTGTCTTTTTTCATGAGACTTGCTTGTGCCTACTAAATTTAGCTGCTATTCTGGCATTGAATTCAGTAGTCTATAATCTTGTTCTTCATTTGTTTTAGAAGTTAGGAGCTCTGTTTGTCCTGGAAGTCTCTCCTGAGACAGACAATTACTGTCACATCCACTGGCTGATGGAACGGAGCCCAGTTCATTGGATTTATTACAAGTATTGTCAATCTGAAATAAAAAAGACACTAAAATGGACTGGTGAAAGGTGCATATACCGACTTGGAATACAGTATTTTATTTATTTGTATCATATTATGTGTTTTGCATATTTTCAAAGCCCTTGTTCTGTGTAAACCTCTGTCATAATCAAGCTTTGGCTTCAGAAGAGTAGCAGGATTATATCATCATTTTCTCCTGCCTCCAGTCTGTGATCACTGTGTTTGACTTCCCACTGGCACGATGACAGTAACACAATGAGCATTGACAAAATCACACTGACCTGCAAGTCCCATTTCCTGATGCCACATTGTCTCTGGAGTCCATGGAGCTGCAAGTTTGCAGCCTGGAGAGCACCCCACTGTCTCTGTCAGCTTTTGATTCTGTCTGGCTCTGTGTTAAACCTTTCTAGTTGGTTTGGAGAGAGGCTGGACAATAGAATGAATGAACAAATATATAATTGCACTTTAATGGCTTCTTTCCTAAAGGTTCCTTCATACTTGGTTAAATATAGGATCATAAAAATATAAAGGTAAGTGTTTGCTGCCCAGTCACTGTGAAAAGGAGACTTTCTGGTTGCAGCTATTTAACATTGGTCCAGGCAATTTGTTCTTTTTCTGACATAATTGGCTTGGCTTTGGATAATTACAGGTCTAATAAACTGATCAGGAAACTTTCCTATTTTTCAGCAAAATAATATCTTCACAGATAAAGTGACCTATAGATCCTCCTCTGCAAATGTGGCTCTAACTTAGTGGCTGAATTGAGTGGGACTATTGAAGTTAAACCTGTAAAATAGAGAAGCACAGGAAGACTTTATCAAAGCTATCTGTAATATTTAAGCAGAATGAAATTAGCTGGGTATAAATGAGATCAAAGCCTTAAGTGAGGTTTCGAGGGTGAAGAAAAGGCTGCAGTGGTGAATAGCGATTACTTGTAGTTAATTTAAACTTACTGAAAGATTTAAGGATCAAAGTTGGGTCTTTTGAGGAAGGGGATTCATCCAATTTCCTCTACTTATATTTTCCCAACATAAATTAATCTTGATATATTTTATTAGCTTTTTAATTTTTTTCTTTTTTTTTTTTTTTTTTGGTACGAGCAGGAGCACTTTGTCTGTCATCTGCTGAAACTCTTCAGCTTTTGTTTATTAAAATCACACTGCACAAATCAAATTGTGTTCTCTAAATTATATTTTGAGGTACTTTTTCACCATGCCTGGTTTCTCAAAAGGCAGGCTGAAGAAATACAGTCATGCACCACAGCACTGTTTGTACTTAAGGGTAGCAGAGAGAAGCTGTTTGTGCTCACCTCATGATATGCAGAGAAAACCGTTTTTCAGTGTATTTCTTACTTATTGAAGCATAAAGCTGTTTGATCTTTTGAGTATGTAACAGAGCCAAAAATATTAATACTGCATTCTTAGTTAATTCCATTGAAGTGCTATTTAGCAAATACACATTGTCAAGTTTTTGTTCGCTTTCTGTTTGGCTTCTAATGATTGTGACCATTGTGTTTATTATGTCTTTTAAAACTATTGGGCAATAGTAATCACCAAAAAAAAAAAAAAAAAGTCTGCTACTAACTGAATAATCTATGTGATTAAAACACATTTTAATGAGTGAATGATAAATATAGTTCCTTATTTGAAGCTTAGTAGCTAATAATACACCTTCAGCACCAGTATGTGTCAAAAACCTCCAAAAATGCTTCCTTTTTAATTTTATGTTAGTGTTTGACAGCTGTGCCAATACTAGTGTATAGTATTAGTATATAGCTGAATGGCATTTTAAATCAACTATATTACAAATTGTCCTGCTTGAAGTAATAAAATTAATAGCTGTGTAGCAAAATAATAAAGAAAAGATTAATCAGGTATGGCATGGGAATGAAAAGACTCTTGGAAATTATGTTTCTGGGGGTGTTTAGCAGTAATTTTGCTTTCCTTAACAATTTTTTTCTGATAATTAAACATATGTGTTACAATTCTAACCAAAAATGCTATTTAGGAAAATGCTCCCACCAGGCAGCTCTGGTAGTCCAGTATCTCTCCCCTTAGTATGAATTAAGAACTCTGGGGTATGTTACATTCCTTTGGATACTTGTGTGAATGTGTAATACAGACAGAGAGCCTAAAATAGGGGTAGATTTTGTTTAAGGTTGTACTCATTTGCTACACCTGGTAGATGGTTGTTAGGCTCAGACTCTCAGGATGAGCTTTAACCTGGTTGAGGACACCATGAGGTGTTGGTGGAAGATTCTTTTGTCTGAATCTCTGTGCACATTCTTGCTGGCAGCAGGATTAGGCGGAGCTGGCACAGGGTCAGGCTGATCCTGTCCCCAGGAGTCCCTCCTGACTCTGAATTTGGCCCCAGCTCACGTTGGTTGCACCTTGAGGTTCCGTGCCTTGACAAAGCTGTCCCTCCAGCAAGGCAACTGCTTCCACTCCTCTGGCCAAACCTTTATGTGACATGAAGCATTCATGTTGTTGGTCTCAATAAAACTGTCTCCAGTTTGAGCCAGGGAGGAATTTGGCACTCTGATTTGGGAATTTTCCTACTTAGAAGCTCCTCCAACCTGCTGCTGTCACTGACGTTTACAGATACACTTTGTCTTGCTGTTCTGTGACAAACTGAGGAAAAGTACACTTGCAATTCAGTTGATGTCTTGAGAATAAAGATGGACATACTGGGGACTTTCTTTCCTTCAGATCATCTTGTGAGCATGATTTATACCCCTCTGTTTTGAAATGGCAGTCTGTTTAAACAATGTTCCAAATCATGATAGTTCCTCTGATGACATCCTGTTTACAGAAGCACACTTGCTATGTCTGCTGGCTGGAAATGTGTGAGAAAAGAACTTTTCAAATTGATTTACTTACATCTTTCATTTTTAAGTACTATAGCTCTTAATCTGTGGGGTTTTATCCCCTAAAGTGAATGGCAGAGCTTCAATACAACATTGGTATAAGGATTATGAAAGTCGTAGCTCTGAAATCTTTTTAGTCTAACCTTAATTTTCTCCTTCCTTTAAATCTGAGCCATGTTTAAAATTTTATCCTTAATTATGAAAATCACAATTGTTATATCTTCAATTCATGAGCTTCTTCCACTTACTAGTAATTATGGCCTAGGGGAATAAAATCTTACTTGTTTCTTTAAGACTGAAATAGAAAGCTGGGAGTTTGTAAAATAGTGTTATTTCTCAATTAGTTCTTGACTGCTGGCAGTGCTGAAGCACTTCCATTTGGTCCATGAAGTTGCCTGTCATTGCCAGGAAACAAATCATCATTTTTAAACCTGTGCAACTGAAATGCTCCTTAAGAATTGTGTTGGATTTCTTCATCCCTCCTAATCCAGATATTCAGCTGCATACACAGATCTTCACAAGGAATTTGAAAAAACCTCTTTCTGGGAAATATGTAGAAAATGTGCAATTCTGCACTCACCTACTAATAGCCTAAATATCACATAATTAATTCCACTGTTTAATGAAAAAAGAATCTGCACTTCAAATTCATATGACTGTGAAATCCAGAGAGTTTAAAGCAGGCTTAGTTCTTTTTGGATGACGTGTCTATAGTTCCCCTAAACCCACTGGTACCTTCTTGTCTGCATTTTGGGAGGTTTAGATTCTCCAAGTTGATGGTACTTGATGTCTTTAAAGACATGAAAGTGTGCATCTCCACTGAGGAGTTTTTGATGCTATTACACTATTCCTTGAAGAGATGTAAATTCCAAAACTACTGTCACTTGAAAGTGATTTATCTCTATATCTAGTTTTAATAAAAAGTCATACAGAAGATATGCTTAAACTTATTTGGAGGTTGTCTAAAGAACATGATGCACAGGTTGATGAAAAATAAAAGTTCAGTGGATACAAACAATTTTCATAATTGATTTGCTTCCAAATATGTCCACCTGCAGGTCTTTGAATGCCAGATGAGTAAGGCAGAAGAGCTTAAAAGTATAACTTTGCAGGGCCAGCAGATCTCTTCCTCAATGCTCAGTAGACAGAGAGCAGGCATCATTGGAGAAAACATTTGCATCTCAAAGAAAGAGTAAAATATTCCATATATTTAATTTATTTGGCTGCTTTTCATAACTGTTCCTTACAGCAATTAAAAATAAACATTTGGCTTGTATGAACAATTATGGGGTGATAAAGGTCTTAATTCTGCTCAACTTCTTGAAGGACCCAAAATGGCTGTTATCTCTAACACCTAAAAGACTCCATTTTCAAATGGGCTTCTCTGACTAATGAAAACTGGAGAGGACAGAGGCCCTGGGAAAAGCATCTAAACCAAGTCCTTTGGATACAGGAAGAGAGAGGCCTTTAAGATGCCATCTTAGTTTGATAGGCTATGTATGGTTTCTCTGTTTACTTTTTCTTGTAGCCATGTGAAAGAGTGAGGTCTGTTTTGGAAGGTGTATAGAGTAATTTTATTTTCAGGTTACTTTTAAGCAAGTTTGTGTTGAAGTATAAGGTTGTCCTGGTCAGCATCAAACTGCCCATCAAAGGGTGTCATCTGTAAATTAGGATACAGAAATCCATATAAATATTCAGCTCTCATTAATGCTTTGCTCTAGGATATTTAAAGAGTAATGATGTGTAACCCTCTAGTAATTTTATAGGCCATTTAATGAGGTGGTTTTGAGGTGTGGAAGAAATGTCCTCTAGTGAACAATTTTTGCTGGGATGAGTCTCTGGAAAGCAAAAAGGTACTAATAGCTCCGGTCAGCAAGGTATCATGATGTTCTTCCAAATCTAAGGGTATGGTTGGGTGGTAAATTTAATATCCATGAACACTAAAATATGATATAAAAATCTGGAGACCCATGGCAAGAATTTCCCCAGTGGTTTCTGGCTTCTGAACAGAGCACATTTTAAGCAGAGCTCTCTGCACACAGTGGTGTTTGGAAAGATGTGTCCCATGAAAACAAATAAGATTCCTTCAGTTTGAAAATGCCAGAGTATTTACTTGCTAAATAAAATATAAAGAACGCTGTAAATATGCTTCATTACAACACAGCCTGGTCTTTAGAGGATTTTGAATAGCTGTTGTGCACAGTGGAAGACAAATTAATCTCTCTGAATCTCTCTCAGCTGAAACATTCTAATGTTAACTAACAGTTTCTAGTGATCAAAGTGATTTAGTTAAATTATTTATTTGCATATGCATTTAAAAGTTTTTATTGTTGTAGCTCAAGGGAAGAGAAGGGAAGGGGGAAGGGGAAGAAGGAGGTCTTAGGATAATTACCTGAGATTTAAGAGCAGCTGGCCCTGCCTTGTCCTACTTTCAGAGCTCCATCAGGAGCCTTTGGCCACCAAGAGCTCCCAATTGTCACATGGGCTTTGCTGTGGCTTCTACCTATTAGAATTGCAGTCATATCTGCCTTTTCTGCTTTTAATTAGTAACCAAAATGATCAGGAATAGATATTTTCAATCATTAAAACCATGTTTGTTGTATCCTACTCTAATCAAAGTGTTTCCTGAAAGGGTAAATCTCTCCTTTTTCCTGCAGAGTATATTTGGTTTTATTGTTCTCTTTCTGTTCTCTGAATTGGTTTCTTTAGTAATAAACTTTCACCTTAAAAATCAGAACCAGAAGAGAAATCAGTGGTAGGTTAAGGTGAAAACTGTGCTTCATTTTTGCCTCTCCTCCCCACATTAATGGTTACCATTTCACTCAATGCTTCCAGTGAGTGGTGTAGCAGGTGTGTGCTGTGTGGTGCTGCACAGCCCCAGGAAATAAACTGATTTCTGAGAGCTAATTAGGGTGCAAATTTGTTTGTATTGGCGTTGGAAGCCTGCAATCAATACCTTACAGCACACAAAGCAACCAAACTATCAAATCTTGTATAGCTCAGGTTCATAATGAAAAGAGTGGAAAGTTTTGGTATTTGACTATATCTGCTGGCAAAAATGATGAAGGGAGAAAATCACCAGTTCTCAGGATTTAGAGTGTCATTCCTCTTCCATTTTAGTTCCAATGCTTCTGAAATTTAAAAACAACAACAACAACAAAAGAACCAACCCCCAAACTAAACAAAATAACCCCCAACAAAATAAAATGTGCAGAAAGCCACTCAGAAAGGTCAAGGCAAATCACTTTTCCTCTTATCACCTTTACATCTGTGGAGACACTAATTCTCAGAACTCATTAAATCAATGTAAACAGAATATCATTCTACATATTCTCAGAAAGAGGCATCAGTATTTTTATGCTTTGACAGTCTTTCCTTTACTTTTGTTGTCTTTAGGGCTGCATGTAAAAGATTGACTTATCATACCTGTGTAATAAAACACATACGAGAAAGGATACAAAATAATTAAGTAATTAACAAAGTAATTAAGCTATTTGTTTTTTCTCTTTTCTATACTAAAAGTTCTTTATGAAAAGGTTATAACAACCTTATATCTTGATTTTTTCTTCCCCCAGACATTCCTTATAAAGACTAATCCCACAAAGAATTCTAGAAAATACTGTTAGCCACATATGTAAGGAACATATTTGTGTCCAAACCAGCATGTATGTTGATATATCCACATAGAATTATTTATATGTAAAGAGGATTCTGTAGGAGAAAGCTTGAGAACAGGGGGCCTTTGTATGATTATTTATTCATTTTGATATTTTTCTAACAAAACCACACAATAAACTCAGCATTGTGTAATACAGCAATGTGGTGACAGCAGATAAACTTATTTCAGGTGGCAAGTTACAAATATCAGTTATGACTGAAAACACAACTTTAATCTAATAAGTATGACTGGTTAATTACGTTGCCTCAGATCTGCTTTATGCTCTTATCAAATATGAACAAGACCTTTCCTCATTTCTTATGAATGAAAATGTATTAAATTGCTAATTGTTGCAGTTACTTTTTATGGAAGAACCAGCAAATCAAGTATTTTAAGATTAGTTTCAGGTTTATCCTGTATTATCTTATTCTGCAGACAGGACATCATTATATTAAAAATAGACCATTTTGTTGGACTCATTTGCACATTGCTGTGATTTTTAAAACAGATGAGCTTTGACCTAACTCTGCTCCCATTGGATCTGTCCATTGTAAATGGTGCTGTGAGTCTGATTTTATACTTAAATTGCTTTTTATTTTTTCTGCTTCCCTGCCACCTAAAGATAAAGATAATGCAGTAAAGTCAATGACACTGAAGAAATTAAAAACCTTTGGAAGCCTTGTAAAAGTTTTCCTTTTATATCTGTAAATTGACCTCATTTCTGACTTGTGTGGCACCTTCATTTTCAGTTCAGATTTTGTGCTTCTGTCAAGGGCTGTCACTGCTTTTGTGATGTCAGTTTTTTGTATGGCCTTGATGAAGATTTTAAACATCTCTGCACTAAGAGGAAAATCCCAAAGGACTGGAGTCAATGTCCCCTGAGCACACAAGTTTGGCTATGGGTCCATGAAGTTATGTTATTCCTCACAATAAGATTTAATAGGAGATAAATTGGATTTCTAGAAACATTGGCAAACTCAGTGATGTTTTGTCTTCCAGTTTCTGTGTTGACTTGTGGTTGCATCCATAAATACTTGGACATGAATCCTCACACATAGAATCTGATTGTATATATGGATCCATCTGCAGCACAGTGTAAAAAGCTGCAGAAGAAAGAAACAAATACAATAAAAACCAACCTTTTTTTTTGCACCTCTAGATCTTACATTTTACAGAGCATTACTTCTATCCTGTGTGTTGTTCAGACTTCAGATTCTTTTTCCATGTAAATTATCCTACCACTGCTTTTCTTCCCTACCTCGGGTATATTAATTTCATACCTTAATGTCAGACATACTTATCATTTTCAAATTTTCAAGCATTATTCTGGTTGATTATTTTTCACATTTTGACTTTTACATGTTCTCCTTTTCCTGCCTGCCTGCACTGAGTCTGGACAGCATATTATGAGACATTATTTTCTTCCTTTTTGCCAAGTTCTAAGGTTTTCTATTTGAATAGCTGCATAATGACAACTGTAACAGTTCTCTAATTCAAGCCATCTGCAAAAGGAGTGTCTCCTTGGAAATGCATTAACCTCATCTAGTGGAAATAAAGGAATGTTTGTTTTTTGCAACACGACTGACTTGAAAGAAGAGAAAATCCAGTATCTGCATATTTAAGCTTTGATTTAAACAGCAATCCTGAACCTTGAAGTTTTAAGGGTGGAGGGTTAGAATTTAAATTATTAACATAGAAAGATAGGGGGTTCTGATTCCTTTAACAGCAATTTCAGGAGTTATGTAGGCAAATCCTGAAGGGAGATCCAATCCTTCTGATTAGTATAAGAAGATTTTAATTACTATGAAGATTATTGAGACTGCCATCCTACAAATCAATAATTTTTTCCCTGGGTCTTGTCTATGTGAGCACAAATACCATCTTTTTACAAGCATTTGTAATTATGCTGAGTTTGTCAGTTCCCAACACAGATCATTACTGATAAACAGAATCAAGAATGCAGTTGCAGTAAATATAACTTATTAGTAAAATGTGTCATTACATACCTAAAGGACCTAAAGGCTGTGGAAATGTTAAAGTGCATAGCATATGATACTGGTTTTCCTAAGGGCTTGCACTTTATCTTGAAAATTGACTCTTAAAAGGGCTCTCTTTTCTTTGTGTGAGATATAACTTACCTTGAAAAATTACCAACATCATAGTGTGTTTTAATAGTGCCTTTAATTAGTGATCTCTAGGAAAGATAATGAGCTGGCTTGCCTTCTACCAGATTAGTTTAAAAAGGAGCTGCAAAGGACAGTTTAAGGACTGTTGGAAAGGCTCTGACTGCTCAGGTGGTTGGAGACAGAGATTGTAGCCTATCTCCAGCAATTGGGATGTCTCTGTCAGGACAGGACCATCCTCCTGCCCTCAATAAGTTTTTCATTCTTAGAGACTTCCAAATTGAAGGATGATGTGTTTTGTGATAGTTTTGTTATTCTTTCTTTGTGGCCCATATTTTATAACACTTTCTGCCTCTGTTCAGCAGAACATACACCCAGTTGCACTTTTCATCAGCCTCTCTTCTTTGCCTTTCCTTCTGTATACAATTAATTCCATATCTATATATTATGTATTTGGTCTAGATGTACATATTCATTCCACTGAATAGAAACTCTGAAGTACCCCAGTATGTGATATCTATAAATTATTCAAAATTCTAGTCATAAATTTTAATTTGATTCTGAACAACATACTAATCTAAGGAGATGTTAAGTAAGCTTTTCAATATATGTTGATATATAAATAGTGGCATTAATGCCTCTGAACATTTCAAGAAAATGTTTCATGGTATCATCCATTCTCCATCTCTCTCAGTTCTAAAAGCCATTGTTAGCATATGTAATTTTCTTGGTGAATTCTCAGCCTGATCCCAAATGGAGCTGCTCTACAACTTAACCTGTTTCCATTCATTTTGCTTGCATGAAATGTAGGATTGGGTGTGGAGAGTGTAAGCAATTTTGCCAATTATCAGGAAAGAACTGTGGAATGACCAAGGGCATGCAAGATCTCTTCTTGTCCAAATCCCAGTCTCAAGTGGGCAAACTTTGGTATACTCAGGGCCTTTTCCAGCTATTTTTAATATTTCCAGGAATAGAGATTCCACAAA
>JAWWLZ010000156.1:3536416-3558049 GCA_035041345.1 Poliocrania exsul
TCAAGTGGGCAAACTTTGGTATACTCAGGGCCTTTTCCAGCTATTTTTAATATTTCCAGGAATAGAGATTCCACAAACTCTGGACAACTTATTCCAAATTATATTTTTGAATGTTTCAAGGTCAAAAAGAAAGAAGGGTTTTGAAGTATAATGATTAGCACATCATAGTTGTCCTGTAACTTCATGAGGAGTTGTTAGTATGACATCCTCCATGTATATGATAACAGGAGAGAAATAAATCTTGTCTCTGTTTTACTGATTGATTTTCAGTATTAATCTTTGTGTAATAATATTTGAATTATTATTCAAGAGTAAGAGCTCTCATGGATGCCCATCAGCAGAATGCTGCATAGGAATGCTGAAGTATTTTGTCTTTTAGTCATAAGTATGAAATGGCCTCATTTGATTTAAAAATCATAAAAAGCTTTCTTGTGAATTGTCATGAACTAAAAACAAGTGTCTGGTGTTTGTAGTGCAATTTAGTGTAAAAGGATTAAATAAACCACAGAAAACAGCCAGTGACAGGAAGAACAGATAACTTGAAAGTTATATATTTTGGAGATTTCCTAAAGTCATTGTTAAGTGTGATGAGTAGAGGCAGGTTTAAAGCACTGCCGTATTCCTGCCAGGAAGTCTGTAACAAACTGTTTCAATTGCTAATGCACTGGTATTAGCCATGACAATTGTTCTATCAATAATTACTGAGACATGGTAAAAAGCAGCGTACACTGGTTGATGTAGCCAGCAAATGGAGGCCTGATAATTGTCTGCTGCATCAAACTGTAAAATATAATGACTTCTGAAGGTTGAAGTTTATGACAGCAGTTCATTATGTGTTCCAAACAATGCTTTATTTTTCTATTGTTTCTTCATTATGTGGATAGGAAGCACTGTAGCAGAAATTGGGCTCAAGGGAAACAGTGTCTACCAGTAGTTTAACCTTGTGACATTCCACTAAAAAGCACAGGTTCTTCTGAAATACATAATACATGAACTTCTCTGATTGTTTAGCATTGATCAGTACTCAAGTAAATTGAGTTACTATCTTATTAGCATAACCAGCAAGGCTTTAGTGAGCCTCTTCACCCTCCCAGGGTAAGTGGCTTAGGGATTTCTGCTTCTTTTAAACTGAAAGTCAATTTTAAACCCCCACATTGCTAGAAAGCTCTTTAGCAAAGGCAGAACAATATTGTGAAGTGGCATCCTGATTGCACATTACATCCATTTTTACTTCTATATCCAGGTTCCAGTATAGACTGGATTGGATCTCAGACTTCTTGTCTGCTGTTGTCAGGTCTATCCCTCATGACATTTTCCTCTCTCTTCAAAATGTATATATACATTACAGATAATTGTATATATTCCACATATATTGTATATTTCTGCTGTAGCATAACTAGGCTGTGTTTCAAAGTTAATAAAACTTCTCCTGTCTCTTCCTCAGAGAAGAAACAATGAAAGTTTGGTTTAGAAGCACATTTCCTTTTCTTTCTAAGAAGGCACAGGTGATATCTTTCGAAAGCTTAGCAGTTTGTTGTTGAACATCTTTTCCATGTTAACTTTTCACCTTTCCTCCCATTCCCCTTTCCAGCTGCAGAAAGTAAACTGGCCCAAAGGGGGTGGAATGTTTCTAGTGTAAAGTGGTCTGGCTGAGCCTACTTTTATCTTGAGTTGTACATTATTATAATTGGCAGCATTTATTTTTAACTCCCAGCAAAAGGTCACGATGAAATATTATTTTGAATCAGGGGAACATGCAAGATTAAGGCTAACCATGTACTAAGAGCATTTCAACTCCGAGGGAGGCACTTCTGTCTAAATTAAAGTTTGATGTATTGGGAACTAACTTTGATTTTTATAATGTTCTGAGTCAGGCATCCACATTATCAAAGGTAGTTTCCTTATGAGACAGGCAGAAAACATCAAAAAGAAACCTTTCCAGGACTAAGTCCTAAAGCCTTAATTGTTCAGCACCTCTGACAATTTTGAATCCCTCCTTACTTGTCAAACTCAGCTTGGCTGTTTCAGGTGGTGTTTGGATACCTCGAATTTCAGGAGCATAGGAATCCTAGGGGTAGGCCAGGCAGCAAACCCCAGCTTTTGTGTATTTAGTCTGCACATTGGGGATGCTGAAGCTAATTTTTAATACATTTAGCAAGATGAGTATCTCATAGATAAATGGAACTGTGATATAAATAAAAACATATACTAAAGTATAATATATGCTATCATTTGCAAATAAGTAAAACTTTTACATAAAATAATATTGCTGAAATTTAAAAAAAACACTAAGTGTGTGTAAATATCTGACAGAAGAAGTTATGTGGATCAGGCATTTTTGTTTTTTAATTGTTTTTGTTTATTGCCTTGACCTTCCCCCATTCAGTTCCTAAATATCTTTTGGTCATTAAATACCTTTCATTCTCCTGTTCATGAACAGACACTCCAGAAGTGGGGTAATCAGCAGTGAGCTGCTGACTTCTGGATGTGCAAAACCTGTTTCATAGTTCTGCCAGACAAGCTGGTGTCTGCAATTCTTTTTTGAACCTCATGAAGTCAATGTTCATTTAGAGTATGCAAAAAGTCCAGCTGTTACCTTATCCAACAGCAAAGCACACAACCTTGAGAAAGAAAACAACCTTTTAGTCTGTACTCCAGAGCAAATAGAGAAACAAATAATGTCCCTGTGGGACTTAAGAGTTGTCCAAAGCAGCCACATAAACAGAGCCATTAGTCTTCACTATCCTTAGTTAGAGCTTCAGCCTCTCCAGCTGCAGTTTGGGTTTTCATCTGGGTACTAACAAGGGATTTTAAGGTCTCTGAGGTTCTTGTGGATCTTCATTTCTCTTCCTTCAGATGTGATTGTGCTGTTCTATTTCTGGATCACCCAGAGGAATCTCTAATGAGGAGTCCTGGTGGTGGTTGACCCCCCAACACTCCATTTCTCTGGGCAGAAGCACCTGTGGTGCTGCTCAGGCCCTGATTGCTTATGGATTTCAGCTGTGCAGAGGCTGATTGTGAGGGAGTGGATTGGTCAGGAGATGGGGCCCCAGGTGCAGGGGCAGCTACAACAAAAGAGTTGTGTGCTGTGGTGAGTAGTGCCCGGTGTGGTGGTGAGGCTGGGAAGATGGTGAGGTAGGGATACTCTTGGTTTTGGGGCACTGGAATTGTTATACACTGTAATCTTGCTGTGGTTGAACTGGGAAAGTTCTTTGATAACAGGTTGTAAATGTGGAAGGTTTTTCTTTTATGCCTTTTGTATACCAAGGTTATATGTCTAGTGGAACAGTGTGTAGTAGTGAGCTCAATCCCAAGGCAGGCAGAGGCACTCCTGTAGGAGGCAGCTGTGGGAATGGGAATTCTGACTCAGGATAAGCTTTGCTGGAGTGGTTCAGTTGGTTCTCTGTAGTAAAAAGTTTAAGTTTACCCCTAGGAATGCTTCTGTCATTAGTGTTTGTACAGAGAATGCTCCTTTTTGTCCAGGCTTTCAGGAGTTAAATTTTCATTGTTATCTATGAAACTTTTAGTTTTCCTTCCCAAATGGTGTAATAGTAATAGTGGTTATATTTCTCTACTGTGTTCCCTTTCTATTGGATGGCACTTCTTACTTATTTCTCTGGCATCCAAGTATTCTATCCACATGTTCAGTGTGTCTCTTTCAGCCTTGTGCATTTACTTTGCACTATCTAGCATCATACATTCATGTTTCATGGAGTTTGTACTTCTGCCTACTATTTATTGCTCTGAATATGCTCTTATGGCATAGGATAATAACATCAGTTTCTGTAATTCAGTTATTTTGGGGTGAATGGTTAAAGCACTGTTTCTGTTGTTTTCAGGTCTGCTGGAATATTTTAACTTTGCAGTTACAGTTTGTTTAGATATTTTTCCTGTTTGATTTGTAATGAGGCTGACAGCAATCCCATTGTAGTAGGTGTTAGCTATATTTCCCTGCTTCATTCTTGACACACTTCTGAATTGAGCATGGATAAATGTGTTGATACCACAAATGGGAGATCTAGATATAATTAATTGCCTGAACCTTTTTAATGCAAAGTTTTGGTGGGTGTTTCTTTTGTTTTGACAAACCAAAGCTGTGTTGTGTGCAATATTCAGCCTTCCTGTTAGATTATATGGTTATATATACCCATTCATTTGAGATTTTGGCCTAATAATTGGCATGTATTTATATGGCTACGACATAAATACATTTTATTTCATGTTAAGTAATTAATTACAGGATTCTTGCATGTTATCTGGAAGTGCAAATATGTAGTCAGAAAGGAGAAGAGTCAAATGTTGATGGAATTGTTACTCCACAGAGTAATAATCTCCTTCACAACAGGTTCATTTCAACAGACTTGATATGAATATACTTAAAGGGGGCACTTAGCAAGAGGAAGGTGCTGATTTCATTATGTCCATAAATCCTGTGAGATTTATAGATGAGCTCTGTCAGATGAGTCAGAAAATAAAAACTGTTATTGGGAATGTGCTAATAACAGTTTAGTGCCTATATGCCAATATTCTTCTCGTCAGTAGAGAGAAAATAATCAACTTCATTAGCATAGTAAGATTTATCAGAGCAACTGACACTTCTGCAATCTGTACATGGCTTTTCATAGGAACAGCTGAGAAATGCTGCCAAATGTTGATTGATTTGGAGGCTCAAAAGAACTTGCTGAAGAATCATATTTTTGTTATTTGTTTACTTGAGACCTCAAGTAACCCATTCTATAAAACTTATTTGAGGAAGGTTAATATCTTAGGAAAGATTTTTACTTTTCCTAAGTACTTTTAAAATGTAAATTACATGAATTGTCTAAGTATGTTGGAGCCAAACTATTCTTAGTACCTGCATTTTAGAAGAACTCTAAAGCTGCAAGTGTTTTAAAATGTGACTTTTTAACAACTGAAAATTAAAATAATTTCAGGTCTTGTTCCATTTTGTGTATCTTTACTCTTGAAGATTTTTTTATCTATCAGTTTAGAATGTTGCTTTTTTTTAAATATTAAACTAAATCAAGAACATATGTTTTTAACAGACCAAATAAAAATGTGCCTAATTCCCCTTGTGCAGAAGCTGCTTCCTATTGGAAATGCCATTTGATGGTCTCTGTCCTCTCTAGTAGATTGCAAGGTCTGAATGCCACAATGTCTCCAAAAGTGGCCACAGGAAATAGTTATTTTCTTCACTTAATTTTCCAAAAGTACTTGAACTTGGGATTCATCTCTTCTCTGATTCATGTAGTGTCCTTTGACTCCTGCAGGCAAGATTTTTAAAAAGCTGATTAGTGAGTTGTGATTTTCAAGGGTTGGTTGTTTTTTGGGGGTTTTTTTTGGTTGTTTTTTTTTTTTTTTAGGATTGGAGTTGAATTTGCAAATGGAAGTAGTTTTATAGGGCCTTGCACTTGGTAACCATCAAGATCTTACCTCTTGAAACAAATTTCCTTCAAACTATCAAACATGGATTCTCAAGAAATCACTAATCACTTTTTGTGAAGTGTCATGAGTCTACCTTTATCCTTTAAGGAGATCAGTGGTGTGGTTTTCCCAACTCAAGTGTCTGGACAGAGCTCTGTAGGTAGATCCATCACTGCCTCTTGAACAGCTTTTGTGACATTCAGATGAATTCTGCAGCAATAAGGGACTGAAATCTAAACCAAGGAGTTTCCATTTATGCTCTTCTGAATCTGTGCTAATGAGTAAATGAAATACAACTTCTTGCAGATGTAGAGGTATCTTTTGGTCCTTTAGCATGTTCAGAATCTAAGAGGCAAATTGCCCAACTTGCAGCATAACCCCTGCCATTGGTATTTGTCCAAGGCTAGCAAGGCATGGCCCCACAGGGCAGGAGAGCTGGGATTAACAGCTGATCCTGGCCAGGATTCCATCTCCTTGTAAAAGGAAGAGATCACAGAATTCATCCTTGCAATACAGTCTACCAAAAATATAATAAGCTCATGCATTCAGCTAATTTGATTGAAGATTTAAAATAATCAAACGAAATCAAAATCATGCATTTTAAAAAGGGATTCCAATCAGAGAATCCTCATTATGGCCATACAGATATACATCTGCATGCAGCTCTATAGCAACTGTATATGTCTGGGTGTACAATCACCTCTGATAGGAATCCTCTTTCTTTGAAAGAAGTGCTTCCAGACTTTCTGTTTAATGTGTATCTACATTATTTTATTTTATAACAGTTTGGGTTGGAAAGAACATTTTGAGGTCGTCTAGTCCAAGTGCTGAAGTCAGCAGTCTCTCCCCAGCACAGAAGGATATTTTTCAGAGAGAAATACCAATAAAAAAATAAAGCATCAAACCCATATTTGTATCTGAGCTCCACCTTTATCTGGCAGTTTAGAAACAAATGCCTTTAGAGTGGAATAGAATTATTACCTTCTCTGCTGATAAATTTCTCATCAAAGCCACATAAATTAAATTCAAGTGTCTCTTGCAAAGCTTTTACTCTTCATTACTTGGGCCATATTTATTTATAGTTCTCACCAAACTTCTGCAAAAGGACATTTCAGTAGTTTTATATTCTTAGGCCTGATTAGTGCTGCATTTTCAGTGGATGAGTTTTCATCAAAGTGTCTATCTGGCTCCCTTCTTAAGAAGAGGCATTTTTTCCCCCTGATTGTGCCTACTACATCATTATATCTCTTTAAAAAGAGAATCTTCCTCATAATTGATTGGTTCAGCAGTCACATAATTTGAGTACTGTATACTTTAAGGAGAATGAGAATTTACTAGGCCTTAGTTAAAAAAAAAAAAGAAACATTTCTTTTGTTAACTTTTGACAAGAACATTTAGTTCTGGATTGGAACTTAAAAGAGTTGGCCTAAATTTCTGGCTCTGCCACAAGCTTTTTTTATGTATTTTTTGAACATAAACAAATATTTGATTTTTCTCTTTGCCTCAAGCTTCTGTGTTGTTAATGGGGATATTCATGATCTCTATTTTTATGACCACTTTAATAATCAAATACTCAGGACACATTTAGATGCTGTAGCTGTACAGATCACATATACATACACAGTTATTTAGAGGAGGAAACTCTAGATATGCTTCATATCTTTAATAGATAATAATTTGGTGTTTATTGCAAGGGAAGACTGAAAAATCATTTGAAGGCTGTGAAAGGTGGAATTGGGTTCTAAATGGGATTTTTATATTTTGTGTTCTGTAGTCCTGCAGTATTTAATATTCTGAACTATTTTTAATTGTAAATTAGAATAGTTTATTGATTTATTCAGTGTATTAAGCAGAGAGTAAGTTCAACTAATATATGAATGTAAAGGATTCAGTCCTTCAGGTTTTCCAGGTTAAACCCAAATATTTTAAAACCTGGTTTTAGAAGCCTAAATTTCTTTAATCCCAACCAAGTGCTGGCAAAGTAAATCTGTGGCCAAAACAGTTAAAATTCTACTCCCCACTAAGTCATTAAAATCTTTATAGAGTGTTTCTAAATGATTCCCTATTTCTCTTGATTAATTTCCCAGTAATTACTTGCTTATCAAGGCAAATATTTTGTAGGGTTTCTGTACTGTTTATTGATGGTGGATTCACTCAGTATGCAATGCATTTATTAATTTAACAACAAACCAATTAAATTCAGAATGTTCTGAATTTCACCAATGAGTGAGAAGAGTCCTCTTAAATGAGTAATTTGTATTCCAGTAGGGAAAAAGTCAAACCTGGGTACTGTAACTGGAATAATGATTTCTGGTTCCAGTATCAGTTTAGAGTCATTCTGATGGCAACTTCTCCTGGTAGAGAAGCTGAATTTATTTCTTGGCTGTAGTAGTGTGTTACTTTAGCTCCCAAGCAGTTACCAGAGGTCATTCTTTGTCTGCAAGGGAACATGTGATCAGATGGAAACCACCACACATCTGTTTAGTTTCCTTAACTCTGCTCTGTGGATGGAAATGTTCCTGTGCAAATGTGTGGACATAAATGAGCCTGTGTTGTGTGTTCAGCCAGAGTGATGATCTGAAATGATTCCTGCTGGTTTCATGTTCCTTTATAAATAATTTTAACTATGATTCATATAGTACCAAGTAACTGATTGATCAAGATTCTCAGGCTTGCATTGAAAATACATAACAAAGTAGCCTAAGTTCTCCTTGTGCAGTTTGTTCCCTGTGGGATAATATTTTTCCATCAAAATTCTTACTGTAAGCTTGCTGATAGTTTTTATTATCAGAATTTGTCTACTTGTTTTGTGTGTCTCTGTTCAGTCTGTGAGTTCTGCCCAGATGTCCATGGAGAATCAGACTGCACACTGGGCAGTGGTCCTGTCCCCAGGGTCCTGCTGAAAGTTGTGATGTCTCTAACCTCTGCCTTCAAATCAGAGCTGCCCTCTGGTTGCTGGGGAGAGACACATCTCAGGCAGGTAGTGACAGGATAAGGGGGAATTGCTTCAAAAAGAGGTAGAAGATTTAGATTAGATATTAGGAAGAAACTCTCACCTCTGAGGGTGGGCAGGCCCTGGCACAAGGTGTCCACAGAAGCTGTGGCTGCCCCATCCCTGCAAGTGTCCAAGGCCAGGCTGGACAGGGAGGATGGATGGTCTTTAAAGTCCATTCCAACCCAAACCACCCTATGACTCGAGGATTTGCTCCTCTTTTCTTCACAAAGAATGAAAATTCTCAGTTTCTAATGTTAATGAAGAAAATCCACTTAGTGTTTTACCTCTGAAGAACTACAAAAATCTGATGCACCTGATCAGTTTGCTGCTACATTCAGTAAATGAGACATGGTCAATTTGGAACACAACCTTTTATGACTTAAAAAAAAATCCCACTATTTTCTCAGGCTTATTGTACATAGGGGATTGAGGTGCTTATAGGAAAGGCGAGAAGTCAGAATAAGTGTAAAGAGGAAATGCTTAATAAGTGTTTCCTGTATGTCCAAGCCACCCTGTTCATGCAGACAGTTTGACCAAGGCTTGCAGTAAAGGTAAGTTGAGAACTGTGGTTCCTTTACTCATGGCACATATTTAAATAATCATTTCAGGAACATGGCCTTGTCATGCTGGAATTATCACAAGGCATTCCAAAATACTGGGATGCTTTTTAGGAACTTGCTGTGCCTGAAAAATGGCTCCTTGTGAAGGAGGTAATCAGAAGAGGGATGATTAATAATGGAAAGTGAAAAAAGATGAAGAAAATGAACACAGATTAACAAATACTCTGAGAAGAGAGAAAATTTCTTTATCAGTGTCTGTTACCCAAAATAGCAATATTTTCGTCTGCCTCAGCCCAGAGGCTGAATAAAGTACTTGAAGATGCATTTGCCTATTGTTGAAAGAATAAACCTCTGGTAAGTGATGCAACTAAATTATCTGTCTTCATCTGTTAGTGTCTTATTCCTCTGCTCCTGTGGTGTGACTGTCTCTCATAAGTCTTGCAACTATTACAGTGAGATCATTGACCCATGACTTTCATCTCACTTTCAAGCCTAAGAGAAACAAAGAAAAAGATTTTTATTGAAAAGCACAATTGGCAGTTCTCTCTGACCTGCAGACTGACCCTGCCTCATTTGTCTTATCATGGAGTAGAGATCCTTAACTCCATTAGGATTTCACAGCACAGTGGGTGACTTAAGTACATAATAAAGAAGCACACCTTTTATTTCCCACCTCCCAAAGCAGGATTAGCTGCCTTGACAGAGAATTTGTATGTGTAGCAACTTGTTTGTGAACAACACCCAAGGCAGTGCATCCAGAGTGAGGAGTGCAGCAGGAGCAGTGCCAGAGGGTGTCTCAGGTAGGAGAAAATGTTCTGTTTTCTTTAAAAGAAATGTACATGTCAAAAAAGTTGGAGAAAAGTGTTAGCAAGTGGCTTCTTGTAGGCTTCTTCCATCTCTACATCATTTTACTGGAGTGTACATCTGCTGGTAAACTCATGCCAGGCTAAATCAAGTTCTTAAGTCTCATAGTTTTAACTGTTTGAATTAGTTTTTGATGTAACTGTCATGATTAAGTTGTGTCAGTGACATCTCTTATCATTTAAGTTTAACAATACAAAGAGTTAGGTGGACTAAGCATTTATATTTGATGGGCTTGGTTATAACACCTCTGGTAACTTAAATTTATTATAACTTGAAATGGCTCAAGGGCCTAATGCCCTGATTATAAGTTCATCTACATAGTTGCTGCTGACTTAACAGGTTTTTCTTTTTGCTTTTGCAAACCTTGAGGTACCTTTTCCTTTTTCAAAAGTGTTAAAGGAGTGAAATACAGAGTAGCACAGGATATACTGTTGTCAGACTTGCTTGAATGATTTAGGAGGAATTCATGCTGAATCCCAAGGACTGTCTCCCATGGTACTATTTGAGACTATTGTGGTTACTGCATCCTCCTTCAAGCACTTTGGCTCTGTTACAAATCACTGAAGTTCTGGAAGGCATTTTATGGCTCAGGCAAACCATGGAAGTTTTACAATTAGTTTTAGAGAGGAGCATGATTGGAAACCAGCAGACAATTAGGTAGAAAGAATGAGTCCCTATTAGCAGCTGAAGGATTTGGTAGAGCTTCTCTTGGAACCCACACTGGCAGCTGTGTGCTAGTTCTGATACACATTGTGCTGCTGAAAAGGGAATCTCTGGCAAGTGATTCCCATAAAACAGCCAACTGCAGAGCCAGCTTGGTCCAGCTGGGCCATATGGAACCAGCAGCAGTGGCAGCTCTACCCTCTCTCCCATCCTTCTCAGTCCATGTGGAATAGGAAGAAGCCAAGCTCTGGCAGAATTGACATACTAATTTGGGGATCTTGCAGAGCTGTGCCCAGGTGAAGGAATGCTGCCTGGGGCACTGCTGGATCTGAGGAGCTCTTCTGCAAGTTGTTGTAAAGGCTCTCTGGAGATCAGGGCTTTTGGAGGGTTGGACTTCTAAGGCAAGCTCCAAAACAGGGTAACAGCCAAACAATGCCGTTGTGAATTCTTCTGCCTCGGAAAAGTAATGTATCACTGACTTCTCACCAGGATATCTGTGGTTTGTCCTACAAAGTGCAATTGTCATACTTAGGTCACTTATGTAATAGGTGTCATGAGAAATTTTATCAAGAATTGGAAATATATTGCTAATCAACATGTAGTTCTTAAAACTGCTGTGTGAACTGGGAGGGAAGTCACAGAATAGTTGAAATTAAAGGGACTTCTGAAGACTTAGTCCAACCACCCCTGCCAAGGCATGGTTTCATCAGGAAAAAGATTTTACATTATTTAAGATCAAAATTACAATTTCATAAGGCATAAAATTGCTACTGTGAAGTCTGAAGTTACCTGGTAACAGTATGAGATTTTATTTAATGAGCAAACATTTGTCTCACCTCAGATGGAACATGACTATGTGATGTATGTCAGGTCAGGGGGCTGTGTGCTGCCTTAGGCAGTACTGTAACACTGCTGCTGGTGGACAAATGCTACTTTTGTATCTGTTGCTTTTATTTTAGGTTGTTGGAAACAATATTGTATCTCTTCTATTAAAAAAAGAGTGCTGCCCAATTAAAGAAACACGTGCAATGGACAATAGATCAGATTTTTTTTTTTTCAATTTCTAATCCATCTCTTTGGCAGAAAGTGGTTTCACAGAAAAGAGCACTTAGAGTAGTACTTAGTGTTTGAATCTCTGCTGTTCTGTACTGGGGTCTTCTGAGCACACAGGGATCTAAATTTATCCCTTTATATATTTGCTGCCTGCAGACAGCTTTTGGAGTTGGATCTATATGATCATATGGGTATTTCTAAAAAAAAAACCCCAAACTCTTCAATTCTTCCCCCTACTACAGAGCCCACTCAAGGATAGGATACCTGTGAGTCCATCTGTCCTGACAGAAATAATGCTGGAAAAGATGCAGGACATGTGGGAGGATTTCCTGGGTGGCCTCTGGCATCAGTGACATGTGCAGTTTCCAAGTAGCATTTTACACACTTGTGAGAGCATGTGGAAGAGAGGAGGGAGATTTGAAGAGCAAACTGAAAGAGTGGAGAGTTTGCCAGAAAGAAGAAAAGGGAAATATGGGTTCCTAACAACTGTGAGGGAGTTCTTTGAGGTTAAATGGATAATACACTGGATTGATATCTAAGGATGGTGTCTTAATAAAGCTGGCTGGTTTGGGCTAATCTGCTCTGCAGTGTTGATATGGGCCATTTGATCAGTGTGAACTTCTATTTATGGTTCAGGAGCCAGAATTTCTTTCTTAAGACATGTATGGTCTGAAAACTTCAGTCAATTCTAGGAACTTCAGTCTCCAAAGGTTTTTCTAATTTGAATATCAGTAGCTGCTTTTTCAGTGGAACTGCAATAAGTATCATGAGAAAGTCACAAGATAATGATGGGAATTGTTGCTTGATCAACTTCACTGCTTTTTTGTAATTAAATGCCTTGCACTGTGTTCTACCATTCTCTTCAAAAACACTCTCAGAATCTGGGTTTTTGGTTGGTTGGTTTTTTCTTCCCCCAATTCCCCAAGTACTCTAGTCCATTTTAACTTACCTGAAGTAAGGGAGTGTCAAGTTTGGTTTAAGGAGGTAATTGATGAGTTACTGGCCAAGACTATGAAAAGTTTATTTTGGGGTTGGTGTTTTTTGTTGTTTTGTTTTTTTTGTGGTTTTGGTTTTTTTTTTCTGGTCAGTGCAGGTGTTTTTGGTTTTGTTTTTTTTTTTTTTTTCTTGAGAGTTTGAGCAGGAGATACTAATAAAAATGATGATGCATACATGTATTCCATAAAGAATCTGTGTTTTTCATAGCTCTTCATTTGTTTGCTGGTGGATGATGGATTAGTTTAGAAATAGACATTGCAAGTACACAAACTACAATTTTTAAAAAAAGAGCTTGGCAGAAGTAACTCAAGACATAAGCTTTCTGTAAGGGGAAGTGAAAGCAAAGGATGAGATTTGGCCAAAACTTGTTTTCATGTACATATCTTTTATTTTCCTGTAGTACAGGCATTAGATCTTGTACTGAATTGTAAACTTGGATTTTATCATAATCAAGTAAGAAAGTGTGTGTAGTTTTCTTTTATTTGTGTGTTTAGCATGCTTGAGATTTTACAGTTACTGTCAATATAGTTCTTAATGACTTTTGTCTTATGTTATAGCAGTTTAAGAGTATGTGTAAGAAAAAGAGAGGGGCTGGATCAAGTTTGAATCTCCAAGAAGTTTTATATAGCACAGGTTCTGACAGTAGCACACACTCACTGTTATTGTTTGGTATTTATTTAAAAGCTGCTGGTCTGCCAACAAGGTTGGTACCATCCCTGGAGAAGAGAAGCTTTATGCCACTGCCAAGTAGCATCTCTTTGATTAAACACATCAATTAATTCTGCTGTAATCTAACCAAATGGGGTCCTTTTGGCTTTGACCTTTCTTAATGTGGCATGTCTGTTGCAGACAGGAATGTTTTCAGTTGAGGAGATAGTGCTGTGCAGACCAGAGCATGTTATTTTTCCTAGTAGATGTAACTAAACCCTTAAAATATCCTTCAGGCAGCACCTTTACCCAATTTATGTTGTTCATCAGTGATAGGCAGTGTTGTTGAAAGAGTTCTAGGACTTGAGTTTTGCTGCTTTTGGGGCATTGAAAGACACACAGTAAATCTGCAATTGCTAAAAATCTGCTGAACCAATCCTAATGAAATGGCATCAGTTCTTAAACTTATGGGATCTTTCACAGTGTAAGGTGGGATATAAAATAATTATCACAGAATCATTAACATTGCAAAAGTCCTCGAGATCACTGAGTCTTTGAGTAAACATCACCTTGTCAACTAAATCATGGCACAAAGTGCCATGTCCAGTTGTTTATATGGATGTGCCCAATTAAACCACTGGAAATTCCTAATTAAGGGATAGGCCTTTTTTTATTTAATCTAATAAAATCAAATAATTACTTGACAACAGAAGAAGTTTTATGACTGAAACAAGTCAGGATGGAATTTACAAAAATATATTCAAGTTACCTGATGTGATGGGGCATCAATCAGGTTTTACAGGGAGCAACAGTTTTCATTGTTCTATCCTGATGTAGGTCAGACTTAGATGTCTGGGCTTTTTTTGTTTGGTGTTTTCTGGGTGATTGCTTGGTTGGTTTTGTTTTGGGGTTTTTTTTTTGTTTGTTTGTTTAAATGAAGCTTCCCTGCAGGCTAACATTGGCTCCAGAAAAGCTTAAATAATGTTTTAAATAAATATACAAGGGAACAACTTAAATTAAAATAAATTGATTTAATTAAAACACCAAGCTCAAAATCTTCAGTGTTTCTGTTCATGAAGTGCTACAGTGATAAATTAAGTGAGATTCAGAGTGACAGAGAAGAATGTACCTTAAAATTGCTTTTTTTCCTTGTAATCTAAAGCAAGAATCGGTGAAGAAGGAAAAGCATTGCCGTACCTTTAGTTTTGAGTTTTAATTAATAGTGAATATCAGCAATATTTAATCGTTCTTTACCTACTGCAGCACTCTGTGTGCCAACTCTAAAAATGTTTGTGGGGGCCTAGAAAGACCCAGAGCTGGGATTTGTCTCTTTTAGATTCACAGGTTGTTTGCTGCTCCCATTGAAATCTGTACAAATGTGCAAATCTCTGTGAAGAACAGACAGTAAAATGCACCCAACTTGTGGCCCTGCTGAAGGGATGCTCAGGGAAAGCCTGGATCGTTGTCTTGTTTTCCTTCCTTTTGAAGCCACTCAAAATCCTGCATTTGTAAATCAGTGAAAAATATCATGGATGAGAAATGTGTAATCCCATCATGTAAAATGAAGATGTATAAATTGGGATGATTGGTCTATGCAGACACCCACTACTCTCCCACCTCCTTCTGATTTGGGCATGATTGCACACTCCAGCTCTGCTTTAGCCAGGAATTCATGCTGGTTATTTTTCTTTAGCTGTTAATGTAGGTTAAGCTTCTCCAACAAGTTTTATTGAGGTTTTGCCCTTCTAAATAAATACTGCAGTCCATCCAGCCTTGTTGCAAACTGTTTTTTAATAATGAAGGAACATTGGTTGAAGACTTCTCCTGTAGAAGCTGCAATCTACTTTTAGGTACATGCAAGGGAGATGTGCCAGCAAGAAACACAGAGGTGCCTGTTCCTTTTTATGTTGTATCTGCAGTAAAAGGCCATAGCCACATTTGGAGTGAAAAGTCAGTCTTTAAGTTGCTAGAGAATGGAATCTGGCTTAGATGGAGTAAGAAAGGCTCTTTATTTCTCCTGGAACTGGAAGAATGAGTCAAATGCTGATGGGGCACTGACTTGGCAGGCAGATGGCCCAAATGTAGTATGTTGAAGGAGAATTTACTTTCAGCCATGGACTACTATAGGCTGTTCTGTTATCCAAGGCATGCTTGGTGGGTGGGATTCTTTGTGTCTTTTCAGTGTGTGTACTGGTAAATGAGTATATAGCTTGAGCAGGATTTGGCCCATATATACAGATTAGAAGCCAGTTTGAAAATATATTTGCATGTTTTGTTTGGTTTTTTCCTCTCCCTCATTACTTAGAGCTCAGGGCTCTGTTATACATTTTCCTTGAGGCTTTGGTGCTTTCATGTTGCTTGATGTAGAAGGCCAGAAATGCTTTGATTGAAGGGACCAGCCAAAGCCAACCTCAGTGTTTACCCTGAAGCACAACCCCTGGGAACACATGGGCTTTCTTCATCCAACCATTACACAAAATAGTTTTAAGAAATTCTTCTTGTATTCACTGTTTCACTGTGAATGAAGGCCCTGAGCCTTCCCTGTGGGCCTGCCATTACATAGAAAGGTAGAGATGGAAGAAGAGGGGGAGACTTGTGTGTCTAACTCAAACATGTCAAGTGTTCTCTTCTTTACTGAAGAAGAATAATGCATTTAATGAGACTATCATTGTGACAAATTGGTTGTGATGAGGCCGTCCATCTCAGGAGAGTGATGCTAATCTTTCTTGTAGTTTCAAGGCTCTCCTGTGTTGGCATGAGAGAGATAACTCATCTTTTTTGGGGGCTGGGGGAAAACAAGACCTTCTTTTTATGGAGAATGATTGGATATTTCAGTTGGTCTTTGTATGTATTTTGTTAAATGAGGAGTGGCTTTGAGGACACTACAGTTTTGAAGGACTAAATCCTGCAAATGCTTTAAGCACTGCAGAACTCAACTTGTTAGTGAGTGACCTCTGCCCCTGTAATGGAATCTTTCAATCTGACTCTCCTGTACAGTAAGGAGAGGGTTATATACCTGAGAAAGCTGGTCCAGAGAGTTACTTTTCAACCAAAGGATGATTTTGAACAAGACAAAAGGAATTTCAGGGCAGTCTGGCACATGTTTAACAACTGTGACACTTTCTGAGGCACTGAGTGAAGGTGTTGCTACTTTTGCTCTGCAAAAGCAAGAATTCTCCCCTAAGAGAAAGTACTGAGATTTTTTTTTCCTCAGTATTCAACCTGCCTGTTTCATTTGAGTGTGGCTTGAACTGCATCACCTCCAAAAATTGAGCGATATAACGATTGGCAAAATCTTTGCTAATCTCTATAATCATGTTTTCTACCACAGAGCTTGGGTAAAGAGAAATAAAGTACTATCTGTTGTACCTGAAGAAAATGTTGAATGCTTGCTTTAACCTGCAGGAGTGGTCCTTTTGGGTCCTGTGAAGCTCAGTAAAAATAAATATCCCTGCCAAGGTTCAAGTAGATAATGCTGAATTGACACAGTTCATTGTAAAAGGCAGAAGATCAACCAGGTCAGCAGCATTTGGGGAAAACACAAAGACACTCCTGACACATCACTGTTCCCTAAAGACAAATATTTTACCATTGCTGTTGTTCCATCCTTAGCCTTTTCTGAAGTACAGCTGCAAAAACTCCCTCTTCAATGTCTTGCTTCCTAAACTTTTGAACCATTTTGCTCTTCTCTGGTCTGTCTTCTGTTCCTCCTGAGGCGTTGCTGGAGCTGAGTGAGGTCATGATTGCCCATCTTTCACATACAGCTTTGATAGTATTTACAGACAGAATTACTAGTTTTGAACCTTCAGGTTGTAGATAATAATAGCAATTAAATTTTAGACAATATAGTATTTTTTTATTTATATAATGCAGTTTTCAGGATCCAAAATGACCAAATATACCAGGAAAGAGCTTAGGGATGGGGAAATGGCTTGCTGGTAACTCTTTAGAAGGACAGGAGCCCAGCTCTGAAAGCCTATACAAGGCTGTCCAAATGGCATCCAATGCCTTGAACACAGGATGTAAACACCTGTATGGTACAGCTGGGGTGTGAAGCCAAGTTTACCCTCCTAGAATATTAATTAGCTCTTGTAAGGAGCTGAACTCTATTAAACTGACAATTGCAGTGCCAAAAGCATTAGAGGTCATGGGGGATGGTTGGATGTGTGGTAACTGTTTCCTATTGTTACATATTGTTGTGTCAGCTGTACCTGTAGAAATCGGTGAGATTGTTTGTAGAAAGAGCTGTTCCCTTGTTTTTCTGCAAGTTTACCCTCAACAGCATTTTAAGAGTCTGCAACTCATGTGCTTACAAGTTGAGTATATATTTGAGTTGATTTTTATCCTAACCAGCTAAAAATTCATCTTATAACATGGGAATGTATATTGATGAACAATTAATCAAATGAGTAGACTTATTGATTTTGAGCAATAAACTTATTGGAAGGATTTTCATGTATCTAGACAATTAATATCACAGAAGTAATCTATTGTTTTTATTTTTAATTGAAATGGACCCCAGGATGCAGTGCAGATAAGGATGCTCATGTGAGCCCATCTCCACGTAGACACTTGAATTTTGTGATTTATTCCTGTATCAAGTTGCAAATGTGGAGGCTCAAGTGCAAATCTTCCACACTGTTGGTCCTTCCAGTGAGCTGCTGGGACAGATGGCAGCTGGGCTGCCATGTGCTTGTAGGATCATGAATTAACCTTCTTTGGGTGGCACTAAAGAGAGAAACAATTTTATCTTATTCAACCTATGTTTGTTAAATATGACATCTGGTAAAATTAAAGAAAGCATGCTTGGAAATAATCAGCCTGTCATTCCCTCCAGCAGCAATTGAAGCATTTGTGCCATGAGATAAGAACAGGCTAAGAACATTTCATTTTCTAGTGCTAGTTTCAGAAATCATCATGTGTTTATAGGTAATACATTAAAAGTAGTTTTTCTGTACCACTTAGAACGTGCTGTTGTTTCCTGCAATCCCTGCTGGCATTTTGTACACTCACAAACTGATCTCAGTTGCTGGAGTCAGAGTTTAGTTGATATTCCAGGGTATGTAAACATCTGCTTAATGGGATCTGATTACTGTGATCGTGTTTAAATGACTGAACTTTGGCAGCAGTTTTTATGTGTGGTGTATCTTGATATTAATCTACTTCTGTCTGAAGGCACACTTCAGTTCTTTTAGGAGACAGGATCACCATCTCAAAAGCCATCTATTTTCCCTCTGCCCTTCTCCTTTCTGCTACATCCAAGTAGGGAAAGCAAATGCAAATGTTAACAGAAGGCCATGAAACGTGTTTTATTAGCTCTGGGAAAACAAATGTTTGCACAGAGACTGATCTGTAACTTTATATGTTATTTTATTTTAAAAATATATATAACCGAGAGGATAAATATATATAAAACAACACCTCAACCTTTATTTGTGGTGAAAGCATTACCATTGCAGCATAAAAACAAACGAGCCATATGAGCAGTAATGTAGTGTATGTAGCAAGTGGGGGAAGCATGGTGGAGTTTTCTAAAAGCTAAACATACAAGAACAACAAAAACATCCATCCTAAAAACCTGAAGGAAATAGGCTTTGGGGACTTGATCCAAGAGGTGAACCAAAAGAGACTTTGGCAGTTGGAAACAAGAGTTCCCTTCTATGTACTGCAATCATGATGCTTGTGAATAATTTGCTGATCACAGTTCTGCACATCTCACTTCTCTGAAACTGTGATCCTAAATATTTAAAGCAGCTTCATGAGGTCTTGTCTAGGTTGGTTTTGTTTGGCTTGGATTTTGTTTCATTGTTTTATTTAGGCTGAATAATTGAAATTGCAAATGGAAGTAATCATTATCTTTATGAGAGGAATTTTTAAGGAGCATCTTAAATGTGCCATTGGGTGTCACAACACAATTATGGTATGGATTGTTATGGTAAAGCACAATCTGCTGGGCTTTTTCTTTATTCTACAGTTGCAGAAGCCCAGTCTCAGGCTGTTTGCTGGGTGCACAGCACATTTCAGGCATTTATCATGGGGCTGATTTTTGCACATTTACAACTGAATACTGCAGGAAATCCTCTGTGTAGAAACTCATATGCATGGGTTTCATACTAAGTGGAAAGTATCATCTCCTACTAAAACAAATGTAAATGAGAGCTACATGTTCCTATGTGACAAAGGAATTATTTAATACATGGGTAGAATTTGATACACATGGACTAAGAGCAAAGTTTAGTCTTCTGCCTGAGTTAGAGCAGTTTGCTCTCTGACCAATGATTTAGAACTGTGTTTTATTGCAGAATGACCTTATAAATAAAATCAGTAAGAATGTTTCAGATGGCAACATTACTTGGACATCTGGGGTCATTATTTAAGACAAAAAAAAAAAGGAATTTGCCTTTAAAATTGTGAGTATGCAGCTCATCTGTGACAAGCCCTTTGGTTTTCTCTTTTCCCTACCCCTGACCCTCCCTGCCAAAGGTCAGGCAAAACTCTGCTACTGTGTGGCAAGAGTCCTGAATGATTTATTTCAGGAATAGCAAAACAGTTCTAAAGAAAAAGAAATATTTTCTGTTGCTGGCTGGAGTGTTTTGAATTACTTTCCACAGGTTGTCATGCATTCCTACTGGTTTTAGCTTTAGCATGAAATTTAAGGGGCAGAATTTTTTAAGTGGTGGTGTTCTATAACATGATGTGGGGCTTAAGGACATGGTTTGTTGTGGGCCTGGAGTGTTTGGTTAATGGTTGGACTTGATGATCTTAGAGGTCTTTTCCATGAGAGTTTACTACTGCAAGTGACTTGATTCTCATGCATGATTGAAATCCATACTTGAGATATTCTACCAGGAGGAACCTCTGCAAACCAAATTATTGATGACCCAGACATACTGCTTAGCTGAGCTGTGCTTGGCACTGGTAAAAACTTCAAGTATGTGTTCCTGGTTTGCTTCAGTCTTGGGAGCCTATGGAAATTTGGGAGGGAGTTGCTGCCCTGCAACCAGGAGAGACTCTTCAGCAGAGCTTTTCTGGTAGTTTCTGGGCACTGTGAAAATGCAACATGTTATTTTTTAAAGGTTTTAATAAGGTTATTTTTTAAGAGCTCCTTTTATGAAACTAATGGAGAAACAAGTATTTTATATGGCATTAGCTTGTTAAATTGCTGCTTCCACAGGGCTGAAGAGCTGCTGTAAGCTTAAGGTTTAATGTTCTTTGTTTTGTGTGTGGTTGATGGATTCTGCAGAAAATGGGGCTGTTGCTATAGAGGCATTAACTGTGTTCAACTGTTTGAGTTACAGGGTGACCAAGTATTGCTGCCAAAATTATACATGGGGAATTTTGCAGCAGAAGGTCCAAGGTTGGCCTCTAACAAATACCTGTAGGATTCCTCAGTGAAGTGTGGAGTTTTGTTTGGTTTTGTTTTAATCTATTGACTAGGCACCTATAGAACCATGTTTGTGCTTTTAGGAACACAACAGATGGATTAAAATTCTCTTTTTTTTCTGTTCTTTACTGTTGTTTTTTTGATAGTGAAAGATACTTCTGTTACTATTTCTTGGTTTCAGAATTTGTTTGGTCAACATTTATTTGCTGGAGGTTTCCTGACCAATTCTGCTTACATGTTAAATTTCTCAACCTGGAAATGCAACAGTAGGTACAAGTTGTCTAGATTAAATATTTCTTAAATGAGTTTCAGGTACTGAGGAAATCTTGACATCTGTGAGCTGTTTATTGGGCTTTATTTTGCTACTTCTTAATTATTTGTCTACAGGTCTGTGTCTGCATATATTCTGTCTGGGTGGGATTTGCATTATCCAGGAAGAAAGCCACAATCCTGGATACATCCTAAAAGTGTGCTGGGAAGAGAGGGAGATAAGGAAGAACTATCAGAACAAAGCCTTGTTTTTAATTTGCTGGTTTTGCATGTGAGTTACATTCCAAGAGGCCTATTGGCCTGAAACCTGTGCTTTAAGGTTGCCCAGAGATGTTGTGGCTGCCCCATCCCTGGAAATGTCCAGGGCCAGGCTGGATGGAGCTCTGAGCAGCTTGGACAGGTGGGAGGTGACCTTGCCCATGGCAGGGAGTTGAAACTGGATCACCTGTAAGGATCACCTCTCCTACCCAGGCCATTCTATGAGTGTGTGTTTTCAACTTTAATATCCTTGTAAGGACAGACTAAACCCCAACTTGTGAGAAACTTTTCCAAGTGAGATCTGCTCTTTAGTTTTACCTTGACAGTCCCCTGCTTTGCTGGTTTTTTTTTGTTTTGGTTTTTTTTTTTTCCTCTGCTGAATATTGGGCAGCCCTTTTTTCCTGGACTAGTCCTGTGCTAACCTTTCTTGCTGCTCAAGTGGACTTTTTCCCTTCCCTAGCAGGTCTAGAAGGTTTGCCCAAGCAGGGGATGAGGTGAATTGAGTCATGTGTTCTGAA
>JAWWLZ010000156.1:3590092-3604235 GCA_035041345.1 Poliocrania exsul
TCTTCACATTTTCAAGTCACTTACGCTATTTCAAAATCTGAATTTTGTGTAGTAATGACATGAAATAACATTGATAATCATGATTCTGTATTGGCAACAAATCAGTGAGGTGGGAGTTGGTCTCTTCTCCCTGGCAACAACTGACAGGATTGGAGGAAATGGCCTAAAGGTGCACCAGGGGAGGTTTAAATTAGAGATCAGGAAAAGCTTCTTCACTCCAAGTGTGGAATAGGCTGCCCAGGGAGATACGGAATCACCATGTCTGGAAGTGTTGAAAAAATGTGTGGCTGTGGCACCTGGGGGACATGGTGAACAGAGCAGTGCTGGGGGAGGGTTGGACACAATGATCTTAAAGGTCTTTTCCAACCTTAATCATTCTATGATTCTGTGATTACTGTGAGGGTGAATTTAGAAAGAGGGAATAAGGACTTACCCCAATTAAAAATAAACAAACAAAACCAAACACCTACCAAACAAAGAAAAACCTCACAAAACCCCAAAATCAAGAAACAAAAGAAACAATACTTAAGTTTATACAGCTTAAAACTGCAGGAGTGGCAAATAGTGAGGTTTGCCAGCATGGCAGGTACAGCAAAACTCCCACTCTTAGTTGCAGAGTGTTTCTGATTTAATCTTTTCTTGGTTGACTCCTACATCACAGTCTATTGTGTCTGTCTGAAGTACTGCAGAAAAGTGGTTCCTAGAGGTATTCAGCAGGAAAAAATGTGAGAAGGTGGTGTTAGTGCTGTAGCTTTTGATTTGTTTATTAATTGCAAGAACTCCAAGTGCTTTTAGTCACTGAAGATAATGGCTAAAAAGCCAGAATACTGTTGCATTAATCTTCCTGGCCCAAATGTAGTATAATTACTTTAATGAACACATTAATTTGTCCCCTTTCCTCATGTTTTTCCTCCTTAACAGTTCATGTTGTCAGTGGAAACCGAGACAATGATGACCCTCTCCTCTGAGTTCTCTGGGAGGGTTAAATATCCAAGGACTAAGATTTGTCAGGCTCAGGTAGTGCACATTCCTGTGTGTTCCAATAAGCCGCATCTCACACCAACAGAGTTTCATTACCCCCTGGTGTAACAGTGGGGCATTGCCACAGCCCTGAGCATGACCAGCAGGAGCAAAAAGACACAGACCAAGTTTGTCTCTCAAAAGCAGAAGAGGAAAATAATTTGTCTTCTGTTCTGAATCTATAGTTTATTTTTTCTCTCTGTGCAGAACACAGCCCTTTTTAATTTTATTTTTTTTTTTAGCAGAATTACTTTTTCTGGTAAGGCAAAAACACTCAGACTGAAATCTAATTACAAATGATAGAGTGGAGTATTTTTCTTCTCAATTTTAAAGAATCACGTTATAATCTTGGAACAGTGGATAACAACATCACTAATCCAATATTTTAACAGTAAATACGTTTGATGATGGGAATTGCTGCACTAATCTTATATCCCTCCACAGTATAGTTAAGAAATCCACAGGGGGTTTTACTAATCAGTTTTGGTAAAGTAAATCAAGTCATGTAATTCTCATTCCCCCTAAATGCTGGGCAATGCAGGCAGAGCCACGTGTAGCCCTTTTTGTTCTTTTCATTGCTTTTGTCCCCTAATCTGCAGCCATACTTTCCCCTGAGTATGCAAGAGAGAGACTTCTGGAGAGAGGTGTCTCCAGGCACCCTGTGACAGAGGTGTCTTATTAGGGGAGCTGGCACTGCCCCTCACTGCCCTCACCTGCCCTGCTGGGAGGGGATGGATTGAGTCCACTCCTGCTCCCAGGTAAGGGGAACTGCCAATAACCAACATCATCTTCTGATACGTGTGATTTGAGGTGATCACTTAGGCCCTAATCTTACTGACCAGTGAGATATTCTGTGATATGGCTTGTGTTTCTATCTTGATTTAAAAACCAGTAAAAAACTAAAAACAGGTTTCTCTTTTTAAATGATAAACAGTGTGTTTTACATGAGGAAGAAATATTAGCGATTGTGGTTTAATATTTGAAGAGAAGCAACTAGTAAGATTTCTGTGCATATTTTGTTCCTGAAGTTGGTGGGTACTGAATTATCTTTCATGAAGTCCCGGTGTGCTGTGTTTGCTTAGCTCACAACTTCAGCTTTTAGCACTCAAAATCAGTGAAAGTGAGAATGGTAGTAAAGCTTTATTTCTGATTTGCTGTCTTCAACTTCAATACAAACTAGTCACCTAAATAGATTTATATAGTCTAGTTGTACCCAAGTTATATTCAGTATTTAGAATGTATGCTCAAAATATTCCTGTTTTATTTCATGTCTTAATAAATTTCAATGTTCCTTGAATGTAGTTCTTATTTAATGGACTTCAGTTGTGATCTGGAGTGGTTACACCCAAGATTTGGTACATTAAAAACAAACAAATAAAACAGAAAAGAACCCACCAGTTATAAAATACCAGATCAGAGTAGAAGGTGTGGGGATTATAAAGGCAATTATAAATGCCTACCTCGATGTCAGAACTGGGTTTGAACATTCCAATCTTAAAGCCTGAATTTTTAACTCTTCCAATGGAGGCCCAACAAGCTGGAAGGCAACTGGAAGCAGACAGTGGTTTTGGTCTGATTTTGAGTACCAGCAGGAAAGAAATAGCAGTTTTTTAAAGAAACTTAAGATAAAAACACATTAATTGTTACACTTTGAAAACATTTATAGTGGATGCCATAACAAACATTTAATCTTTGCAGCAGCAGCCAGTGCAGTACTTGGTTGCCAAGTGGTACAAACCTGGTTCTCACAGATAGCCAGGCTGATCCATGTTAGGTGTGTTAGAGGTCATCCTCTGTAAGGTATTCCCAACATTCTGAGCAAATAATGTGTCCAGAAATCAGGGTATAGTTCTGGAAGGCAGCTTATGGACTGGAAATGGGCATTAACCTTTTCATGTCTAGTGGTTCCTATTCCATGGTTCCAGTTCCAGTGAATACAGAATAGAATACCACCAATTTGCCATATATAAACCAGTATATCAGCCTGTATTAGGCCATTGGGAGTATTCAACTGTAAAATACAAAAGTAATTACATGGTGTTTGCAAATAAAATCTGAATTAAGACTTTGCAGCAAAGGCAGGGTTGGCTAAGGTAATCTGGCCAGCAGGATGAACTCTATTTGTATTAATGTAGTAGGAGTTCAGACAGACTTTATATGTGTGTGTATATATATGTAATATGTATTTTGTCAATACCCATTCTTGCCATATTGTGTGAGCCCTGGAAGTTAATTGCTGATGTAGCTGAAAAGTCGCTTGGAGAAAATAAGGGGCAAAAAAAACAACCAAAAAAAAAAAAAAAAAAAGGAAAGCTGGCTATCAGAGTTGTGAGTACTGCATTTACTGTTGATTTCAGCAGAGGAGACAATTAAAAAAAGCAGAAAATAATTCCTATTTTATTTCAGTTTGTCTGTTTTCCAGACTGGCTCATGATTCTGATAAACTCTCCATTTGATCCAACATAGAGTTCTCTTATGAGTTAATTTAAATAAGTGAGACCTCTACAGACAGTTTCCATACAGTTTTCTCAGTCCCTTCCACGTGTTCAACTATACAGCAGCAGGAAACCTGTCACTTTGGGGGTTGTATCTTTGAGGACAGGCACTTATATGTTCATCTCTGTCAGATTGTTCTATGTATTTTCAGAACCCAAATGTCAAAGCTGCTGAATGGAGAATTAGGGTATAGTAAAGACTTCAGGTTCTTACTACCTTGAAATATTTAAATCTTATCTAAGTCATTCATTGTGACTTTGAAGAATGTCTTTCCCCTTTTGTCCAGCATGAGAACAATGTTGTCTGCCTAATTTCTTTGGCTCACACTGTTAAATCTTTTCCTTCCTCTTGCTTCTGACACGTCAGTGTTGTTATTACAGACCTGAACAGCAGTGTAAAGGAGGGAAGAATTGGTAACAGGAGCAGGGAGCTCAGCTGCAGAGCATCACCTGGACATGCAGCACAGTGTGCATGGAAACAGGTAACCCCAGAAACTGCTGTCGGTGTGTGTGGGGCTGGAGCTGCAGGAGGGAGCTGTGCTGCTCCCCACAGGCAGGTGATTTATTCTCCATTTCCTCACGCCGAGTTGGAGGAGGTGGGTGCTCAGTAGTGAGATATCCAGTGACATTGTTTAAAAGGGGCAGGTAGACAGCTACTCCTTCATATTGTAAGATGCTCAAAGCCCTGCCAGTGTCTGAGTAAATCACACAGACCTGCCTGCAGAAAATGTAGATGAGATCTCTGAGGTATTCAGTTATCCATGGGGCTGCTCAGAGCAGCTTTGCTCCCCACGGTATTTCTTCTGCCATCACCCCCATTTGGCGGCAAAGCAGAGACATCCACATTATTTAGGAGAAAGCTCTGAGTAGCAAAATCATTAAGTTGCATTGGACTGTAACTTACTCGCTCTGAGCTGTGCTCAACATGCATAAATCTTCAAACAGAAAACATAAACGAGTTGTGATTCATTGAGGTGTCCATTTTTCCAGTGACCAGTTTGCCATCTCTGGCAACTGCTGTAATGTGAGATGGGAACAGATCCATCCTCGGTGCTGCTACACCTGTAGATGTATTTATGCATCTGGGAGCAAGAGGAGTGGACTGAAAAGCTCTTGGAATGCATGAACAGGGTAAAATCTCTCTGATGTTGGGTTTTAAATCTTAAAAATGCTGTTGGCTTCAGTGTGGACCTCTGCATGGAGGGAAAGCTCTTGGAATTTTTGGCCTTAAACTGTCAGTTATTTCCTTAGGGGTTTTTTCCTGTGCTATATTTTTTAGGAAATTTGTAACCATTTTCACTTGTTGATGGTGGTTTTACTTGGTGGTGGCGTGGATTTTTTTGTTATTTGGCTTTTTTTAGTATAAATTTGTACGATGTCTAGTAAGAGCATTATGTCTTCATTCCTGTTGAGTTAGGGACACAAATTTTGTCTTTCTGGGTAGCAAAAACAGGCACTGACATGAAGTCTTGTCCTAGGCAATAACAGAAGGAGGCACTAAGAGCATCATGTGAGCTGCTCACCTGCAGAAGTCCATCCCTGTTGTAGTTCTGTGACACTGAATGTTTTATTGTTGGTCACAAAAGATGAAGACTGAAACCCAGTGCTGGGGGACAAATTGTTCACAAATGCTGTTGGGGCCCCCAGTGTACACTGCCCAAGCTATATCTCATACATCTTCAGCTGAGAACAGTTTTGGACTGAATTTAGTTAACTGAAATGTGGCATTTCACCAGTCCATTAAGTTATATGGTTATTGTTTTGTGTCTGTGGTGGAGATGGTGGCTCTGGATTGCTGTCACCAGGTCACTCACCCTCTCAGGCAGCTTCTGAGCTGCAAAATCGGTTGTTTTTCTTGAAGGATATTTTATGGGCTGATTAATTTTTTGGCTGAAAATTATTGCATATAAAGCAGATCTGCTCCAAGTCGGTGCCCCGACGGCTGTACGGTAATTGGTATTATGTATCCATTCAGAGCCCAAATGAGATTAACACCACTGTTCTCTCCATCTGCCTTTGAGAAAGAATCCAATAAATAACGAGGCATATGAGGGCAGATTATCACATTGTATTCAGCATTTACAGTGTGTGTATTAGTTACTGCAAGGAGACAGGCACCCAGGAAGAGGGAGTAGGTGCTGTTGTGCCACTCAGGGTGCCCATGTTGAGCTTTTAGCCCAGAGCAGCACTGGCCTTGCAGAGGGACATTTCTCACTCCTCAGGCTGTGCCTTGTTGAACACTCCAGCCCCAGGAGCTGCAAACTCATGGGCTCAGCTGGGAGTTTTACTTTAAAAGTATGTAGAGAGAGTTCTATAAAACCTCAAGACAATGTCAAGAGAATAAGCCATGGGCTTGTTCCCAAGGGGTTTCTTTATTCATTTAGGGAAGAAAGGAAGGGAACTTGGCAAAATGTTCAAAAGGAGCAATACACAATAGACAAAATGTTCCACCGCACTCTCAACCCAGCACATACCAATCCAAAACACCTAAGTCAAAATCCAATCCCAGTTACTGATTTTTGAGCCATATGAGTCCAAGCCATTTCTGTCCATCTGATGGAGCCTCTGTCACTGTCCAACAGCACAAATTTGTGTACCAGTTGGAGATAAATTACAGAGAATCTCAAAGATGGTGGCCTGTAATCAATTGCCACTGAAATGGTGTGGCCAGCCTGCAGGCTGCCAGTTTGGAACTGAAGGGCACAGATGAACAATATAATGTATGTGTTAACTCTGACGATGCATAAAATAGGTTTTTATAATCGTGTTTGTCTTCTACTAGAAAATAAAATATTTTTTTTAGCAACTAGTTCTACCTTAATGATGGAAGGTAGGTTTTTGGTATATAACATCCTTTCTGTGTATGAACTTCATTTAGAAGGTTGCTACAACAGTCTTCCATGCTGTTATGAATACAAATGGTGGGTTTTTCTGGAATTTTAAAAACTGGTTCTAAGCAATTTGTTTCTTAAGTCAAATTAGAGAAAATGCCATTAGAAAAGAATTCCAGGCTCCAGACAGTAGATGTTGGTGCTGCAGTTCAAGACTAGTTGGGGAAATGATGACCAGAACTTTACATTTTGGCTTTGTTTTAAAATGCTTCTGTGCTTTCCCAAATACCAAAAGTAATTGTTATGCACTGTGCTGTTTTTCTAACTTTAACAGATAGTACAAGTTTCTCATACTCAGAAAAGAATTAATGTTGCAAACTCTGACAGTGGTTGGTGTTTGTAGTAGAATTCATCATCCCTGAAAAGATGCATATTCTACTGCTTTGTTTTTAAATCCATAAATTTTCACAGTACTTTGTAATGTCATGAATTTCACTATATATCTGCAATACAGATGGTGTAAACTCTGAACCAAGGCAGAAATTGAACTTTGTTTTATTTGTCATGTCCTCTCTCTGTGCTACTGTTCTCCCTCAGGATTTTATTCTAAATTCCTCTGCATTCTTCAACAAAGATTCACACTAAATACTCAAGCTGCCACTATTTGTGGAAACTTCCTCTCCCAGGGTACTCACAGTCAGTTACTGTAAAAGACAAGAGGAATTTGTAGGTGCTCATTCTTTTATAGCTGAAGGTTTTTCAGGGCATTATCATCCTAATCTGAAGCCCAACCAATTCCCCAAGTATTTGCAAGTGGGGACATTTTTAGTGCAGGGTTGTTTACCTCGTACTATTCCATACTTATATTTTCAGTCTCTAAATTTATGTAGTTGTTTGGTCTGTTATTCAGATAATGATAAAGTATCTTCTTTCTTTTGTACATTTAGTACAGAATGTACATTTGCAAGAGGATCTCAAACAGCTTCCCCGATATTTCAGTGCAGCCCAGCTGTGGGCTGTGATTATCCCCAGTTCCTGCTCTTACTGCCAAGGACACCCAGGTTGAAGGTGTAGCAGCACTGACCAGGCAGAGGGTGAGAAGGTCAAGGAGCATGTGGTCTGCCCTGCAGTGGAGATGGACTAGGTTGTTTTGGGATGTGTTTGCATGAGGATGGCAGTCTTGGTGGATCAACATGAGTATAGAATGCTTTGAATGTGGATTTAGCCTTTAATATTATCTCTAACTTCACACATCACTGCCTGACCAGACTTCCACAAACCTGAGGGTTCTTTAGCAGATATGACAATGTGGGCCATGCCTGTAATTGGGGTAAACACACTCACAGAATTGCATCAAGTAACCCTGGCTCTTCTTCTGTTTGCTAACTGTACAGAAAACATAAGAAATTATGAAAGTATTACTTAGGATTTTGTATCTCATGCCTTTCAAAACTAGTGGCTTCTTTTAGTTTGAGAATGCCATTACTTAATAACTGTGGAAAATTTGAGAGATGGGTTTTTTTCTGAAAAAAATGCAATCTCTATAATCAAAGATCAATTATGTTGTTTCTCCAATAATGTTATGTTTCATTGGCTTTACTTTTCTCTTTAGGAAAACTTGATCTTTACAGTGATTCTGTCATGTACATTTTACAGTTTTTCTCTTTCCAGGTTTTATTTTTCAACATTAAGGATCATATTCCAGGATCAGTTAATTTAGAAGAGACCTGTGGGATCATCAAGTCCAAGATCCATAAAATGTTTGCTATCCACAGTGGATTGTTATGCTTTACATCCTCTGATTTTATTTCCCTATTGAGGACCCTGCCTGGGAGGTGATGGGACAAGGCAGGCAGATCTCAGAGAGAACAGGGCTCTTGGTGCTTTTGAATTCTGATTGTTTTTTCCTTAGCTGCTTTCATGTATGTGTCTAACACACAGATCTTTGTCTAAGTAAAAGTAATGATGCTTTATGATCTGTTTCATTCGCTCTATTTCAGGATTTACAAGTGCTGTGACTTGGAAACATCTGAACACTTTTTTTTTTTTTAAGTGAGAGAGACTAGTTTGCTTGCTTTCTTTTTCAGAACACAGCTAAAATGCCAGGCTTCTGGGCTTGGCAGTTTTACAGCAACTTGATAAAATAAAAATAATCGTGCCATCACTATTTTATCTTCCTTCTTTCAGATGTGCTTCCTTCAGAATTGCTTCTTTCTTTCATATTTGTGGCACTGTGCTCAGCAGCGTGGCAGGCTGTTCGCAAGCTCTGCCAAGTCGGGGATTTGAGAGAAAGTAAACAACTCGGTTGGAAACATGGAGAGCAAGTGTTGTGTAGACTCGAAGAAGCAGAGATATGCTGCTGTATTATACAAGAGTTCACTTAATGGAAAAATGCTGTTTTCCCCTTGGAAGGAATGAATCTCTCTTGCTGGCCATTGTAAAGTAAGCCAGCCGTGCCCAACAACTGCACTCTGTGCAGGCAACTGCTCTATCAGGTTGAGGTTTTGGGTTGTTGTTTTTTGGTGTTTTTGTGTTTTTTTGGTTGGTGGTTTTGTTTTTTTTTTTTTGGTGGGGGTGGTGGTTTAGTGCTTTTCTGATTGAGAAGAAAAGGATTTTGGCCCCTCAGTTACAAATCTTTATATGGAATAAACTTGTGTGTTAGAACTACCTAGAGAGAGCTGATAGGAGCTGGGAAATACCTGGGGGAGCTGCGAGATGGGCAGTTATTGAAGTATTTTCCTTTGTGTAAAATAGTTGCTCCACACATACTCCTCAAATATTAGTTTGCTTGCAAGTGATATTTATTCAGTCAACTACAAATCCATTAGTGATACTTTACAAACCAGTCCTCTCACAGATTTAGGTTTTTGCAAGCAGGCAGGATTTAACTCAGCTGCTTCTCAAGTAATTTGTGTATCACTCCTACCCTCATCAAACTACCAAACAGCAGTGAGATGAAAGACAGTTCTTAATTATCTTCCTAGACAGGAGGTGGGGCTTACTTTGGAAGAAACATCTTTAAAACCTTGTTTTGTGCAATTCTCCTGAGGAATCAAGGTTGCTTTTGGAAGATTTCCCCTTCATGACTCTCACGTGCTTCTTCCCATGAAGGCTCTAACTCCCTTTTTTATGTCTCCACATTCTGAGGTAGATAAAGCTCAGAATAGACCCCAGAATTATTACTTTTCTTTTTTTTAAGTCAGTCCCATAGCTTTGTGAAGCCCTGTGACATCTATATTAGTTTAAGGATTGCAGGTAGCTCATGCTGTATATTTTGCTGAATTACTTCACCCCTCATGTCACCATACTTCAGGTCTTCGGGGATAAGTTTTACCTACAGCTTTGTTCCTCTGAAAGAACTTAGCAGAAGTTGCTATCATTATCTTTTTTCCCCATGATATCTCTTCACTTTAAAAACCTCTACATGTGTCTGACACTGTACATTCAACACAGTGTGTATCAGTTGTATTCAGAGACCAGAATTATTGGAGGACATAACTTAAATAGATGGAAAGTATAACACAACTTCCCTGGACAGAAAAATCCTATTCCATTTGCATAGTGTTTTGAGAGATCATACTTTTAAAGGAGGTGAGCATAGGTATGTCTCAAATGTATTTTTAGAAGTAAGAAAACATACTGGTCCTTATTCAGTGTTCCTCATTCTCCAAATAAACTAATTTGCTTGGAATGTAAGAGTGGCAGTGGGATGGTAAGGGACAGATACAGAATGAGAGTACAGAGGAGCTTATGTGACACTGTAGTCAGAGACAAGGTAAAGCTGTCTTGGTTTGTGGGAACATACAAAACAGAGTATAGCAGAAGACCAAATAAACACAGCTACAGAAAATAAATGCTTCTGAATTAGTCTGTTTAGCTATGATAGATGCCTTGTCAACCTGCTGCAGCTAAAAGCTAAATACATGAGTTGGAGAGAAAAAAAAATCCAATTGAGCAAAATCAATCATTGGGATGTAGGCTATTAAATTTTGACAAGTGGTAAAGGCTGGTTATACTGCTCTAAAACTTTGGGGGATAGCAAAGCACCTTTGAGTAAACTTACACTCTTTAAATCAAAAATGGAAGCTCGTTGTTTTCCTCCATGGCATGATGTGTCGGGGGCCTGTATTCTCAGAGACTGTTACACAGTGTGAAATTACTGGTTCACTCAGCTCTTTATATTTCTGGCCTTGAGATCTTGATCATTACCGTGTATGCCCCTGACAGAACAGCAGAGTTCAGAAAGGGTTTAGATTCTGTAACAATGAAAATCTGAAATTTCAGTGAAATAATGAGCAATAATGTTTACACAAAGTGGAAGTCAGGTAACTGATTAATGCCATTCTGTAGGGAACAGTGCACGGAAAGTTCACACAGTTCCTTCATTTGTTTTTCTTCTGCAGCACAAGAATTCACCACACAATTGCATGAAAATGCAAACTGAAGTCCTAAGGAGACAATATTTCAGACTCTGGAATTGCTTTCTTAAAATAACAAAGCTTGCATTGATTTCTACTTCCCCAATATGTTTTAGACTATAAGGTTTAAATTGTTTAAATTTATACAGCAAACAGGGAGAACAGGCAGGGTGTGTTAACAGTGTGGAGACACAGGGCTCCAATTGCCTGTTTCCCCATGCATTGATCTGACTGTTTTATTTGGTGGTTCTGCCACTTTCTGAGGGCTGAGGACTAATGATCACTACTTGTTGGATGAATGAGAAGGAGCTGGTAACCAAATTTAACTGTGACAGCCTGTGTCCTCCTATCAGTGCCTAGGAAATGCACTTCTTATGCCAGTCAGTGTTAGAATAAACTCAGGAGTCTTAAGTGATGAAAAAGAGTCATTGCTTAAAGGTTTCACTCAGTAGATCTACAAGGAATAAACAAAAAACAAAGAATGAAAACCTGATGTGTCTACTCCAATGGTTAGTGAGTTTTTCAAACAGGTGATTTCATCTCCCTTGAAATCTGTGTCCTCTCACTGTTTTGCCTCTGAGATAGTGAGGGCTATCATGTACATACAATATCTAAGCCTTTGGCACACGCTCTTGTAGCTGGATTGTTCTGAATGAAATAGCAGGTCTGAGATCCTGTGGGGAAACTGCTTTTGGTCCTTTCTAAACCTCTTCTGATCTTTGGGTCAGCTTTTATAAGGTGAGGGCAGGTGGGTGTAAAAAGTACGTGCTTAAATCATTATTATAGTATTCTTCTGAAAGTTCTTCTGTCAGAGTGTTTGCCTCAGAGTTAGCCACAGTTTCCTAACACAAAGAAGAAATTGCCTCCAAATAAAAGCACCCTGGAAACGATCAATCTTCCACAGCAGCAGTAAGCTATTGGAACAGAGAGCAAAAACTAATATTGTGTGTTATATGGCCTATTACTGACTCCCAGGCATTGCTACAGGGAAGTCAAGGCTTCGCTGGGCAGTGGAAGGAACTAAATGTAAAACTGCTAATTGTGCCTAGGTAAAATAAATGTTATGGTATGTTTTCTATAGGTAACATCCTATGGCTGTGGCAGATTTTATGGGGAAATTAAGGCCAAGTCAAGAAATGGCACTGCTGCTGTGCATGTGGTAGTTTTCCTTGGAAACAAATGGCACAAAATATTCTGTGGTGACCTTACCTTTTGCAATGGGGTGTGAGGTGGAAGGAATTTTTCAAATAGTAGTTATGGTTGTAAGGATTTTCCAATTTAGTTGTAGATGCTGGTGAAGTTAGCAAGGAAGTGCAGAAACACAGACACCTTTTGCCTCTGTCACCTGTGAGAGTGGTAACAGCCCATTTATTTAAGACCTTGTTATCTTCAGCATGTTAGTAATGATCTAGTTCATAAAGCAACTTGAAAACACCAAGTGGGAAGGGTGGCCAGTGGAGGGAGTGCCCCATGGCAGGAGTATGTCTGCTGGGCATCCACATCTCCTTCACTGAAGGTGTCAGTGTGTGTTACCCAGAAATATTTGCATTCCCTGTGTGTTGAATGGAACTTAAGTTAATTTACAAGACTACTTCAGACAAAGAATTTCTAAGCTTGTAATTGGATTCTGTGTTTGAATTCCTTTTCTTCTGCTGGGTGCATTGTTGATGAAATTTTGTTTTCTTATCCTAATTGTTGTGCAAGAAACCCAGATTAGATTTTCTTCTTATAATGACTTTGGGTATGCAAAAGAGTAAGGAGACTCAAAACATTTCTGAAAGGCAAAAACAAGTGGAAGTGTAGAAATGCCTTAAGTTCTTTCACATTTTTTAGCCTATGTTCTTTAAATTATGGGAACTGGGATAGTTCAAGGGCTTGTTTTACTGGTAAAATCCTTACTTTAAAATAGATCCTTGATGTCATGCATGAGATAAATCATAGCGGGGGTTGTTTTGACACTCTGGAGTGTTGTTATATTATGCACTGGTTTCCCCAGAGATCTTAAAATTTAACAAGCAGAGGCCAGTGTGAGTAATGAAATGAGGCAGCAGTACAGCCATTTCAATTACACTTTTATTACACAGCCATTCTTCCTAGAGCGCTTTATACTCCTTGCAATGCTTCTCAGAGTCTGAAGTGCTCCGTGTGAGGGGAGGGGGGCTCAGGTTTCCTGACTGAGTGGGCACTGTGATTTCAGCCTGCTTTGATGGCAGAGCTGGGGCTGCAGCAGCCTGAGAAATACGGGAGAGAGCAGGGAAAAGGGGATGCTCTGCTTAACTTGAGTGGCTGGGACCCTGCTCAGGGAATTATAATATTTGACATTTCAGTAATATTCTTAGGAACAGAGGTTTAGATTTCTCTGCTTTGTTTTGAAGATGTTTCAAGTCTCTGGTTAACACTGATTACTTTTTTTTTTGTTCTCCTCCCCAGTAGGCCCCAACAGCTTTAATATTAATCATGTTCCTTATCTTTTTTCAATGCTTATCTCATAGTTATCTGCTTGTAGTATGAATTATTCCTGAATGTTTATTTCTAATATAGGCTATCATCTAGAAAGGCTATTAAATATTTTGAAGTGTTGTTAATGTAACTTGTACTTTAGATTATGGATGTCAGTTCCCCTTTCATGCACAGACAGCAACAAGCATGTTATTATATGTATAAATAAGAAGTTAAAGATCTGCAAGTTGGAACCATCTTTCTCATTTATTGCATTTTAAGGAGCAATTTGAAGTTATCATAAGGGATTATATTAAAATGACTTTCCATTTAAGACTACAATAACAACACTGTGCTGGAAATGCTCTTGGGTTACACAGGACATTAAACAGCTTTTGTTCCTATAGCAAATTTATCATGTGGCCCTGACTTGCTGTAGGGTATGTACCTAAGTGTGATATTTTGTGTGCCCCCTGAACCCTCAGTGTGCTCAAATGGCCCATGCTAAATGATTACCCAGTGCAGGTGACCCCATGGTGAGGGGTTCACTGGGCACATTTTGGGGACAGGGATCAGCACAGCTCCTCTGGCAACTGAATTGCTGCAAATATTCCAGTCAGGCTGGGGGGGATTGGGGCTATTAAATTCCCATCACACTACACTGACTTTCATTCTAATACAGCATTATTAGAACTCTCCCTCACTGTCTAATTGTTGATTTAGACCACTTGTATTTCTGAGATGAGCAGGAAGGGGCTCTGTTTCCCCCACTTTTACCAGCAGCCCTGTTAGATCTCTTACATGAATGGAAAACCATTACAAGTCTTGACTGACAAGCTACAATTTTTTTCAATTCCTGGCATGTCCTTTATAGCAACAGCAGTGACTAGCACAGCACACCTACAATATCTGTGTTGGGAGGGAGCTCTGATTAGAATTT
>JAWWLZ010000156.1:3604335-3619363 GCA_035041345.1 Poliocrania exsul
CCTTACAGAAAGTATTGTCAGGCTGCAGTGCAATGAAAGCTTATGAGGGAAAGGCTGAAAATTCAATTTTAGAAAATGCAAAGGGAAAATTATTTTCCTCTATTTGCTGTTTCTGCTCTTAGGAAAAAAAAAGTGGAAAAAAGCTGGCAGAGCTAGTATGAAAACAGCTGTATCTCTTTGTCCATTTTGGATGTGTTTTTGTTTTTTTCAGTAGTCCTAAACATGCTGGAATGACCATGGAGTTCATGGTGTGGGTTGAACAGTTCTGGCACAGGTGTAGTACTCAAATTCTGGAAGTTGATGTATTCTGTGACTGGGTACCAGGCTGCAAAGTTGCTGCAGGTGTGCTCAGACCTCAGCAGTTCATAAGGTTGTTGTGTTGGGTCATTCCTTTTGTTGCACCTTCAGCCCCCAAATCCAAGTGTCTCCTGGAAGAGCCCTGAGTGTTGGTTCAGGAGTGACACTCATGTTCTATTCTTTGTCCTGCACAGACTTTAATATCTATTGGTAGCTCTTATTTTCCCGTGTAATATCCGTGACTTGAACTTTCCTACTTATAATACACCATTTTTTACTTTGCTTCTGAGCTTAAAAAAGGAGCGTTTTGTTGGACAAAATGAAGTTAATATCTTGATGCAAAGAAGTTCAATCAAAATTGCTTCTCAGCAATTTAACCAGTGATTCTGTTCAATTTTGGATGGATGACATACTTCTCTGCTTCTTTTTACTTTTTTTTTTTTTAATCCTTCTTGTATAATAGACCACCACAGCATAAAGAATGTTCCATCTGACAATATGCATACATATTTTCCAGGAATAAATTAGGGCATTTCCCAATGCTCCAGCACATCACTGTTTAATATAGGCCAATAGATCAAAGACAACTACTGTAGTTCCCCTCCTGGGTCTGTTAAAGCCAGTATAGATGTGACCCTTTTTAATATGTACTGTATTATTTAGAAAGCTGGAGTTAATCTATTCAAGAAGTTATTGAATTTGGATTTCTTTTAATGTACATCATTCTGCAGTATGTCCAAATACCTATCTGGTTAACTAACTTTATTTAGCCACTGAGTTACCTGCCTGCCTCTACCTACCACCTGCACTGACCACACTATTTGGACTCTGAACCAGCAGCCCCCAAACCCAGATCCAACTAGTAAGTTCACATTTCATGTGCTGTGCCCTCCAGTGGTTAATGATCCAGGCAATTGTCACTTTGCTAAGGAATCCAGAGAGGAGTATATGAAGGATCAAATTTTACAAATGGAATTAATTTCTGGGAAGTAATTTTCTTGTTTTGACAAGTAAACTGTATTTTAGTGTTTATAGTTATTTCCCTCATAATAGAAAATGAGTCAAATTGCTGTTTGTATTTAAGAGAAATAAGGAATGCTGTGTATGTTTGGAAAAGTTTGATTGGAGTGTATGGACCACTCTGAGAGATTCTTTGTAAGGTGTTACTAACACATTAAACATGAACAGCATCATGTCCAAAGTATGAAACTTTGTGAGCTTTACTAGAAAATAATTGATTAACGTGTTGCATCAACTAAATATTAGCACAATAAAAGTAATCTCACCTCGGAATTATCAGAACCTTCCTATAGTTTTAAAACATTTTCTAGAATTTGTGACACTGTATTAGTTTATTGTGAAATTATTAAACCAGATTTGGGGGAAAGAAGAGCAGAGTATTTTTTTCTACTATGCAAGTCAAAAGACAAAAAAAAAAAATCAAATAAGAAAATCTTCCTTTATTTTTAGCAGTGCTCCAAGTTGAGAAAGTCAAAAGCTTTCTGGTATCCAGTATATAATTCTTAGATTAAGAACTGATGGAAAGGCAGCTTTGTTGTAATAACAGTAGAAGAAAAGTGGAGCAGTCATGGTGTTCTGACAAATTTTTGACCCAATTTACAGAAATATCAGTTATCTCCAGTGTCTCTCTGGAAGCTACTAGTGTTCAATTTCATTATGAGAATAACAATATTTATAAATATAGAAATATTTGCTGGTTTGTAGGAAATAGAATATAGTGATTGATAATGCTGTTTATTTCTGTAAATTTCTGTGATATTGTTTGTATCATTCCCACCCAAATAAGGATCTGTGAGTTCCTCGTGTCCACACTGTGGTGTGTCACACCAGCTGCCAGGATTGATGCTCAGCCTTGAGCTTGAGCATTAACTGCCCCAACCATCTGATTGAACAGTGCAATAGAACTACAGTGCTCTATTCCCCCTCTGTCATGCACTGTAGTTATTTATTATCCTCCCCTACACGATTTAGTGCACTTTGGCATATGCTCAGATAAATTACATCGAAGATTAGAGAGGTCTTTTATTTTCCCCAGGAGACTGAAACTGAGCATTGTGATACTCCACCACCGTTGCTGTCCCCACCCACCTCCCATTTCCAGCCCTCAGGATGTCAGTTGAGTAATGTTTGCTGAAATCAGCACTAAAAAAGCACCTGCAATCAGTGTTTCAGACATATTCAAAACTGGCTGATCACAGAAATCACTTTTCTGCCAGTAAACACAGTGAAGTGGTTGCATGCTTTGGGTGTTGATACAGGGAGGGCTGTAGCAGACACTTGCTCTTTCTGCCTTACCTAGGCATGGTCTTGCAAGTGATTTGTGATTTAATGAAATTTCAAGGAGCCGAAGTAAAGCACCAAGTTCAGTATAAACAAATCATTTATTGCATAAACATATGACATCTAAATTAGTGATTTTTTTTTTCCTGGTACAGATCAGTGCCAAGTAAATAGTCTTTTAGTTTACACCTTGTAGCTGCAAGTACGTGAGTGCCTTGTGGCATTGAAGAGCAGAGGCTGCAGGGTGGGAAACAATGGAGACCTGTCATTCCTCTGCCCATTTTCTGTTTGAGGGCTCAGGCAGGTTTGCAGCAGGCAAGGAAGCATTCCTTCCTCATCTTTCAGTCTCTCTTGGGGGTTGATGGCTGTTGAGCCCTTAAATTTTAGAAGAACAGCTCATGCCAAGGAGACAGAAGTGCCTCAGTCTTTCTCTTCACTTGCATTTAATTTCCTTGCCTTGCCTAGTTTTTTGATCTGTGAAAAACTTATTATTCTTTCAAAGAATCTGATCAGTTGAGAAGGGGAAAAAATGTAATCTTGGATCTGACCTTTCCTGACATTAATGCTACAGGGCCAAAGCAGCTCAAAATTTCCTAATTGTTGAAAGTGTTGGCCACTTTGAGTCATCTTTGGGAAATAATCAGGCTATGAAAATGTGACCCATATAATTTCAGAGGCAGCAGTGGTTAAAAGCACTGGGGAGCAGCAGGATCAGGGGGAGCAATAGCAGTGCCCCAGCTGCTCTGTCACCTGATGGACATTGTGCTGTAGGTTCAGGATGCCAGAGGTCCAATGCTGCAACACAGTCTGTGCCCACAGACAGACATAATGTAGTTATATGATCTCTATATTGAGTGATTTGAAAAGAAATATTTTTAAAACTCAGAAGGGATTCTTGTTAATGGAGTTGATTGTTCCATTTACTGGGATGCTAAAAACTGTTTCTTCTGCCTTGTTGGCCAACTGATCTGTATCTGTGTCTCCAGTGCTGGATGAAGTGGTAGCTGTTGTTATCAGGCAGAAAATGATTCCTATTAGCAAGCTTGACCTTCACTGGAGCTGTCAGTACTGTTAAGTTGTTGGTAATGACACACATTTGCTCCAGCTTGGTGCATCACAGTATTTTCCTGACCCATTTATGCATCTCCCATGTATCTGTAGCATAGTGCTTGTAAAATATTTTCTTTTTCCTGTGCTTTACCCCTAATGATTATTAGTAAACCCAGTGATGAATGTGAGTGAAAGAGTGGCAATTATAATTTCATTAATCACCTGATAATTGGGGTCTAGGGCTCAACTGTGACTTTAGACTTCTACATCCTAAGGAATTAAAGTAAAATTTCTATTAATCACCGTGTCCCAGCTGCTGACAAGGCCTGTTCTAACAATAGATCTAATCATTTCAAGATGCACTACAATTAGTGTGAGGATGATAAAGGAGTTCATCATCTGAGCCAGTCTCCCAGTCCCAGGAGAGGCTACAGGAAGGAGCCTCTCTATTACACCGGTGATTTACCTTTAAATGCCATACATTCAAGTCATGCTTCCCTGGAGATTTATAAATGTTTAAAGCTTTTAATGAACTTACCCTGACTTATGAAGTCTATTCAAGCTGGATGGTTGGCTGCAGTTGGATCTCTCCAGTGGTTTGGGTTTGCAGTTGTTGGGTGGTGTGTACCCTAGCTGGGAAAATACAGGGTGTTGAAATTAAGGATACAGAATGTTTATTAACTTGTGCATGGAAAAAACATCTGGTTGCAATTCCCTCACTGTGCCTCAGCTTATTGATAAGGTTGGAGCAGATGTGTGGTTAAGTGGTAAATTAGACAAGAGTGCTGTGCTTGATTTTGTGTAACCAAAGAGCAGCCTTGTGACACCACTAACAGCCAGTATGTCCAGCTATGCTCAAAACAGGGAAATGCATCTTAAGCTGCTATTTTGGGCCTCCTGCTGGGAGGAGCAGTTTTTTTGTATCAATCTTGCAGAGAAATTCTTTGCCCTCACTGGCTGTCTCTTATCTGCTCTAAGTACAGAAACAAAGCCACCAATGTGTGAGCAGCATTCTGAAAATAGACTCCATGCATAGAGAAATAATGAATTTTCTAGAATATATTTCTGGAGATTTGGCAGAGGTATCCATGTCTGAGATACTAAAGTGATGTAAATAAGGCAACTGGAATAAGAATTTGACATCAGAAGGAAGCTGGTATAAATGGCAATTCAGGGAGTTGTGTACATTTTTTCCTGAAGTTTAAACTCTTTTCAGAAAAGTGAAACTTGTCAGAAACATGAAAATCCATTGTTATGGTCAATCTCTGCAAGGGTTTTTGTTTTGAATAGAAGATTATTTATAATCTTCTAAAAACAAATAGGTTATTTTAACGGTTTCCATATTAAACTTTTTAAGTCATGGACTGTGTGTGATTTTATAAGTGATTCCATGTGGCAGTCAGAATTCACAGGATATTGCTCAGCCCTTGGCAGTGCCAGGGTACAAAGCAGCCTTCCCCAGGTGTAGGAAAACTCAGCTAAGCCCTGTTCTGAACTGAGTGTGCTAAAGTCAGGGAGACAATGGAAAACCAATGAATTTTAGATGATGATCTGATGCTTGGATGCTGCCATATATGGGATAACTCATCTTGTAGGTCAATATAATTATTTTATACAAACACATAAAGTGCCACCTGGATCATTCCTTCAAAAATGTTAATGTGAGGAAATAAAACTAGAGCTGGGCTTTCTGTATCACACCTCTTTTGGGAAGAGCTGCTCCTCTGTAGCCATCTGAAACAAGGGTGTGGAGTCCTGTTCTGCAGTGTCAGGTGGGTCCTGATGAACAGCAGAAAGAAATGGAAAAACTGCTTTGCAAGGTGTCCCTGAAGTGAATAGGTGGGTTTGAAAAATTGAAGTAAAAGTTCTGATGCAATGATTAAGTGAATTTCATCTGATTGTGGTGAATCTAAGTAGTTAAAAGGAATGATCTGAGTGTTAAATCTCTTGGTTACTGAAATCAATCTTTGGAAATAATATAATTGTAAATAATTCAGTCAGTGAATTCAGCTTCCTTTTCAATTCGGCAGCTGTTTGAAAGTGAGTTTTGTTTTCGTTTGTGCTATTTGCTATTCTTATTCTTTTGTATTTAATTCTGTGAGGCACTGAACTGTTTGCCTTGTTGGTTTGCTTCAGTGCAATCAGCTCTGAGCCCTCCAGCTCAGGTGCTGCTGCTGCCTGTACTGCTTGGTGAAGTGCGTGCCTTCAAGGCAGGGCTGGAGGAGCTTCCCAAGCTTCAGGTGCTTAGGAAGAAGGAACACAAACTCTCTGTCCTAACTGGGCTCAGTGGAGCCAGAAAGAGCTGTACCTCTTTGTGAGGTGCAGTTAAATCTTGGTCTTCTTGGGCTCATTTTAAGAGTTTTGCCCTTTTCCTGTGTGTAAGCAGGTGCCTCTTCTGGAAATTATACTGTGCTGATGGGAGAATTTGGAGGCTGTTCCCCTTGAGGACTTGCATACACTGAAGTTGTTGCTTGGAAGGCGAGGAAAATTGAAGTGAAAATTGTAGTGGTCTTCTAAATTCAAGCAAATTTGATTTTATGGGACCTTCACCTAACTTGTGTTTTAGTTTTTCATCTTTCTGAGGAACACCCTTTTTTCCATATGCATTTGAAATTAGAGGGAAAATACTGTCAGGATGTTTCAAGAGAAAATGGACTGAGCTTTCAAGGTGTACTTGGTTTAACACTCATGGATGAATTTGTGTTATTTTATTAGTACAGGTAGAACAGGTGATTGCCATCCTCTTTTAATAGAGGCACATTATGAAGTCTAAGAATAGAAATAATTTGAAGATCATAAATTTAAAACTGTTGCTAATATTATACCTCCCCTTTCTCCTTTCTTTAGGAAACATTTCAGGTCTTAGCACTCTCTCACGTTATGGTATACAGGCAGTAATACAAGAAAAACCTCAGTATATGAAGAAATTCAGCTGTTTTTTTATATTGTTTAGTTTTTATTCCTTCAATAAGTGAAACAAAGGTCTTTTGTATTCTTAATTCACTGGTGTTCACTGCAAAACAATCACATACAGAATTCTAAGAAATTTGAGTTGAAAGTTGCAAGTCTGGAAGGAGATCACTGGGGTGGTGTGTTCATGTTAGGTTATATTTCAAACAATGGAAGTCTCAGCATAGACCAAATGAATGAAGAAAGTGGAATTCATATCACAGCAAGAAAACAGAACAGGAACACTGAGGAGAAATGTTTCCAGAAAACAGATTTCTTTTTAAACTGCTTGCTTAATATTGCTATTTGATTTTTGCTGGCTGCTTCAAGTTCTTGTAAGGCTTATCTAATAATTTTTTACAGATATGGAAGTTCTTTTGTATTTTTCTTGATATTGTTGATAGCACGTTTCACACAGGAGGAACTAACCCCAGCAGCCAGCTTTGAGATAGAAAATAATCACTAACTTCACGTTTGGTACTGAATTACCACCTTTTGTCTTTGCTAAGGCAAATGTTCTTTTTCATCCTTTGGGATGTAGAAGCAACTTTTGCCTGAATGTGATTTGATTCAGTTCCAGTTTGCTAGACATGAATAGACATTTCCTGTTTTGTGTTTCTAAGGGCTTATGTTAAGCAGTACCTGAAGGTGTGTTTTAATGTAGTAGTTTAATACTTAGTAGTGGGGCTTTTTTATACATTCATGTTCTGCTTTAATTTATTTGGATATGTATAGGAAACTTACAGTAATCTTAAAACAGTCATCTTGCTTTGCTAATCATATTGAAGATCAGAGCATGCAAAGAAAGCAATGGGAAAACAAAACAAAACCCAGACCTCTTTATTTGTTCTTATAGTACTTGCTTCTTTTCTCTCCTAATGTAATATCCTTCCTTCCTTCTTTCATACACAATTTTTATATATGCTATCTAAAAGTTAAAACAATATGATATTAGACTCTCAAATAAAGATCTTGCAGATAAACAGATGTCAAAATTACTCCAGAATTAATTTTCTCGATGAATGATTCTGTATATTATAGTGATTGTGTGTGTTTTTGCCGGTGTGCATTTGAGGTTGCCACTCTCAGGGCAACCCATTTCCTGTACTCTTTGGGTCATGAAAAAGACTTTTTGTGCTTTCTACCATGAATACTCTAAATTATAAAATATCTCTGTTTGTCCCTTTCTTGTAGGGACAGAGAACAGCAGCAGCCATTGTGTTATGGCAAGAATTTGGGATCCTGCTGGCAAATAAATATAGTGTAGCAAAAAGGGGTCGTTAGAATGACTCGTTTTGCCCAGGTAGTGAAAGGCTGTGTCTCATTAATGCCCAATAAATGCCACAGAACATGAGAACTGCTGCAGCCTGAAGCTTTACACAAATGGAAAGGCAGGAATAAAATGGATTTTAAGGAGAGGAGGGGAAAAAGAAGTCCCTCTACCATCATTTGTAGATACTCATTTTCACTTGACATTGATAAAATGAATATGAAGTAAAAATGAATATGTAATAAAGAGAAGTTATGTGAAATCACTATACAGATGAATATTAGGAACAGCCAATATTCATAAACCTTTGCACAGCATCCTTTTGTGTCCTTTATTATTGTTCTTTCAACCTATCTTCCAGTCACAGGATCCTCAGCCTTAGGAAAAAGACCTGTCATACAAGTTATATGACAGACTTTAAGATTTTCCTTATTTTATTTTCTTTCTGTGAGAACATTTTGCTTTAAAACTTGTCCCCTGAAAAGAGTTTTGGGTGCTTTAACTTTGTTCAGTAAAGACAGTCCCTTGAGTCTTATGGCACAATTAGAATATAAAGTTTTTTCTTATGATTGATGTAAGGAAACTTTCCATTTACACCAATCCTTCAGTTCCCTAAAACTTCTCTTAAAGGGCAGAAGGATAATAATTACTGGTTATATGGTGGGTTTGTTTAGACAAGCAGGAGAATACCTTTTGTATCCCCATATCACACTTAGACTAACTTGAGATTCTAGACCTCTCTCTTTGTTTCAGCATATTTAATTTGTTCTCTCAGGAAATTTTGTTGACACTTTTTGCTTGCTGTAATTTAGGATTTCAAGTTCACCTTGAGCTACAGCTGCATACCAATGGAGGTGTTTCCAGTTTTTAGTTTTAATTTTTGGTAGAAGGTGTACTTGCAAGCAGATGTAGTGTCCTTGTGTGGGATATCAGCTCTTAGAGCCTTGTGCATCCCATGTTTTATTGTAACAAATTTTAGCTTTTTTTTTTTCTGCTGGTGCTTTGCTCTAATGTGGAAGTTGTCTTATGTTTGTTAGAGTTTATTTTCAGTATAAGTGCCATCTGTGGAACAACTTGGCTTGAAATTATGCTGGAGAACATACAACATTTTCAAAGACAATAGTTATGTAAAGACGTGGCCATGTTATGGATTGTAAGTTTGGACTTTACTGCCAACCTCTGCCAGATTTCCCTGCAATCCTGTTGAGCAAAATATTGTCATTGTTATTCTTTAAATAGTACAGGAGTGTGATTTTGGTATTAGAAGGGGAAATTAAGTCTCAGTATCTCATTCTTTTTTTTTTTCTTGTTCCTCTCTGCAGTGCTTTTTACTCACTCTGTAACAAAGGTGGTGTTGGTTTGTAAATGTAGTATCATATTGTAATCTCATTAGCATTCTTTTTTAATGTGTGGTACAATTCAAGTATCAGAGGGGAGCTCCCTTGCCCAATTACTGTCATTGCTTCCCTGAAGACTATTATAGAGTAGTTTTATTTATCTGGTAATAAATGCCCTGGCAGCTGGGAACCCCAGCCTGGTACTAGGTGTGAGAATTGTTCAATTACTGAAGTTTTCTTAAATATGTGTGTTGGCCTTAACTTTGCCCATCCCCAGTGTGGAGGTTCCCATAATGTGAAGGTGGTGGAGCCATCCTTGGACATTATCTCTCCTGCTGAGGCCTGTTTTGCCAGTGCCATCTGGGATGTAGCTCCTTTTCAGGTTTCAGTCCTATTCTCTTACAAAACACATTAAATCTGTACTTCTGTGGTTTAAAAATGACTTACCATTGATTTGATATTTATTTTTTTTTTACTATAGAAACTGTTTGAAGAATATCAAGCCACTAAGTCGATTTTATAAAAGTATTAGCTTGATGTAATTAGTCTCAAATGAAGCTGTGCTTACCTTTTCCCTTCACTGGAGACTCTGTCAGGTAAAGTGGAAAGGATTATGGGAGGATGGAGATGAAGTTCTCTTAGCCACTAACCCCACGAACAATGTTGTAAATATGTATTACAAGCCAGGTAGTTATTGAAGCCAAGGTGAACTAATTCTGACTAGATGTTCAAAGCAGAATGTCAATCAGCCTGATCACTGCACCTCACTGTGCTCTGCTCCCAGCAGATGCTCTGATGGCACACTTGTGATTTATTATCAAATGTGAGACTATTGATTTAATACTCTGCCTGTTATCCTGCCCCTCTGTTGTGTGCCACAGTTTTGCCTTGGAGCATGACCTCCATGAAGTCAACTTCAGGTCTATAACAGCACTAATATCAATCATGTGTCTCACAAAAACACTCCTAAATGTTGACTAGTAATTAAAATTTGCATGGAGATGGGTGTATCTAGCCATCCACATGAGCTGGTTTATAGTTTCATATGTACAGTGTTATTTGCATTATTTAAAATCTAAGCTCTGTGTCTGGTTTTGGGAGGGTGCGTGCAGTCAGTTTTCATTTAAATTGGTAAGAATCCATATATCAGGCACATTTTCAGATTTGCATGACTGCAAACTTTGCAATATTTCAGGAGAGAGGTAAATGCCTAAATACCTTTGAGGGCCTGAGAAGAAGCTTTTTTATTTCTTCTTTCTTTTTTTTTTCTTTTTTTTTTTTTTCCCCCTTAAAGTCTTTTATTGCTTATTTGAAAATGCAAAACTTGCTGGAATTTTCCTCTTGAGCTAAGAAAGGCTCGAGCTTTTTAAAATTGAAAGAAAAGTTAGGAAGGCACTTTTCCCATTACCTTAGAATTAATATTTTATTTATATTACTTGCATGAAGTGTCTCCATCAGTCTGAGATCTATGGTCAAGTGTATTCTTGCCATTTAACTGCAAGTTTTCAAGATTCTCTGGGGATGTGGTATCCAATATTTCTATTTAAAGAGAGCACAAGCAATAGAGTGTGACTTCCCTAAGGAGAGCAGAATGAAGTTTGCCCAGATTGCTCCGTAGATTCAAAAGGAAAAGGGGAAGAAGGAAGGAGATGTGAGATTTATGTTCAGTTAACAGCAAGGCTTGGTCACACTGGTGACCTTCAACATGGGTCACTTGTCTTGGGGAGGTGAAGGATTTACCAATTTGTAACAATAGAGAGTCATGTAGGTCCTTAGATTTCCAGCCTGTGGAGACTGGGGATTTTATGACTACACCTTGGCTAATGCTTCTCTTTGTACTCTTCTAAAGCACCAAGTTTCTCTTAAACACACCTGTATTTCTTTGTTTGCAGTTAGGACTTTTTTGTTTGTTTGTTTTGTTTTTCTCTGATGGGTTTGTTTGATGCAGACCTGCATCTGAGTTGTGCTCCATATTGGTACAATCGTTACATTTAATACTCTTTATAATTTGACTGACATAAAAACAAACCTTATGATTGAAAGACAATAATCAATATAAAAAAATAAATTACCCCCCAAAGCTTTAAACCCATACATATATTTGTTTTGCATCAGAATTTATCACTTATGTGGTGAAGTAACAATTGGTAGTTGGTGAAGAAAGACTTGCAAGTTGAAGGTTCTAGGTAGTACCTCCATGAATTTTGTTTCCAGCTCTTAGATGGAAATAAGCAATATGCTTTTCTGTGGAATTTTCTCATTAGTCCTCTCTTTAGAGAAGGAGAAAAACTTATTTATAGCAGTATTATAGCTTTACCATTGCTAATTAGCTTCTAGTAGTTAATGGCATAGGTGAGATTATGGAATTAAATGCATGGAGCTGACAGTGTCTCTCCAGACAGTCAGGATGTAGTGATATGTTGAAAAAAGTTAGTAAACAGTAAATGATAATGTAAACAGTAACAAATAAACAGTAAAGAGATAAATGACAGTGTGGATTAATTTAAGTGGAAGGCTCTTTCTTGCAGGTATGGTAGTTTCTGAACATAAGTGGACATTTCCTAGACTAGGATTTCTGAAGAGCTAGTTAAATTAGACTGTAGGAATATTTAAATGGTAAGATTATAGATGTTTTTAACAGGAATTTCCCTCTCTCCTCATATTAGCATCTTCACCTTTGTGTTTTGGGTCTGTGGTGAATAATGTAACCGTGTGGCAGTGGAAAATGCACTGTGCTGAACACTTGGGAAAAACTATGAGCAAGTAAGGAACAGGAAAGCAATGCAAGTGTAGCTTCTGCCAAAGAGATACATGAAATAGGTCAAGTATAGAAAGATGTCTCCTGTGCTCATGAAGTCACCATATCTGTGAGCAGACAAGTGTAAACTTGGGCAGAAGTCTAAATGCTTCAGTTTTATGTTTCAGTGGTAACTGGCAGTGATGGGGTTTGGGTTTGTGTTCTGGCCTGAGACATGACCATGTCTGAGAAAATCTTAGTTGTGATTGAGCAGTTCATAATGAGTTTCCCTGTAAAATTATCAGTTTAAGGCTATCCACCCCTGGTAGCTAACACATGTTGTGTAAAGCTTTGTGGCTTGTGCAGTGTCTTTTAATCAGGTCTGAGTTAGGTAATGGCTAGTAATGGTAGTAATCCATAAGTCCAGATGGCTGGTTTTCAAATATTTTTAGATTTTATTGCATCATGGGGACCTTTGTGTCCACTGGAAATGGAAAAACCACGGACATTCACTTCGGACTATCCCAGTGTAGTCCTAAGAGAGTCCATAAGACATGATATTGCCATTTCAAGATAATTACAAACTACTTGTAATAATAAATAAATAACATAACTATATAGTTACATGTCTACCTATCAACAGTAAAAATAATACAATTAGCTGTCAATTACTTCTTGTGCTGATCAGGCAGCTATAATTATCTCTTTGTTGAAAATGAGTTAGTTTCTGAAATTAGGATCTTGCTAAAGATTATAGAAACTCTTAAGACTGAAACTCATTTGAAACAGAAAATTCAATGTTAGTTACATGTGATTGAAGATGAGAATTTTTTCCCAAGATCCTTTTGTTTGATATGAATGTGCTGATTTCTGTGAAACAAGAGTTTTAAAGCACTAATTCTTTGATACTCATCTTGTGAGCAGTTCTCAATCCTACTTTATTTTCCACCAATAACATCTCTCTTGCTGTTTGGAAACTACATGCAGCTGGCAACATCACTTTGAAATACTCTTCTATTAAAATGAAGCACACAGTGATAAAGGGAACTACAGTGATGTTAATTCTCAGTTTAGCAGTTTAACTGTGACAAAAATTAGTAAGAGTTGGAATGTAATGAGAGGGGCTCTGAGACAAATGTGGGGATAAAATGGGGATGGGTTTGGCCTTTGCTGCAAGGGCACCTCATAGGTCTGTGTCGATGTTACTACTGAAAGGACTTGATCAATCCCAAATTAGGCTTGTCTTGCCTAGGTCTAAGGCTGCTGCCTTTCTTTTTTATCAAGAATAAAGTTTATACAGTATAGTCAGCTTTTCACGTGCATGACAAATAGCAGATCACCAGTATAAGCTCTGTGTCCTTAACTATAGAACTGGGAGAAAAAAATTCAAAGAAAATATCACTCTAAGACTTTAATATAGCCAAAATAATCTACTTTTCACATCTTTATAGCTTATGAACTAAACTTGAATGGCTGTTGAGAAGGTCCATCAGAACTATTAACATCTGGTGGAGTCTTCAGAAACAAATGTAAATAAGAGACCTGGGGGACTGGTGAAGAGCCTCTGTCATCACCAGTCTGACCATCTCAACATGGTACAGGTTAGTGAGAGCTGGAGAGAAAAAGGCCTGGCATCATCACAGCCTCTGGTGTGCCCTGCCAAGTAAAATGAAGTTGTTTGGTAAAGACCTGATAGGTAAAAATTGAGCTTAAAGTAAATGAACTAATTTGGCGGAAAGTGATTAAGAACTGTGTGGATCTGGAGGGGGTTTATCAGTGGGAATTGGGCTAATTTGGTGGAAAGAGCTTCTTCAGAGGGCACTGCTGGAGTCAGAGGAGGGCACAGCCTAATACTTCTGAATTAATAATGTCTGAAAACAGATTTGAAATCCCAGGTGGTTTCTTAAATTAGTCTTTTGTTTAAATAAGGTAAAAAATGTATCTTTATGGGAGGGCTGACCACTAAGGAATTAGAGTAGGAAAAAGGTATTCCCAAAGTGATATATTCTGGGTTTATGCACATCTATGTTGAAAAATATTTTTACAAAATAATACACAGAGATAAATTGCAACTTTATTTCAGGATGCTGATTAATTTGGTGCTCAGTGTACATTTCAAAAAAAAAAGTTAATGAATCTGCTGAACTGATGAACTTTTCTTAATTAATAGAAGTTTCAATTTTCTCAGAGCAAGGGCCTTAGAGAAGACAGCAATGGATATCAGACAAATAAGCTCATATTCACCATGTTTGTCAACTAAAAATGCAGAGAGAATGGAGTTATTTTGCTACCTCCTTACAAGACATCCAATGAGAGAATCTGTTCACGTATATGTAAATATATGAAGATATTTCAGGTCTCTCTCCAGAGTAGTTTTACAGGTAGAGTTGAGCTTTCATCCCTCTGAGACTCCTTCTCTTTTTGTAGCTATTTCACAGAGGCAAAATCCCTGTGAATAAAAAAAAAAAAAAAATCATTCTTTTAGTTAAACTGACCTATAGATCCTAAGGTGGAAAGGTTCCCGCTTGGTGCAGAGGCTTTTTTCACTCACTGATGTCTAAAACTACCTCGCCCTCGGGCCCGGAGCAAATGGGCAGCCCTGCGAAGGAGCGTGCTCGGCAAAGTGCTAAACGAGAGGTGGCAGGAGCTGAGCGCGGAGTTCCCGGCGGAGAGCGGCGGGCACTGCTCCGGGTTCGCCGCAGGGGGAGTCACTCAGAGGCTCCTTTGCATGCAGGGGAGCAGGGACTGAAACAGGAGCTTAGTGCGGGACATGTTGGGCGTGCGATAGGAGCTCAGAGCCTGGGCTTGTACAAGTCCCCACCTGCCCCCGGCGCTGTTGCCAGAGCAGCTGGCAGAGCCTGGCTGGGGGCTCCTACTGACATGGGGCTGTGCAGAGTGCCCTGAGGAACTGAGCAAACATATGTTTGAATGCCAGCTTGCCATTCACCTGCCAGTGTCACACTGCATTTTCATCCCCCAGCTATCCCACTAACAGTTTTGTGGCTTTACAACTCACTAAACTACTTCCTTCACTGATTTCATCTGATTTTGACTCAGCTCCACCTTTCCCTATGTGCTTTGATCGGT
>JAWWLZ010000156.1:3642188-3669722 GCA_035041345.1 Poliocrania exsul
TATGATTTCACTGTCAGCAAGTTCCTCTTTGCCAACATTTGGGCTAATATTTCATTCAGCAAAGTCAATGATTAATTTAAATAAAAAGACCACCATCCATGAAAAGAATATTTAGATCCCATAGTTAAGAAGAGAGAAACTAGGAAATGCTCCATTTTTAACTAATTAGCCAAGAAAGGGATATTCTTTATCTTTCTTGGTTCCATCTATCCTGTTCTGTCTGTTGAACCATACACAAAGTCTTTATTTCTGTAAAGCTGTTGCAGACTGAGGATGACTGTACATAAGCTGTAGAGTGTAGGTGTGAAACCAGAACTATGAGATTGCCTGTTTAAGATTCAGTTTTTTCTCTTTCCTTTTCAAGAGGTAAATAAATAGAAATTTTCAAATGATCCCACAAGGACATCATTTGGTGAGAAGAAACTAAGTAAAATATTATTCCTTCTCACAGTGGGACATAACTAGCTGAAATTTCCTCAGTTGTGGTATTTGATTGTAATAATAGAGGAAGACTGCTCTGAAAAACTCCTGTGATATAAGTTTGTAGGTGTCTGGCAATGCTCAGCTATGTACCTGGAAGACATTTACATACATAAAGCCCAAAGAGAAATTATTATAATCAATTGTATTGTTTTTCCTCACATTTCAGAATGGGATGCAACATCCATAGTACAGCAAAAATCATGTGAGGAGAAAGGGATGTCATGTTAATTCATCTAAGTAAATTCTAATTTTCAGGTCCTTTGTTTGGCTGGGGAATAGCACTGGCAGGATAGTGGCTGCTGGCAGAGAAGTTCATTTCTTTCCCAGAAGAAAAGAAATCAAAACAGCTTTGCACTGATCAGCTGGCACAGGCTGCTGGATCAATGGTTGGCAATTTGCAGGGCTGTGCTGTAGATAAGGCTGTCACATTTTGGCAGTCTCATCACTACCAGTCAGCCACATAATAGCTGATAGGTCCCTTTCAGATAAAGATGAGTAGAAGATAGAAAACTGAAGAGAAAGGGGAGTGCAAGGGGGATAGAGGAGGAAGGGAAGGTGATAAATCAGTATTTTCAACCTCACCTTGTGGCTGTGCTCCTTTGGTTTCCAGTTCATTTAATTGTGTGTTAATAGTGCTGTTAATTCTTGCACTTTTCAAATTATAGTGGTGGTTGTCAGAATAATTCCTGAGTTTGTGTTTTATCTTTCTGAAAATGGAAAGATGTTTGCTGAAAAATAGTGCCTCTCCCCAGGCCCCCAAACCCCAAACCATCGGTTTGAGATAGTCATGATCTGCTTCAAGATGTCAAAATCTGTCTGGTTCCCACTTTAAGATTATAGTTTCTCACTATTTTTTAGTGTAAGTATGATATTGAGTGTGATTATCTTGAGTAAAGAAAGTGGACTTTTGGTCACTGATGCCCTACTGGTCCATGATTTCTTGCAGCTTAGCTCTAGGGAGGTTGGAGGTTTCTTTAGCAAAGGTTGTGTCCTGGACAGGGCAAGGTAGTAAAGAAGTGAAAAGAACAAGAAAAAAGGTGTTTAAGTAGCAGCTGAATTATTTTTGAATGTTTCTGGATTTGGGAAAATCAGGAAAAATAGCAGCTTCCTCTGAATTCTTCTGCTTTCCATTGTTCTGGTGGCCCACTGCAGGTTGTAAGGGAATCTGTTAGTGACTGGATGGAAGAACAAAGGAAAGAGGAGGGGGAATCATTACCTTAATGCTGATAAAGCTGCTAAATATGCTTAGGGAGATGTAGGCATTTCCAAGAGCCTGAGAACACACAGAGTAAAGGATTGATTAATAAAAAAGTGCTCTGGCTATTCTTAATCATCTTGGATCTTGAGCTTTTATTAGGTATTCCTGACTATTGGGAATGTTCTCTAATTCCAATGTCTAGTGTTCTACAGCCTTCCAAAATCAATTGTACCCAGAGGAGGGAATAAGTACTTCTTTTTTTTTTTTTTAATTTATTTTTGCTTTTCCCTCTTTTTTTCCAGATTTTACCTATCGGGAGGAAAAAAGTGCTCATTTTCTTTGTAAAAGAACAAAAGTAATTTTTTCTCTGCAAAACCAATGTTCAAATGTGTTTTATCAGAGCAATTTAATATGACTCATTTTGGAAATCTCCATACAAATTATTTCTGCTGTTTAGTCCTTCAGTCTCTCCCTCTTGTGAATAATAGAGGAAAACAACTCCTTTTGATCCATTGCAGAGGAGCTGATGAAACTGTGTGTATCAGCAGTGAGGTAGAAGAACCCTCCCTAAAGTCCAAAAGGATTTGAGATGTAGTCAGCCAAGTCTTTCAGACTATTTTCCAACTTGATTTAGTCAATTCTTATGGTGCATTGCACCACTTTGTTGTGACTTGATGTCAGAAATACTAAAAAAAAAAGAAAGGGGAGGGTTGTGGGGGAAACCTCTGCTTATTGGCATTCTGGGGAATTAAAGACCAGGAACAAGAATGGCACAGTGGCAGCTGACAGGGATTGTTTATTTAATTCTTTCAATTTGTTCACTTTAATGAAACACCAAAAGATTTGAGTGAGCGGTAATTAACAAGACAGAGCCTGTCTAATGAAACCAGTACAGGAGGATATTTGTTTCAAGGATCAATAGAAGCCTGTGAGTGAGGATCATACCAGCATCACTCAGGAAAACAAATCACCTTGTGCCAATCAATTGTCATGCTGCACATGCATGAATCTGTGTGAAGCATTTTAAATATTGCATCAGGAGAGAGACAGGCAAAGAAAAGCTCGGTGAATTTGGAGGTATCTAGTACTTAATTTGTTGGTCTGTCAGGTACTATAATTATACTTGTAGCTTTCTTCTTCTGTGCCTTCAATAGTCATTACTGAGCAAGTCTGGTGACATAATCTAATTAGAGTATTCTTCTCTGAGCCCATTCCATAGGGTGTCTTTGTGTTCTAACTATTGCTGCTTGCATGTTTTCAGGAAAACAACATAGACTGCATTCCCAGAGAGGAAAAAAAAAAAGAAAGCAGAGCAGCTGATAGAAGAAGTTACTTCTCTGACAATCCTTTTGGCCCTCTGGAGGCAGCAGTTGGATTCCCTGTTGCCACCAGTTGACTTAGCAATTAATAATGCAGCAATTAGCAGTGAGTTTCCAGATCTCTGTGCACAAGGCAGGATTTTATTTATACGGGGATGTTACTGACAATAACAGAGTTAAAAGGGAACAGTGGTGGAGAAATTGCATCTCAAAATACAGAACCAGTTTGATGGTGGGAAGAGTGGGGTTAATGCTAAAGGAAGGTAAATATTTGCTACATGAGATTTTGGGAAGCAATTTTGAAGCTTCCGCAAAATTGTTTTGCTTTTAAAGGACATAAATTTGAAGTTATGTACTTGAAAGAACAGAACTCAAAATGGTTTTAACTGCATGGAAAGATACAAGTCATAGGGAAATGTTTAGGAAGTGGATTATGCTGCTGCCTCTGATTTAGAATGGGATGTAAGAGGGTTCTTTGTTTTGTTGCGATTGTTTTGGATTTGTTTATTTATTTATTTCAAAAATCTAGAAGGTATAGACATAACTCTTTGAAAAAGAACATAAATTCAGTGAAGCTCAGCCCCTGAGTTGAACAGTGGAGCAGTCTCAGAGCCAAGGCACTGCTGAAACTAAAATAACCAGGGCAGTGTAGATGTGTGGACTTGAACTGCAGAGAACAGTGTGGAGGATGCAGGGAAATTGTGAATGAGATTCATTTAGGTGGCTGGAGGAGGTTCAGAAGCTTTACTTTTTTATTCATCCTTGTAGATGCAATGATGAATGACACTTTCTTTGGAGTTGCTGGTGTATTATTAGGAATTTTGTTCCAAAACGCCTTTTCCACTTTTTATTCTTGTCTGTAAAACAATTAAAAGACAAATATTACAATTCTATCTCATGGTTTCTTTGTTAAGTATTCACAAAACCCCATTTGAATTATGGAAACACATTTTTAGCACAAATTCAGAAATTCAGACTGTCATGCATGTCTGATGGGTCTTGTTGAGTCCAGCTACAAGTAGCACATTTAGCAATTGTATTTGTATCACCCCCCAGCACCCATGACCAAGAGGGAATGCAGCAGGGAAGCACTAGTTGAGCTTTTGGTCAAAGTACCAAAGACAAGATGATCCAGAAGTTGCACAAGGTGGCAAGATTTATAGGCTAGAAGCTGCAATGGATGGATGAGAGGAAATTGTCTTTGACCATTACAAATAGTGGATTTATGTATCAGGATATTGCCCCATCAAATTATTGGAAGATAGCAGCAGGAGCAACTGGAAATTGCTTTGGTGATATTATGTCTTACTGTTTCATCCATGTGTATACATTTTGATTGTATATGTCTAAAAAATATGTATTTATGATAAAAGCAGTAATTTCTGTCATCACAGCAAGTGAGAAGTGGGAATTATGAGCCAAGAATGTGTTTGTTTTGCAGCCTTTGCTTTGTGTGGCAGGAAAAGTGCAATGGGATAAGGGATGACCTTATATAGTGAAGCTGATTTACCATTCAAATCCTGGAACAGATTTCTGCTGTAACAATAAACCAGCACCTTCCCACAGCCACCAATTTGGAAGCAACAAAGCATTGCAAGGAATATGTGAAGGTGTCAAAAATCTATATTTCATTTATCAAAATGAGATGCAAAACATCAGTTACTGAACTGTAGAGACACTAAATAAAACTATTTAGGATTCAGCCTAAGCTCTTCACTATTGGCTGCCTGTCAGTGAAATGCATCAATTGTAGGGGATTCTTAAAATTCCCACAGAAAACAACTGGGAAACTTCAACTGTGCAAGGTTTAACTGGTAAAAAGTGCATTTTTTTTTTTTTGCAGTAGCCAAAAATATGCATCCTGAGAAAGAAGTGTTGCTGACAGGAAGAAAATTGAAATCTTTGAGGTTCAGAGCTGGCAAAATTTCAGAAAAGTAGACAAAGGCTTACAGAAATTTTATCTTTTTGTTCATGACAGCCATTGGAATGATCTTTATCTGAGATATAATTATATGAAAGCAATGCTGGAAGGTCACAGCAATAGAGGACAACCATGGTCGCAGGGATAGAAGATATGCTGGGAGGTTGGATCCAGGTGCTCAAAGCTGTCAGTCACTTGAGGCAACTTATAAAAAATCTGTTGTATAAAGGAGTTTTTTGGTGTTGGTTGTTTTTTTGTTTTTTTGGGTTTTTTTAGTTTTTTTTCTTTCTTTCATTGTGTTTATTTTAACACTGTAAATCTGGTAACATGATTATGCTACTTGTGGAAAAGGAATTGATCCTCCTCCACATCTGACAAATGATACAGTTGTGAGGTTAATGGCTACTGAGTTCCACAGGTATTACCCATGTGCTTGTCGGGTTTTAGAGCTGTGATTTGGATTTTTTTTATAACCCCACAACTTCTGAGAATGCAGCTTATGATAAAGCTTTACAAAGAATATTTATTCTTGGTTCCCTGCATGACTGATAGTGACTTTTTTCTTAGTCAAAGCCATATTCTTTCTCAACATGAACAAGACAAGGAGAAAAAAAAGTATCCTGTTTCCTTTTCTTTTTCCATTAAAGACTTCTCTGGTTTTCATGTGTTTGTTACTGCTCAGTAAATTTATACAAAATCATATCCATATTTCTGTTTCCTTTTTCAGATACTTTTCGCTCATCTTGTTTTGATATTTTTCTGACGACTTCAATATTTTTTTCTGTAAAATCATCAACACATCTTTAGAATGTGACCAGGTATATTTTCAATGTAGAGAAAAACAAAATAGGCAGAAGAAAAAGCATTTAATTTGTAGAGGAGTGGTAAAGAAACTCAGTGCTCAGGTTCTTTTTTTCTGCTTTCATGTCCAGTCATAATAGATAAATAAATGTGTATGACTTATCAGTAGCAGTGAGAAGGCTGAATTAAGGTAAATTGTATTTTAAAGTATATTTCCCCTGTAAATTGTTCTGGAAAATTGTACAAGTTGTAAACATTCTATATGTGAGCATGCATCAAAATTTGATGACCTACTGGGAAGGTCAAATTACTTTCTGAAATAGGTGTCAGGAATTGAGAAGATACTCAGGGTTATTTTTTGTTGTTGTTGTTTTTTTTTAATGCAAAGAGTAATTTCATGTTCATGAAATTCACCCAAATTTCTTCTTAATTTTGATATTCCCTTCTTTATTTTATAGTTTGTACCTGCTAGACTGTATTAATTACCCTGAAACAACATGCATAAATCAAATGTCCCGACTGATTTCATCCCTAATGTATCTCAGAACACTAATTATTAGCAGAAATTAGGCAAAGCTACACACGAATAGGTTATGCATTAATGTACTACGTGAAAAAGCAAAGGCTCAGTCTCCTTGTGGTAAATTCTCCTTACAAGCTTCAGATGAGAATGCCTTCAGAGCTGGTGTGTGGCTGAAAATACTTCAGTGTCCCCATGTCTGTAAAAGATCTCACATGTGTTTGATACTTGTGGGTATCTCTAATTTTTTTTCCTGAAGCAATCAGGTATGTCAGTAGCTATGGAGCAATTTGTTTTCAGATGCTAAATGAAGAAATTTATCTTCTTCCTGTAGTCTCTCTCTCTCTTTCGTGTTTTTTTTTTTCTTTTTTATTCATTTTTTTTTTAAATCCTAGGAGTGTCCTGATTGCTGCGAACTTATGCTTGACATTTTAGCCACCTCTTGTCCACCATGTTATCATTTATGTTGCTGAAATGTTATTCACAACACTGGTAGTGTCTGAATATCTACTACATATATAAAAGCAGTGTGAGGAAAAAATGGAAAAATGGCTTGTTTTTATGTTGTATCAATATTCATTGCACTTGTAATTGCTCTTGCAGTTGTAAAGAGAAAAGAAATGGGGAACCTATTAAACAGAAAAAAATATCAATATCTGACTTGTGAACATGATCTAGTCCAATCTGTGGAGATGTTGCTGGAAAGGCTTAGGGCCATTTCATCCAAAAATTTTTTGCAAGTAGTTATTGTTACTTGTATTTAGTTCTTTAAACAAAGTTGGTTTCCTTCTATTTGAGGGATACAGGGAATTAAAAATGTGTTCTATCTTTTCTTCTTTATAAATGCAAAGGGGCAAATGTCAACACAGATTGCCCCATCACACAAATGGGAGAATACACCAGTGTGACTGTTGACTTTTCTTCCTAATACTTTAAAACTCTTACTCACTGTTGTACAACTGGATATATGACAGGCAGAGAGATGTCTCCTCATTTAGGATAGGAAAATACGACTGGAAAGTCTCCAGGTGTTTGGTTTGATTTAGTTGCATTTGTAGTTGTGTCAGAGAGAGAATAAACCCTAAGGAAAGCCATAGAGCTGTGATGTATTACTCTACAAGGACTGCATTAGAGCCCCTGTCTGGTAGTGTAAATAAAGACTTTTATATTTTCATTTATTGACTGCAGTGCTAAGAAAGCTTTACATTGTCTAGTAGAAGTGGTTGAAAAATAATGTCTGGAAAATCTATAGGAGACACAGAAGCATTTTAGAAAGTAGAGAGCAATTGGCTCTATCATCAAAGACAAAAGCATTGTTATATAGAGGTTACTTTGATTCTCCAAGAATCTTTTGACATTTCTCCTTGTGTTGAGCTGCTAAAGACACCTTTAGCAGACAAGTAAATATCTGCTTTTACTGGGGGTAGGTGGGGCTTCATAGTCCATTTGTGTTTTCTTAAGTGATGACATGCCCTGGAAAGTGTGGCCCTCTGCCACTGGAACTATAACATCTTTTTCTGTAGGTACATTATGACCAGACTGAGCTCTGGGTTGTGTGGAAATGCAGCAATGCTGGTCCAAGTGTGTTTGGATGAGGTTACACTGAGGGCTGGACACCAAACTCAACTTGCAAATCACAACTCAGTTTGATTTTTAATGAATGTGCAAAAAAAGGTACATGGAAGATTGTGAAAAACTCACACATTCCATTAATTCTATATTCACATTTCTCTTCTTAGGCTTCTGTATCACTTAATGTGTAGGGGTTATGATATAGTATGTAATATCTTCAATATTTCAATACAAATGAGTGATTAATACTTCACAAAGCAATGAAATTTGCTATCACTTTATTAGCTCCTGAAATTTAGCTCTTTTCAGCAGAGCACATGTACATTGTTCTGCTTTCTTGCCTTTGCTCTAGAATAAGTCTGTATAATATATATAGTGGTGAATGTGCCTCTGACGGCTTTTAACCATCAAAATACAAGCAGGCAGGAGGCACTGGTCTGAGTTCTGCCACTGTCATGTTTCTTGAAATTGTGAATCAATCCTTGTGGCTCAGATATCACTGTTAAAATGGAAATGGATGTGAACAGAGAAAAGGTATGGAAGAGATCACAGCTCATATTAGTCAATCTAAACCTGTCTTTGTAGAGCATTCCCTTCCAATCAAAATCTGTTTTAACTCATGTAAATAACAAAGAAAAGAAACAATGATCTTGATCTAAAAATTCCCCAGATGTGTCTGCAGAGATGTTTGTAGTCATCTCTTATTTATATTCATTTGATGAAAGAAGGAAGTCTGATAGGGGGATATACAGTCACTTATTCTTTGATCAGCACCTCTATAGACAATGCCACTAAGGCAGGAGGAATGTGCTCAATGATCACCTCACACTGTTGATGTGTCCTGAGCACTGTTAACCCATAGGAAGTGGTGATGTGAAGGAGAGGGAGTGTTACTATTTAAGTGGACATTTCACTCTGTGAAAAAAGCTGCAAATCAAATCTTTTTAATGCTGCATTTATCGGTAAGGCTCAAGAGAGCTACTGTCTTGAATGTAGAGGAAAAGAATTGAAGGAAGTTGTGACAAGGGGAAGGCTTGATCTCTTCTCCCACATAACAAGAGACAGGATGAGAAGAAACGTGTGCAAGTTATGCCAGGGGAGGTGAGATCAGACATTAGGGAAAAGTTCTTCACTTCAAGGATGATCAGGCATTGGAACAGGCTGCCCAGAGAAATGGTGGAATCACCATCCTTGGAAGTGTTCAAAAAAATTGGAGATTTTGAGAACATGGTTTAGTGGTGAGGTTAACAGAGTAGGGTTAACAGTTGTACTTGGTCTTAGAGAGCTTTTCCAACCCTAATGATTCTATAAGGGGACTCAATGCAGAGCTGATCCAGTGGCAGAGAGCCATGACCAGTGGTTGTACAGAAACACTGAACAGAGTTTTACTTGTGTTTTTCCTGAAACGTAAAATTGCTATTGATTTCAGTCCTCCTGCCTTGCACTCACACAACTGGAACAGAGGAGGATCCAGTTTACCTCTGTGTAAAGCTGTCCTGTGCCTATTTACCTGCCCAGGACATTTTTATCTGTGAACCAATTACCAGTGCTAGTAATGAAATACCTGTTCAGTTCCATAACTTGTTTTTGCAGCTTCCTAATCCTCACACTGCAAATTCTAATGCTTTGGAGGAAAGATGTATGCCTGTGGGCCTTTTGAATTAGCAATTCTTAGCAAGTGTCCATACATGGTGTGTAATTATGTGATTTTTACTCCCTAAGTTTACTTTTATCTCTTTAATTTGCACATGCACATATCCAGTTACATGACACGCAATACAGTGTGTCTAACAGGTGCTGCTTGCAAATTGATGTGAATCTTCAAGTTGTTTCTGAGGAACTTAATATATTTGCAAGTGAGTTCATGCAAGACAAAAGTTGCTTTTTAAATCCTAAGGTTTACCATTTATTGTCACATATGCACAACCATAACATTAAAAGAACAACACTGAGCTTTCTGCTTTCTTCCATGAAATGATTCCACAGGATGAGTTTATCCCAGTGCCCTGGTTTGCTTAGGGCAGCAAATAGCATGGGCAGGATTGTGCTGTTACCCTGTGAGGAAACATTGACAGTAATTGCACTGCCAATTTTAGGCTAATAGTTGTTTTGCTGTGGCACTGAGGAGTGGGCAATCTGGCACCTGGGAGACCAAGGGAAATGGGTTGGCCAGGCTTGGAGGGCAGGACTTCCCCAAACCATCACCAAGGTGTGCTCAGTTGCAGCTGTTAAAAGCTATATGAGTTTCATAATTTCAACATTCCTGCTGCTTCCCAGCTTTGGTCCATTTTCTATATTCTGTTTTAGTTGGAGTCTCCCTAATTTCACAACCCCCCTGTGGTGCACAGGATTTTTTATAGCTGTAAGAATTGTGAGTTGTTGCCTTGGAAACACAGTTGTGCATGCAGCTGTTGTAACTATACTTGTTAATTTTGCTTTATCACAAAAGGTTTCAAAGCTTTGCTGTATTTGTCTGACATTTCTTGATTCTGTAACTCTTTATAACATTCTGTTTGACAAATTGGAGGAGGAAATGGAACTTCAACCTCGCAGTGTACATGATGCCCCCGTGTCCTGACTAAATCACCTGCTTTGCTGTCCTTGGAAGCCTCCAAACCCCATTCAGTCTCCTTCCTGCCTATTTCAAAAAATAGGCAAATGCAAGAATTCTTGGAAATGTCTTTCAATTTTGTACATTAGAGCTTCCATGTGCAGGTGCTAGGGACAGCATAAAGCAGCAGCTCCTCCAGGTCTCTGCATGGGACCAGACAGCTGTAGGGAGATGAGAGCCTGCACCAGGATGGGCCTCTGCTGGGACTCCTGCTCCCTAGGACAGATCCAGCAGGAATAGAAAGAGAGAACAGGTCATTCTTGAGTGCTGTACCCAAGTAGAACACCTTTCCAATGAAAGCCCCTTTGGTACCAGAGAAGGACTAATGTTCATCCACGCTGTCTTTGCTCTAAGTGTTCCTAATCCTTCCCTTTGGGCCTCCTGCTTGAGATCAGCTCTTTGAATCAAAAGGTATTTGTTCCCTTTCAGTATTGAGAACTGGGATTGTTAGAGCACAAGAAACCACCCAGGACCCTTTCCAGGACAGGCCTCCTCCTGTGCCAGCTGTGAACTGATGCCAGAGCTTCGAACTGGCTGCAATGTGAAGGCGGTAGTAGCATCGTTTTGAAAGTTGTGTATGTTTGCTTTTTTTTAGCCAAGGTTCCTAATTGCCAGCATATTTTCAATCCATATACCTGTCAACTACACCAGTTTAGCTGGCATTGCACTGCCTTTATACTGTCTTATGGTTTTATAGCAGTGTAAAGGATGGTTTGGTTTCCATGTGTTGCTCCCTCCCTGAGCTTTCCCATTTCCCTTTGCAACATAAGCCATAATAGTTGGAGAGAAGGACAGGTGGGCACTATTTCTGCTCGGTTGTCTGAAACAGCAAAGGAGTGTTGCTAAACCAATAAATAAAAAACTGCTAACTGCAATATTACAGTGGTTTTGTCTCCTGGCATTAACTTGCTTTCCATGGACCCCAGCCCATATTAAAACCTTGTGCCATTCGATTGTAACTAAAGTTTTTTGTAGCTTTAATGTGAGATTTAAGTCAGCAACAGAAAAGCACAAAGCTGGTTTTAGATAGCCAGTGTGAAGTTTGACTGGATTTTCTGTGAAGAATGGTAACCTTACTGTACTGAGAGTAATGCAGTACTACTTTATTTTCAATTTAATTCCTTCACGTGATTTAACTTAGGTTAAGTTACAGTCTGCATATAGCTACTAAAAATGAGATCAGACCAGAAATACCTGAACAAGTAATAGGCAGATAAAAGTACTGAAGCAACCAAGGCATGGATGTTTGTGCTTGCTTATAAACAACCTTTATAAAGAAACTGTAACGAGTCTTTTCAAATTGTCATTATGTGATGATAACACATTTTTGCAATCCAACTGCAGAAATTACTCAGTAGCTTCAGAGAAGCACAGCAAAACAAACAAACAGAAAAAGCAGATAGTGGACAATTAAGAGCTTTTTGAGTTCTGTTTAAGAAGTACAGAGAATATCCAGAGGGTGATCCAAAGCAGTTTTCTACCCCATTCTTGTTGGAGCCACTCTTTGCAGTAAGCAATGTTTCTGCAGAGAAGCACAAGCCATATCTTCAAGCCCCTTGATTGCGTTCATTAGGCTGCCAGGGATGACAGAAAATCTGCTATTTTGCCCCAGTTTCTTATTGTATGGGGAGAGGATATACAGAGCTTGCCATCTTTTGGTCAGGGCAACTGCAACAAAGTGAATTCTGAAGTTCACATTCAGGGCAGTAATTTAAAGTAGCTGATGGTATCAATTTCAGAGCAGCATCTCTGTAGTAGTCTTAGAAAATAATTAAATATTAAAATAAGCACAGTCTGGATTGCTGAAATGTTGACAGCTAAACTAATCAGTATTTTTCTGATTTTATGACAGTACCTGAAATACTCGCTTCTACTGGTTGTGTTGAATATAGAAAAGAAATTTGGTTTGACTCTACAAAGTTCATACACTAGCAGATGCAATATTCTGGAAGCTGGATATTAATGGTCTCTGGGCATCTGTAGTTTAAGGACTGGTAAGCTTATTAAGAATTTATTGAGGTTGTGTCCTTGCTTAGTGATTGGAGTGAGCTGTGAAAAGTGTTGTACAGCATGTTCTGTCATATTCTGATATTTTCGTCTTCTGTCAGCCCTTCCTGGGAGGACACTCTGACATAATAACCTTTACAACAGAAATTTCCAAAGCCTGAACTCTGGGACCTTAATATCTTGTGGACTTTCATAGCTTTTTTGTTTGTTTTCCTTTACTTGGAGGATCCTTTGGATGGGAAAGAGATTTTCAATTGCAAAGCACTGTACATTTAATAATCCAAACACACCCCGTGCTGCATTAGCAAGAGTGCAGACAACAAGTCCAAGAAAATGACTGTCATGCTTTACTAAGCTCTTGTGAGACCTTGTCTGGAGTCTGAGCAATGTCTGGGCTTGGGCTCCCTGCTCCAAACAAACATGGGCTTCCTGAAGCAAGTTAAGCAGAGGCCACCAGACAGTCAGCAAGCTGGTGCACATCTTGTGAGGAGAGAACTGGGTTTCTGGGTTTGCTTGTCTTGAAGAAGAGGAGGGAAAGAGAAGATCTAATCATAATCTGAAGGTATCATAGAGAAAAGAGCAGAAAATGGAGACACTATGAGTGTGGTCTAACACTGGAAGCCATTCCCCAGAAATGGTCTGGAATTTCTATCCTTGGAGATATTTAGAACTCAACTAGACACGGCTCAGGACATTTTATAGGTGAACATTCTCTGAGAGGGAGTTAGGACTAGGTGAGCTCTAGAGGTTGCTTTCAATCAAAATTGTTTTCTTCCTCTCATTTTTTAATATTTTTTTCATCCCCTCAGCCTTGTCAAAGGTTCATGATCTACAAAAGTAATTAAGAAAAAAAAAGGCTTTTTCATTGAAGATTCATTTTACTGTTTGTTCAAGCACAGAAACTAGTACAAAACAACAGATATTTGCTGTTGTGGAAGAAAGGAATATGTAAGAAGAGAGGATGGAAAAAAAACCAAAAACCAAAACCAAAGCAAAACACAAGCCAGGAAACAGAAAACCCCTGATGAAAACTGTTGTTCAGATCTCAGAACTCTATCAGAGAAGCTCAAGAAAGAAACTGTCTTAAATTATCCTCCCAGGAATGGGGTGGCAGTGGAAATGAATGCTTCATTTGCTACCAATGATAGCATCTTAATCTATGCACTTTGTATTTCCTCAAGTGTCTTCCTTATTGTATTTGAGCTGTCTAACTCCAAAGTCTCAGAACTAACAGCTCTGCAGATGGAGTTCTGCTTTCCCAGTCCTGGCTGTGATTGCTCCTGACAGCCTGTGTTTCCCTGTTGCTGGAACTCACACAGATTCATTTCCATCTTGGCACTGAGGATTTGCATCAGGCTATTAAATGTACAAGGGCACAGTGAGTGAATACCTATCGATGTCCTAAAGACACTCTGGGCCTTGAGAGCCCTTAGGGACTTATAAACTGCCTTGTGCAGATAAGGAGATACCTCAGTGAACCTCCTTTGGCAGCTATGCAACAGCCTTAGGAATTGAAACAAGATTTAGGAGGGTTACTTACTGCTTTGTTCTTGATTCTACTAAGTGGAAGAAAACCTCTGTAATAGGAAAGGGTTATACACAAGCACTCCTGAAAATAACTGTAGAGAATTAGTTGTCACTAAAGTATTATTTTCTATTGCTGTTCATACCAGTGGGATCACAATACTTTCTCAAAAGATGTCAAATACAAACAGGATCTTTTGTTATACCTTTATGTTTGTGTTGTAAACCTACAGATGTATGTCAGAAACAGCAGGGGCATTGGCAGCTTGTAGCTATCAAGTTAAACATCCTTTCTCTAGCTTCCAGATTTATATAGTAACTTTCCTCGTTAGCTGATGTTTTTTGGTGTCACACGTTCATTTCATTACTACTTGACACAGCAGCCTTCTGATGGCTGGAGAAGTCAAAAGGGAAAGGGTCATCATAAGGGAAGGAGGATTCCCTTGCTCTTAAAAGATCATGTGATGATCATCTACGACCTTTTAGTTTAGTAATACAGAAGAAACTTATTCTGTCTTCTCAGAACAGCATTATTGACACTGCAATGTGTTTGTTCTGCAGTGCTTTACTTGTGAAAGAAAACTCCTATGGTTGGTGTGCAGCCCCTGGGCAAGAAAAAAGAAGCAAGTTCTTTCCCTCCAAACAGCAGAAGAGACACGTGCCAAAATTCTGTCTAAATGGTGGTTTGGAGTGTCCCAGTTCTGCTGTACTTAACAGCTTTGACAGACCGTGCTAAGGGCACAGAGCACTGAAATGGGCTGTTAGACAGGCAAAAGGTTAATTTGACTGGCCTTGAAAGCACTAACAGAAGTAGGTGGCAAATCCATTCGTCAGTCAAAGGAAGGGGAAATGACTTGTTATTACTGAAGCATGTATTGTTATTTCAGAAATAACTGGCATTGGTCACAGAAATAGAAACAAGATGGTTGCTTTAAGGTACTTAATCCCTGAGAAGGGAAGCGTGGAGACAGTGCAGAATAAATTGGCCTGGTGTTGCCTGTTGTTCACTGCCATGCCTGCAGATATAATAACCAGTGTGGACCAAGACAAGGCTGTGATGCAAAGACAGGCTGGCTTTAAAATCCCCAGCACTGACAAAAGAGTTACTGGGGTCATTGAAGTAGCTGAACAGTAGAAAGTAAAGCTCTGTCTTTGCTATTTAATAACCCAGATTAAGCATAAAAATCCAAAAGAAGAATCTATTAGTGAGCATGTGTGGCATCCTATAAACTGCAATAGGGAAACTGTAGGAAGCTGGAATACTGTTTAGTAACTTTGTCGTATCATAGTTGGGCTTCTTGTCACAGGTGTGCACAGTGGGCTGGTGGTGACCTGCTCCTCAACTCATCATTTCACATGTAAGAAAAGAACTGGAGAGGATAACAGTATGTTTTTATTCTCTGTAAGATAACCAGATTTCTGTAGCTCACCAGTTTTATATTTTTTCTATTCTTGAAACGAGGTTTGCCATTACCATGGAGTTTACTTTGCAATTGAAAAGAATTAAAAAGCATGAAGAGTTTTAAAGCTTGGTGAGCTTTTTTGTTTCAATACATTTTTTTTTCCCCCATTGTGTACCATAAAGTTGATTGGTACATTGAAGCATGCATGTGTATGTGTCTACATGTATATCTGTGCACACTGCATATAAATAGACATTATAAAAAGACATCTAAGAATTCGCTCTCAGCAGTAGCTATGCCACAGGTGAAAGGGTGATTTTTTTAGGGCCATTGAACACTGTAAATGTGTTCATTGTATCAGTGCTTCAGAAATACCCATTCTAAATGACTTTGTGTTGATCCACTGTGAAAATTCATTGTGCTCAATTGCCCTCAAAATTTCTCATTTCTCATCTGTGATGTTGCAGGCTGCTGACTGCACACTGAGCTGCGGTTCAGCCAGGCAGACACCCGCTCCAGAGGGCCTGAAAAGCTTTATATTGCCTGCCAGGCTGCCCTGGGTCCCTCCATGACTGACCAGATCTGTGTCTGGGGCTTGGGACTATGAGGCTTTCAGAGATGGGAATACACTCCATGGAGTTGATGTCGAGGTGTGCACACAGAGTGGCACAAAGGCTTGTGTGTGTCACATGTCATATATGTATGAAATGTGGAAAATGGCACTTGGGCTTTAATTTTTAATCATTCCTTTGATTCAGAGAAGTCAAACCCACTCTCACATCATTTCAGTTCTATTCAATTTAGGAGAAAAAGAAGAAAAAAATACCAGTGGCATAAATAACTTTCTTTAGGCATGTATGGCAAGAAATTGAGTCATAAAAGGATTAGACTTTTGGTTGTTTTGGGTTTTTTGTTTGTTTTTGTTTTGGGTTTTTTTGTTGTTGTGGGGTGTGGGGTTTTTTTGTGGTTGTCTTTTTTTTATTTTTTTTTTTACATCTCATAGGAAAAAAGACTTACTGGATTTTTTTTTTTTTTTCAATTTTAAAAAGGGAATTTATACCAGACTTTTAATTTTGCATTTGTCTGATTTCTTATAAAAGCCTATTCAAATCAGCCTTTAAAGCTTGAGAGAAACAAACAGCTATTTTGGAACAAAGGATGAGGGATATTTAAAGACCTCTCCAGAATGTGTTTAGACATGTCTTGGTCAGTCCCTAGTGTGTTGCAATACATTGGTTTTTGACTGTGGGTACTATTGGGCATTGGAATAATGGTGGTAATGTAGATGCCTGGTTGGACTGACAGAAGTATTGGGCAGGGAAGTTGCACCTAGGAAAACAAGTTCACATTCAAATTATATGGGACAAAGTGTGTTGTGGAGTCCAAACTACATTTTAAAGAAATGTTGGTTTACTTCACCTTGCAGCTGAATGCTTGTAAGTTTACAGACAAAATCCTGCCTGTAGTTTAGATAAGTTGGGCACTTTGTCTTAAAAATCAGGGCAGGAGATAAAGTAAGAGATGCTTTTTCTTCCAGTTAGTAGGAACTTTAATTATGTCCTTGTACTAACATCTTGCTGCAGCAATGGTTCATTTCTGAGTTGCTGTAGCGAGGGAATTCCTCCTTAAGCACCACACAAGCCACTGCTCCAGCAATGATTCAGTCCTGTGTCATTAAACCTGAGATTCAACGGGACAAGGTCAAGGTCAGACTCTGCCTCACTCAGAGTCTAAGTCTGTGGACTCCTTCCTAAGTACTTAATTCATATTTCCCTACAAATTCAAAACTCTGTATTGTTTACTTTTCATGAGGTTTCAATCCTGACATTTGAAAATGGTGAGAAATAGAAATAAACTCATTTTTTTTTGTTTATTTGGGTTTTGTTCTAGTGTTTTGGGGTGTGTGTTTGTTTTTGTTGTTAACAGTCCATTTGTCTTCCACCTCTACTCTGCACTGCATTTTGTTTTTCAAATAGATTATTTGTAAGCAGGTGAAACTGTCTCCTAGGGATATGAATATCAGTTGTAATTTTTTTGAAGAAAAGCAGTACTTGCAAGCACATTGCATTTCTGGTCTTGGATGTTTCATGTACAACAGATTATAATCTTGGCAAACACATCAAGCACTTTGATGTCTCTGTATGTCTCTACATTAATCTCTGGCATCTGGTAATAATATTCTGGGTGGCAAAGAAGTACTAATTCATATAAATGGTGGTATGAACAGTCATAATTCAGCTGTTTTTCAGGTTTAAGAGAAGGCCTAGTATTGTAAAGCAGAAAATATTGTCTGATTTGATTTTATATAATAGCTTTGTTCTTTTAAAGCTCTTGGGAGCAAAAGGGAAGAACTCCCTCATTTTAGTTCTTTTTTTATGTATTTAAATACATTAAATGAATAGAACCATTGTTATAAAGAAAATAAAACATCTGAGAAATACTCTTCTGACTGGGCTTGTGAAAGCTGGGCTTTGTCTAAATTATTTGCTGACTTCAGTCATCCATTTCTCAGAAAGGAAAAGAAAAAGGTACTGCATCACACAATCTCTGAAGGTCTCTCAAGAGGAGATAAAGGCCAGCTCGTGCCTATTGTCTAGACTCAACCGTTCAATACTCATCATCTTTATTCTTCTTATTCTTATGCCTCAAAGTAATTTTAAAATGAGGAAAGATAATAGGAATAGTTGTATGAGAGCAGTATCTCTGGCAAATATGACCAATTCTGTAGAAAAGGAGCTCTTCTGGTTATAAAGCTTTAATTTTCTTTTACTTAGTTTTACTGCAGGTCTTCAGCATTTCACTGCTGGTTTTATGGTACTTCAAAAAAACATTTACTTTCACAGTAAGTTATTATATTTATGTAATCTGTAAATTTGCACTTTTACATAGTTACAATTGCATCTTTTGTTTCAATAAATTGCATTTACATTCCAGTTCCTTTCTGTTTCATAATTAAATCGCTTTCAATCTAAGTAAGTACAGGAAATCTATGCCTCAGTGTGCAAGTCTGCTGACAAAGTGAAGGGTAACCCAATTCTCATCCACACAACTTTTTAATTAGTTGCTACACATCTGAGGATTAGGTTTGTTGGGATGTCTTGCAGAAAATAACATTAATATTCAATTTGGTTAAGGACTTGCAATAAACAAACAGAATTAATAAAGCTATTAACGAATGTCTCTGATGACCAGTTTCCATCTGCATTGCAACTATTCAGGACCATTTCCAAAGGCAGACAGTGAGAAGGGCTTATCTTCCCGTGTTTTGGCTGAATCTTAAGGAGTAGCTGGGTCTTTTCCCTTCTCAGCTAATAGACATTTGAATTTGCTGAATGTATTTTCTGGGGTCTACAAAAGCCAGGTGGAAAATAGTGCTTTGTTACAAGCCTCTGTTATCAGCCTCTCAAAGTACAGTATTTCATTTGCTTTTTGTCTAGGTTTCAGAATATTTTGCATCTCAACAGGACAGCTTTTTTTTTTTCTTTTTTTTTTTTCTTATTTTGAAATTATTATTTTAGCAATGAAAGGTTTGTTAAATTATCTCCTTATCTGGAATTTTTTAAAATTAATTGATATGTGAGGAATGTCTTTGTGAAAGATTCTGGATGAGCCTCTACAGCTCTAAGTTAAATTATTGGTATTTAAAAAACCAACTCATCTAATGTAAACCTGTGAATTATTTTAGGCTTATATTGTCATTTGAAAAATTAGGAATTTTAGTGAAAGAGAACTGGTATAGAAATGAATTTGTGTTTCCCATATTTCTTGGAAAATAAGCTCTGCTGCTTAAGTAAGTCCTGGCAAGATGGTGTTGATTTTGTGTGGAGATTTTGGCTGGTTTTATGGTGTCATAAATTCACTTTATGTTATAGCTTGCTATAAATTGCAAACATTCTTTCACAGCTTTTGAGAGCTATTGAGGTAACAGTGATGATGTAACTTAGCCCAAAATACTATTTACATTCTGTTAAGATTCCTACAGGGACAGGTTGCATTTGCATTGAAGAGACATTCAGTTCCTACCCGATATATACTTTTATTTATATATTCCATGTATTTGCAAGCGTGTATTTGAAATTGATTTTGGTTTTGGGGGATGTTTTGCCAAAAAAAAAAAAAAAATAGATAGCACTAGAAAAAGGTTGTAAAGATACTCTGAGTCCAACAGGAGCTGGACTAAACCCTTTGGGTGTTGGGTTTTGAGGAGCTCTGTACTGAACTGCAGAGCTGTTTCCCCACCCCACAGAGAGTGATGTGGCTGCACTGGGCATCAGGCACTCCTGAAACATCTCCACACATTTAACCAGGTGAAGAAAACATAAACTGGTTCCTGCAACCCACTGGCAGGGAGGTGGTTGTGTGATCCTGCAGTGGGATTGCAGTGTCTCATCCTCCAGGGGAGGGTTTGGGAAGGCAGCGGATTGAGTTGTTTCCTTGGTTGTCCCTGTCCAGTTTGCTGCCAGTTTGATTTAAACCTCTAATAGTGACTTCAGTGTGCTGAAGTGCTGCAGGTGGTGTTTGTCTGGGAATTTTATCTTCTGCTATATTGCAGAGAGTGACCAGCTACTCAGAAAGCAAGTGGGACCTCGAGCAATGTCCTGATTCCACTGCTCTTCCCTTTGCACTTTGCTCCATGCTCTTTGCTGAAGCTCAGCACTGGAACTCTTGGGAGTAAATGAGGAATATTCTATTTTGTGGCTGCCGACAGGAGTAGATAGTGGAAGAATATTTCAAAGCAAGTTTTCTTGTAACTTTTCTTAGTTCTGAATGTGCAGTTTGCTTTGTAATCCACTGAAACTGCAGCAGTTTCTACTGTCCAAGGCATTTTCCTTTGTCAGCAGGCAGGATCCAGCAGGTGCTTCCCCACCATCCACAGGGAGCTCGTTAAGCTCCATGATGTTGGTTGCTGTTAATTTACTATGGCATTCCACATAGTCCTGGTCGAAAGTCCACACTGCAGTGTAGAGAAAACATGGAAATGACAGCATTCTGTTCTTGTTTGATAGATGTTGTCTTCCAGGTCTGAATTTCAAATTCTATCAGGATGAAACGTGATGCAGCTCTATAGGAACAAATGTGTCATTAGCTTTCATTCCTTGTATTAGAATGCCATAAATTGCAGTTCTATGTGACACTGCTTTCACATTTTCTAAATGCCTTTAGAATTGACTGGTGTTTTCCCTGGAGCAAGGGATTGCTGCCTGGGTGATGTGTAAGGGTTGGGATATGCCCACACTTCCCTTCCAGCCTTCCCACCTTTTGTTCTGTGGAGCTGGTGGTTCTTGCAACAGATCCAAGGCTAATGCAGCCCAAACACATCCTTTCTGTCGTGATGCGAGAAAGATCAGCTTCCTAATGGAACTGCTACTTAGCACAAACACTGGGAAGGTGAGAAAATCTTTCAGAAAAAGGATGCTTGTGCTAAGAAGGTGGATATTGCTTAGCTATGACAACTTCTTAGGCATGGTAATGGGACTTTTTCTATCAGAGATGGATACTATGTATTAAGGTACCCAGGAGGAAGCTATTCACACATTGATCTATTGAGTTCTCAGGAGAAATTAAATAATGAAATGTTTCAACACGATAAATTTGGAGGAATCCTTTAATCAATTATTAATTGATTATTCACGTGAGCACAATGCTTGTAGAGATCAAAACCTAATTTTGACAACATATGCAAACTTTTCCTTTTGAATTTAATAATATATTCTCAATCTGTTGTTCATTAAGGTGAACATCTGTGAATTCATTAATTTTTCTCTAAGCTTCCTGCATCACAAACTTCATTTCTTTAACAAATTTTCCAAAGAGTAATCCCATTACAAGCTTAGTTTATAATACATACAATGATAGTTTCTTTAGTATGGGGTTTTTTTATTTATTTGTCTAATGAATCTTTGCAGCAAAATCTATTGTGGGGTAGTACAGGGCAGTCAGATCAGGGAAAGGGGATAAATCTGTTTGAGGAAACTGGCTGCAGAGCTTCAGATCTTGTTATTTCCCAAAATATGATTATTCGTAGCTGTGAATATTCATTTGCCAGCTACAGAAAATATATATTTTATTCATCTTGCTATTTGCCTTATTCTTTTTTTCCAAATTGGAGTTTTAAAGTAATGTGATTTTCAAATTCCTCTCTTGTTAATTTTAAATTACTGTAGAGGTGAAATTATAGCAGTCCTATAGCCCAAAAGGTTTCAAAGCTTACCCAGAATGAGAAAGAAGAAATAGGTTAATCATTCCACCTGCAAATGCTGGGTTTGAACTTTTAAATGGAAATATGTAACACTACTCAGAGATAATACCTATAGGTGTTTCTTTAGACACTTTCTAGCCCATGTAGATTCTCTTCCCTCTTTCATGGTACAATTGTAACTGAACTCTGCCTGCCTAACCTTTTCAAGCATGTTTCTATAGAGAGCTGCCTCTTCTTGCTTTGACACCTTTTCATAGTTAATGGTAAATGAAATGCTGCTGTTTCAGAGAGGATGACTTAACGTGGTGTATTAATCTGACCAGCCCACATTAGGAGGGCACCAAGCAGAATTTGCAGCTGCAGACGATTGTCACTGTGTTCCTGTGTTTAATGGAATAATTTAGGTATAGAGACAGAAAGAAGTCTACACTAAAATGAGTACAAGCACTTTTAAGCAGAAAACCTGTAGCTAATTTTCAATCCTGTAATTGAATTTGCAGGATAGCACATAAATAAAGCTAGACTTTTTTAAAAGTTGGATGCTTTGCACTGAATAATAATGTTTTACTGCTTCATAATGTTTTCCCCTGTACTTCCCCCATACTGTGCAGTTACATTGCAGTGCTGCATGCCTGAAACTTCACCCATGCTGCAGCCTATGCCGCCTTGTGTCAGGAGACTTCAGAAATATGTGCAAATAATTCACAATCTGCTAGATAAGAGTTGTTAATTTGTAATTTGCTGTAGAATGCTCAGCCATCAGTGAGTTCTCCATTTTGGATTATGTCCTAAATTGGGGTGCAGAGCTCTTCCTTTAGAGGCATTTTGATGATCTTTGTGGTTTGCTTCCACTAAAATCACAGAACCATAGAATGGTCCAGGTTGGACAGGACCTTCAAGATCATCTCATTCCAATGCCTGCCACGGGCAGGGACACCTTCCACCAGCCCAGATTGCTCAGAGCTCCATCAAACCTGGCCTTGGACACTTCGAGGGATGGGGCAGCCACTTGTGCCAGGGCCTGCCCACCCTCACAGGGAAGAATTTCTTCCTAATATCTCATCTAAACCTGTTCTCAGTTTGAAGCCATTCTCCCTGTCCTGTCACTACATGCTCTTGTAAGTCAGAACAATTCTTAAAAGCTTCGATTTCAAGCCTGAGCTTTGAAGAGTTTTCCTGAAAAGCAATTCCAACAAAATTTCCAATGCTATTAAGTTATGTCATGAAAATCCATGCTATTCTTTATATTTTTTTTTTTTTTACTTTATTGAAATAGTGGCATTTAGTAATTAAGCAGAAGATTTTGCAAGGTACTGTGTAAAATTATGTTAAAAAGTTGCTGTAATGGCATCAAATTAAACAGTCATGTCCTTGAACTCAGTCCTACCTCCCAGATCTGTGCTAGATTATGTGCATTTGAGATGCAATTTTACAAAGTACTGAGTTCTCACAACCTTTTTTTTAAAGTCAGTGGAAGCCAAGGCCACCTGGGTTGAAGCAGAGGGCATCAAGCTCATTTTAAGATTGAGTCTTCACTGTAGCTTATGCCCTTAACATTTTAGATAATCCACTGATCTCTTTTGAACAGGTAATATCTGTAATAATGCCACATTTTGACATCATCTGAAGTCAATTAAAAGACATGTATTATAGCTATATTTTAATCAAGGCTTACTGGGAAATGGAAGTAAAGAATTCTGCTTTCCTTAATAGCACCATTTGCAAAAAGAAAAGCTGACTGGAAAATCAAATTAATTATCTGTTCTTTATATATTCACCTTCTTTATAAAATGAATTTAAATTATCTTTATCCAAATCAAAAAGGTATTTAAAAAAAAGATAAGAAAAAAATAGATGTGTCTTTCCAGACTCATTCACATGGAGAATCCAAGTATAATTCATTAAACTTTGCTTCATAAATAAGAACTCGGCAAAATACTGGCTGTCATTGAGCGATGGTAAGTGGACAACTATATTTAATACCTTCCAGCTTCATCTACTTACAAGACTTAAACTAGAGGGAATGCATTTCACTGTGAAGTAGGATATGGAAAAAAGAAACTCTCATATCCAGAACTGGAGAGTGGGATTAAACATACCAGGTTTTTTTTTTCTCACTCTCTGTGCTCAGAGGTACAACCACCTTGCACAGCACTGTTCCAGGTCAGCAGCAAACCCCTGCCTTCACAAACTGTCTGTTTTCTGAACTCCTCAGAGTCAGTATGAGCCTGCACCGTGCTGCTCAATTTTGAGGGGTTTCAGGACCACCTTGAGAAGCATTTGCTACTCTTCTGTGTTCTAAAGTTGTTATTTTATGGATTAAATCATCTCATCCAAAACAGATTCCCACATACTTGCTCAAAGAAAATACTTTATTGAATTCATTTTGGTTACTTGTTAGGAAAGCAAAGACTGAGTTGCTATTTACCATGTTAAGAATGGGGGGCGAAGATACTGCATGGGCAATGAATCTATTGGTCCTGTGACAGATTTGAGATTAAGTTCTTACACCTCCATGACATTTTGAAGTAGACCATTTTTGTTGAGGGAAAGAGAGAGGAAAAGGAAAGGTCATGTCTCTCTTATCAGGCAGTCATAGTCGCCTGTAAAATAGAAATGTCTGTTTAATGTCAGTGAACAGCCCAGATGGAGATTCATGTTGCAGCAAAGTATCTATACTTTATCTTATACCTCAAAGTTTACACTACTTAAACCTTGTGATAACAGAATCCTCAGTCATTTTCTGCTGGGATTCTACTACCATTACACCAAGGTTCTCCACACACTGTCCCCTTTTTTTTTTTTTTTTTCCTTTTCCCCTCTGCCCTTTTCTCCTCCAGAACCAGCTCTTACATTCCTGACAAACTACTCCTTGTATCAGGTACTTACAATTATGAAGGACTGGGTGAGCTGGCTCATGTTACTGTGTTAAAATATTTCATGTTTTTTGCTCTGGGTGGATTTTGCATGTCCTCTTTTCCTTCCTGGCTGAATGTCCAGGCAGATGAGCCAAGGGAAATGTTGACTAAGGTGATTAGGAAGAGCAGTGCCACAGTGGTGGTATCAGGCAAAGGGAGGGAGTATAAATAAGAGCCTATTACCCTCAGCAATTCTGACTTCATAATTCCTTTGGGCTCTGTATAAAGAGCAACTTTATTTCTGTATTGCCTTTGTTTTGTTCCATTTCTTTCCTCTCTCCTATGAATCTATTTCTAGCATGTCTATATTTACCTAAATGATTTATTGCAAAAAATCATTGGTTTAAAGCTTTCCTGTAATGACAAAATAAGATTCTGTTCTTCTTTTTTAAGCTTTACAGGCTATATAAAAATGGGAAAAAATTATTGTGGGCAGTCATGATAGCTTAATGATAGTAATAAGAGCAATAGCTTTTACTTCATTACTCTGTGGAGTTATGGTTCTGAACTATTACTTTTCCCCACCTTAAAATAAAAAGGATTAAAGTGCAGTCTACCTTGAGGTTATATGCGAGAATGTGCATTGGAATGGCTTGTATACATGGGGGCTTGGCATAAACCTGGGCAAAACTGAACCACCCGCAAGTTAAAATGCTTGAAGGAAATTTTGATATTACCAAAACCTAAAATCATTTGAGCAGATGAGTGTATTTTTTTGGTGTGTACTTTCGTGTGTGCACATGCAGTGGTTTTTAATGAGCTACATGTCTTTTTCTCCCTGTGCCCTTCTACATAAGGAATATCCTTCAAAGAAAGATACACTCTTTAGAAGCTAACACTTTCACGTTATTTCTGGCAATAATTGCTGAATATTATTTAATAAGTAATGATTGAAATAACTCTTTCACAGAAATTACCTATTAAGGAATTTCAGAAGCAATGGCAAATTATATTGGATTGCATATTCATGCAGCTCAATTTTATACAATGTTTAATGTGAAATATGAAATTAATTGCTTAAAAATACTTTTTTTACACTTTAGATGCAATTTTTAAAATCCTGTAATATCAGAAATAATAACCTGGCCACACACTTCAATCAGTCAATGTCTTTGTTAATATTAGGTACGTTGGCAAAGCAGTAACCATTTGAAAATGAGGAAATTTGGGTTATTTAGTCAAGCAGGGGTTGTAATTACATGTCTTCTGAAGTCTGATACTATAAGGCAAGGGAGGCCAATGTTTTGGCAGCTAAGCTTCTAGGAAAAATAAACATAAGTAATCAGTTTATGTTACTCTCTTCAGTTTTTCTTCACCTGCACCTTCCCCTTAATTGTCTCCTATTTCTTTTACTTTTCTGTGGTGCCTCCATGTCCCTGTTACTCATCTTTTTTCCTGTGGTAACTTTTTATGCCTTTACTTTCTGGATTTGATTCTCGTTTTAGTCCTTTCCCTCTACCTTCTGTTGCTTGGGTTTTGTTTTTTATACCCGGAAGAATATTTTTCCTGGTTTTTCATGCATTTTCATAAGCCCTAGGAGGCTTTTTAATGGAAAGAGAGGACATGCATCAACTCACAGTCCCTGTAAGCCACAAAGTGAAATGGTCATGTCTGTGGAGCACAGGTTACAGCAGCAAAGCCAATTTTGTGTAGACAGGTACCTTACCATATTTTGTCCTAGATTCCAGGAGTTACCTGGGATGAGCAGAGCTTTGTCTGCTCCCTTCTCCGTATCATTCTGGAATTTTGCTTCCTTTCAATACCTTCTTGTTAGGAGCAGTGAGTTGTTCATATATGGTGGGATTTGCTGTCATTAGCATGATTTTACATTCCTTTCCAGATCAAAACATGTAAATGTCTCTGGGTCTCTTGGGAAGCTTTAATCTTGTAAAGTAGGTTTTATTGAAGACTTGTTGTTTTTTGACATTCGTGATAAGTTTGATAATTACATTAATAATTATTCTTTCATGTTTGCTATTTACAATCAACAAAGCATCTGATTCTGAACCTCAAGGAGAAATCAAAATAATAGTAGAGTCAAAGCTATAACAGCATTGAAAGCAAGTACAGTTTGTGTTGGAAAGAAATAGCTGAGTTTGAAGAGGGAGGATGTTCCTGGACAACTCTGTGACAGTCACACAAGGTGTGTTTCAGCCGTGGCAGGAGAGGAACCTGTGACTGGAGCATGGTTGGATTCCCTGTTATCCCCAGTGACCACAACTTCCTTTCATAAACTAATCGATTTCTGCCCTAAATCCCTTGAGCAACTATTTAAATAGCTGGGAGCTTAGTGTGTCTCTGTTTTCAATTTACAAAATTTATCACTTCACCCCTGGGTTTATAGTGGGGATGTGCTGAATCCAAAGACTTCAAAGGAAATTTAGCAGTTGGAGTTCCCGATAAATCCTTAGCTTGCCCATCTGTATAATTTGTATTAACATGTCCATTAAAGGTTTGCTTACAGCATGGAGGTTTCCTCCAGAAACTCTTCAGGAAACAGAAATAAGGGAAAAACAGTAACAACATTCTGTAATTGTATATCTATTAAAAGCTCAAATAGCATTTAAGCAACAACCAAAAAGATATTTCTTACTCCCAACACAATTAACCAAGTGCTTTTCAACTCCCCAATCATTTTGCATCCCAGTGTCCCAGTCTGGGAAATACTGGAAATATTGGACCCTCTCCTTGTCCTCTTCCTTTCAGTGAATTCTGGTTTGGAATCTTGTGCTCTTCTTCATATACCAGGTCTGCTCTGTTAATTTCCATTTTTTGATATTCTAAACATTCAGCTCATTGGAAAATTTAGTTCTGGTATAATAAATACAAGTTAACTTACCTAACAGTTTACCTGGGACAGAGAAGCATTGGATGGATAGTAAAAGCTATTCCTGAATGAGATTATATCCATCTCATATCCCAGATTTTTGCTTAAAAATTAAAAGAAAAAGCTTATATTGGTTAATATTACTATTGTGGATTTTTTGTTTTCCTTTGTTTTGTTTTTAAATTCTGCCCTTCTTCTGGATTGATGGTCTTGCTGGTCTTGCTGGTCTTG
>JAWWLZ010000156.1:3677096-3694847 GCA_035041345.1 Poliocrania exsul
GTTGGACATAATATTTCTCTGATTTTCTCAGATTCAGGTAATTAGCAGAGACAATATTTATCAAGGCAGAGCACTGACCAGAAGGCCAGTCTTCTAAGAAAATCATCTCTATATCCAAGATGGTAACCCATCCATCTTACTGCCTGCAGTAGGGGCTTCTCTCTCCCCTATCTTGCTGCTTTATTTTACTGGGAAGAGGTTTCCCTTTATGCAGCCAATGTTGATGCCCTTTGTTCTCCTCCCTTCATTCCACAATATCCTCGAGGCTTTTACATGTCCAAATTTATTTGTGTAATAGTTGTGCTGGTGATTGGTGTCTGGCATTGCCAAGCTCTTAGATGTGATTCAATGTCTAATAAATCATTAATTAATGGAGAAGCAGTAATGAATTTAGTACAAAGAACTTATTTCCTGGTCACATACCAGTCTGACTTGTGAAAAGCTTGTGGTTTTGGAAAGCCAAGTCCCACCCGTCCACAGCCATATCAATATCACTCCAAAGAGCTGGTGTTTGTCATGTGAGCTCAATGTGTCACTTCTGAATAACATAGGACCCACCTTTTTTCTTGATGTTCTGCTCACCATCTCCCTCCAGCACAGCATAGGTTTACTTTTCGGACACTATTTCACTTTTTTTTTTTTTCTCTTTTCTTTCCTTTTGTTTTTTTGATTGCAGGAGCAATCGGACAGTAGGATGCATTCAGTGGCCTCTTTGTGCAGTGGCTTGTGGAATAGCTACAGATCTGTCCATAATGCCCATGTATAATCTGATTGCCTATGACCGTAAGGGACCTGAATCATTGAAGAGATGAATGCTTCCAGTGCTTTGATTGTGCTTTTTGTTTCAACCACTGTGTAGATCCAGTATTGTTTTTCAGTGTTCGTTTCTTATTCCAGCAAAATTATGTGACTATTCATGTGGGGTTACGCACTGACTATATTTGATGCCCCTTTTTCTGAGCATTGTGTGCTCAGGATTCTACACTTCCCTTTGACTGAAATTGCCATTATTGGTGCTGTTGTCATAGTTCAAATTAATTTCCTGTTTAACAGGGCTACTAATGAGCTCCAGTGAGTTGCAACTGCAGTTGGAATCTGCTCAGATGAAAACTGAAAAGTAAATTGGTGGTCTTTTGAGTTCTCAGTGTGATGATTGCTTTCTATAGGAGAGGCTCTATTATTCTCCATTAAAAAAAATAATTACCTTTTGTGTCATAGCACAGGTGTATTTTCTTGAATGATATTTTGCATGGATCGGATTCTGTCTTCTTCTCTCCACATTTTGCTGAAAGGCATAATTGGCATATTTTAATTTAAATTAAAAAAAAAATAGGCTACTTGGATCTGCTCCTGAATTTTAGGACTTACCTAGTGGCTATACTGCTCTGTGCCATGTATGAGAATGAGCAGCTCTGAGAGAACTGCAGGACCTTTTGACTAGACACATGTGCCCACCATTCTGAGCATCTTGTCCCATGAGAACAGTCACAAGAACCTCGTTTTCTTAGTTGAACACCCACCTCAATTCTAATCAGAAGAGGAAAGATATTCCCCTTCATTATTGCATGAGAGTTCAGAATCCATAAATAGTATTATTCTTCAGAAAGGTTTTAATATATGTTGTTTGCTGTGTTAAGGAGCTGAGTTTGTAGAAGTCTCTGGAGTTTTTCTGTCTTGTTCAGACTGTTGCATTTTAGTCATCTGTTCCTGCTGTGCTTCAGGTTCAATGAGGACAATGCTGATTTCTCTTCATGAAAGACCATTCTGAGGATTCATTCTTAACAATTGGTGAAGTCTTTGGAAATTAATCCTGAAAGCAAATTGCTCCTAAGACAGCATTAAATTCAGGCATTAAAAAAATAAAAAATAAAAAAATAGTAACATATAATAAAGAAAATAATAATAATAAATTTCTACATCTCAAGCATTTCATTTTTAATAAAAGTTTTCTATTACCTAAACCTTTTTCAAAATACCATTCCATAGATTCTGGCAATTATTTTGAGGCTGAACTGAATGTTCCAAGTTCATTTTTTCCTTTGTTACACTGTGTACCAAGTAGTTGCAAAAAATGTGGCTTTCCTACTCTAGAGTTGTTTAACAGAGTATTTGCTGCCATAATTTAAGAAAAGGACTTGGTCTACTGTTCTAGAAATAAAGGAATATCTCAGACTTGCAGGGATCAATCCTTGGGATTGTGTTTTTTGTTGACTTCAATCCCTGTGATCAGAACTGGCTGAGGTCATAAAACCTTTGGATCGCATCCTACAGAAACAGAGCATATGTATATTTTAATTTTTGCCTAAGTATTCTCATAATGCTTGCTCTTCCCAAAACAAGTCCCCTTTGAGTTCAGTGTGTTTTATTAGTACTATATGGACTGATTTTCTGTCAGAGCCCTTTATAAGCCGTGGAGCCAATGCACTCAGGAGGGATGAGAGGGGAAATGTGGAAGTGAGCATTGATCCAGGACAGAACCTGCTGGATCATACAGGCATCTTTCAGCATGGGTCAGGCCATTTCCCAAAAGGCAGTTTATTACTTTGCTACCACCCTCACACAAATAATAAGTAATGTGAAATTAGTCAGAAAACAAACAGCTGAGAAGCACAGCAAACCACACTGAGCACCTGCAAGGGCAGCTGGTCGTGCTTTGGCATACATTGAGGGAAAGAACATCCCTGAGTACATCTACCAGAGCTGGGCTTAATGAACAAATCGACTTGACAAATTTCCCCTCCCTTTCTGCTCATCTGCAAGCTTTCATTGTTATAAATGTCCTATCCTGAATTACCTGTTCAGTAATTTCTGCAGACAGGTGTCAGCTGTGACTGGCTCAGATGTTCAGCTTTCCTCAGTACAGGCACTGCCTGATTGCCCACTTAGTTAAATGCTCCAGGTTCATACCCCTGGGCAAAAGATACCTACAAAGAGTCAAAGACACCATACCAGAATTAAGTTTGTATCCAGAATCCTTCAGTTTGCATAGAGAAATAAAATTCATTGTTAAATATGCTGGCACTCAGGTTTGCCACTGAGTGAAGGAATTAAGGAAGTGATGGCACAGTGATGGTTCCCTTATCAGGTTGATCCTGATTTGATGTTACATTAACTCATGTTCATATGATGTTTCTGGTGATGTGCAGATGTTTCATTCACATTATTACTGAATTTTCCCCCAGGCATGTGATTAGTATTAGGGTGCTGTCCTGGCATGATGGGATGTTATCCTGTTTAGTTGTATTTCAGTCCTGGTATTTATGGGAGAGTTTAGAGCGATCCAGTTTCTATTCACCTTCTCTTATGAAGGTCATTTATTAAAAGTAAAAAAAAAAAAAAAAAAAAGAAGAATGGACACATGTGCAGACAGCTGTCCTGGTGAGTCCTGACAAGGCAGCCACAATGTCAGGAAAGCTGTCTCTGATGGTGCTCCATTGTTTGTGTGGCTATTAAAAGAAATAATAGGTCAAGAATGGATATCTAATTATATTTCTGGGTTTCAGCTTTCTATCACCCTTCCATTATAGTTTATGACAGGTTCACTAACATGTGTTTTCTTTTTATTTTAGCTCCAAAATAATCTTTTCTTGCTGTTTCTAAGTGATCACTGTAAGAAAGGTTGTGGATTTGGCAAGATAACTGCCTTGCATTGGATGTCAACACATGCTGACAGTTCAGAGCTGTGTCATGCACAGATGTTGATCCCACCTGATCCATTTTTGGGTGGTGCAAGGCAGGTGTGACCCTGCTGAGCTGGAGAGGCAAACGTGGTGTTTGGGCATTGACTAGGAAAGGAGCAGACTTTTGTTCTTTCGGTATCCAATACGCCTCTCATTATCTCTGCACCCTCCTGCTGTTTTCCCACAAACATTACTATTGTTCCCAAAGTAAATCAAGTTCTGAAGTAGATTTTAAACTTCTTGTAGTACTGGGGGAAAGGTGAAGTAATGAAGCCCCAGACACCAGTGCCCATGCACTTATTGCAGACAGAAGGCCATGAACTGGGGATTGCTCTGCTGTGGTCCCAACTTGAGCTCCCAGGTTGCAGTGATTCCCCTTGATTGCTGCACGATGCTGTGGTGGTGGAACTCCTTCAGTGCTGGAGTTCCATCTCATTAGTCTTACCACCTCTTTTGCTGTGGTCTGTCACGACAGCTTGAAAGGATATTGATAAGGGCTGAACTCCTTTTTTATCACAGATGATTTTATTTTTTTTTTTGCTAGGTGCTAGATTTCAAGACATGAGCTTGGAGCAGCCTCTAGCAAATGGAGGGGTGATTATAACTTCACTGAACTGTTCACTACAGGTTCTGAATGTCAGCTCTCAAAATTAGTATTCATAAAGGGTTTCAGAAGGAAAAAATTCTAGTCTTTTGAGATACCTGTTAAGAATTCAGATCTTACCTTTGTCATAAGTACATGCTGCTTTTCACCTTCCATTACTCACATTGTTGCTTCTCAAAATTTGAGGGGGGTTCTGAACAATAAAGCACAAAAATTTTGCTGCAGAACTGGCTCTGAGGGAGACATTGTGCTTCTGACAGAGATGGTAAGAGCACACCTTTGAAAATGAGAGATGAAGAATTAACAAGTGGCAAAAGTCCTGGTGTACTGATTAAATGTAATTACACTTATACAAGCATCAAAACAACAAATTCTGCTTTTTGATGGGTTTTGTGTTTACATGGTTATAGAGTGTTCATTGCAGTAATGTGTTAAAGTTCTTGCTGTTTCGTGCTCATTTTTTCTTTCTGAAGTTATTTTATCATCTCAAATGACATAATTCAGTTGATCTGGGAAGCATGATAAACATAGATATTTAGGAAGAAGGACCAACACTAATTAACTTTGTAAGGAATGAGATCAATATTGTTCTTTTCCAGTTTCTCAGTTCAATTTCTCCATTCCCTTCTCTGAAAACAGAACTGAAGCAGGGTATGAGCAGAGGTTTAATGTGGCAGCTTTCATAGTCACTCAAGTGAGTAAGCATCTTTCCCAATTGCTTCCACAAATATGGTCTTGTACACTGCCCCTGTTACTGATTTGTTGCATCCAAATTACAGAGGTGGTTGCTTGAATTCTGCAGCATTTTGCCATCAAAATCCTATTGCAGGCAAAAGAAAAGACAGTTTCTATGCAAATGCAGAATTTTTGTTAGTCTAATTGAAGTCTTAGTGGTCTAAAGAATATTACTAGACCAGTTATAATGATACTTACACTTATAATTCAAATTATATGCAGGTAAAATAAATATATGCCAAATTTCTATTATCTGTCCCTCTCTCAGCTGTTCTGTTATTTTTCCACTCACTGCTCAATAGCTTCGTTCTGGAGGGAGGTGAGAATACCTCAATCAGAGCATTCAAGGCCTTTGATAGAAATGTGATGCTGATGTTGATAGTTCCTTCTTCCTTGCCCTTCAGTGTAGTCAGGGTCACCTTTACATACTTGCTAAATATCCTACAGCTTGCTCTTCCTTCAAAGGACTGCTCAGGCCCAAATTTACAATATGCAGTGCCTTTTGCATATGTTGGATACTTGTTCCTTCTTCTCCTTGTTAAGTTGAGAACTAATTCCCAGTTCCGAAGGTGCATTCACCACTAATGAGGTGGGGTTTATAGCTTTGTCCCTCCAGTATCACCCTGTGCCTGCACTTTTAGGACCCCTACTGCCTGTACTGCTCTGTGCTGCACTTTGCAGTCACAGGCGGTTCATTTTCCCCAGAATAGCTGCATGTGTTGCTCTCTATTACTTTCATACACTTGTATGTGTATCCATAAAACAGTAGCTACTCCCCTGCACCAGAAGCACAGAAACAACTGCACCTTTCTGAGAATGGCTGTTAAAACGAACAAACCAAGCAAAGCAAACACACCTCAGCCCAGCCAAGGCACATCCAGGCAGAGCCTGGGAGCACCTGAGCTCTGCTGCAGCTCAGCACAAAGCTTCTGCCCTCTTCTGAGCAGGGGCAGCACTGTATTTGGAGGCCTACAAGGCTACCTAATGAAGGAAAAACGTGAACTAGTTACAGTTTATTCTCTGCAAGCACATCACAAACCTTGTTACACCAACAGTCCTTCATCCCCAGGCTGGTACCTACAGCTGAGACACCTGTTTGATTCATCCCTTTGCCTCTGCTCATTTTCTTTACCTGTGGATAACTCCTGGAAGGTACTGAACAATGAGAATGCTGATAGTTGATCCCTCTTAATAATGAATAATGGGGATAAAACATGTATTTCTGTACTTCCCTTGCATCCCTAAATATTCAGTTTGGGCTTGAGATGACAGGCCTGTGTCTGGTGAAGATGTTGAGCACAAAGCACACAGAGAGAAAAGTATGGACTTTGAGTAACTTGCCCTGAGCATTTGTAAGTAATTCCAGGCATTAAGTGCAAGTGCTCACTCCCCCTGTGATTTTCAGCACCCGTTTTTCCTTCTCTTCCTTGATTGCTAATCAAACTGCGTATGGAGGCGCTTTCCTGATGAATCTCACCCAGTCTATGGGCGCTCTCTCATATGTACTTTGCTACCAAAACATGTAATTTGATCACTGTATGCCCATATAATAGAATTCATCTTTTCAGAAGCTTAAAAGCATCTCCCTCTGTGTCACAGGCTAAATATCTGGAGCCTGTTAAGTGGACTTGTACCTCAAGTCTAAGGAAATGGAATGCTGATTTGATGGGTTTGAGCACAATTTACATAACCATGGTATCCCATTTCATAAACTGTGTGCTTATTTGCTTTTACTGGGGAAAAAAAATAACAAAGTAAAAAATGAAAAGGGAAAAGAAAATAATTCTTGCTATTCTTCTGAAGCATTTTCCTTTTTTCATGTGTTGTAGGATTTTCTCTATTTGTCCAAGCTCTCGAAAAGTCTATGTGATAGATTAGAATGGGTCAGTGATTCTGTAAAAGTAAGATTTGAGGGAATAAATGGAAGCACATGTGAGCAGGGTAGGGGACAAAATCAGGCTGTTCCTGCATTGTTGTGCCTGTTCACTGACAATAATGCCTGTGATTGCAGTAATGAATAACAAGCCTTTTTGGAGCTACTTAAACTGTCAGCCTGTCCCTAAAATATTCCTATTTTTCTTATTGAGTTAGCTGTAGCTCTTGAGAATCATCAGGTGCTATTTTCATGCTCTTGCTGTGTGAGGGAAGTCACACCAGTTGGCTTTTCCCCCTGTTTGTCGCTTGTGTGCTTTGCCAAAGGTCAGGCCGTGAAGATTTCTGTTTAACTTTGAAGTCTAATGTCTGATGCTGTGCTAAGGTAAATTGTCCATTTAAGCACTCTCTGAAATAAGTTTCTTTTGCTTACAATGGTCTGAATTGAGTCACAGTCTACAATAATGAATGCAAAAGAGAGGTTGCAGTTCAGTCACAAATTATTATTTGTGGAAATACTGCTGACTTCTCATTAGCACTTGCAAGTGCCAGACCAACTCTTGAAGGATTTAGGAAATTGCTTAATGAAGATTCATTTATTAAGATTGGCCAATATACTGGTCATTGCATTGATCTTAGGATTGGATCATAGTGCGAGCAACCTTTGGTTAACTGCAGAATGAAAAGCTGAACTACTTTGGGCAAGTAGCTCATTCTTTCTTTCAGTCTTCTTTAAATACCTTTCATTTCTTCTTTAAAGAAAAGGTATTTTGCTTTATGATATTTTTTAAAATAGGATTTTGTATAATAATACAGGATGCTATTCAACAATTAAACATAAATTTTCATTATCTATTATAAAGCCTCCTGCAATTGCATCCACCCAGGTATGTATAGTCTCCTTCTGCTTTGTGGTTCTGACAGACAAATTATATAGGTATGTCAAAAATGTAAACACAGTTGAGAAACAGACTGTCTAACATATATTTTATTCAAAGACATGGACAATTGTGTCACCTAATCAGAGGGGATAAATGCCTCTTTGGATTTAAACAAATTATGGGTATAAGTTAAGGTTATGTTGTGCCCCACCCCCATTTTTAAATCTCATTTGTTTTCTTACAAAAAACCATCTAATGGTTTAGAGATCAATATGTACTCATAGTTAAGGAATAAGGTATTTTCTTCTTCCTACTCAGTCATCCTTGGTGTGCAGTTACTTCCTTTCACACCCTTTCTGCTCCTGGGAGAGTATGGGGACAACGCTTGGCTTTGATGGAACAACTTAAAACTATGTCAAGGTGTAACCAGAGTGTTGTGAGCAAAGGAACCCAAGGCCTCCTGTGTGACCCAGGAGGAGCTCAATGCCCTCCTGGTGCTCTGCTGGAGCCTCTTGGCTTCTGTTTTCTGGTGGCAGTACCTCTACACTTGCAGCAGTTTTGTTGTGCAAGGAAGAATCAATCTTACCAACACCCAGGGGTGAGGGAGTGTGCTTGTGTGGCAAACAGTGCTATATGTGCCAGATACTGACTGCAGTTCCAGTGCTGAGAGATTTTGTGTGATATGCAGGGATTTTCTGGGTTTATACGTTGCTGGAAAAGCATTGACTAAAAGCAGTGGGTCTGCGTTTGGCTGTCAACTGGAATCCCACTTCAGAGGAGTGGGACCTAAGAAGCAACAGGCTTTGGATTTATTCTGATGGTAGAATAATGCTATACAAATATGACAAATTGGATTAAATGTAGAGAAGGAGTGGATCTGCATTTTTGGGAGAGTTTAAATCACTTAAATGGAATGATGGAAAGCCAAGGTCAAGTTTGTTTTGAATTTCCAGTTTTCAGGATTTCTTCTGTACCTGAGGTTTTGTTCAATTTTATGCAGAGCTCAGTACTATCATTCATTTGCTTCAGATTGGTTGCTTAGGGTCTTCTTAGGGTTGTAAAATTGGATTTTGCCTGAATTTTCATCCTAGAGAACTTAAAAACCAACCAACTAGACAACATCCACAAACAGCGAAACAAACACCCCACCTTAGATGCCCAATGCTCTCTTTTCATGGGTAGCAAAACTGTTATTGATCATTTCACTCCAGTGTTAAACTGTCTGAGATAACCCAAATCATTACACCTGAAAATATAAGCTGCAATAATTGAACCTTGTCCCTTTGGTGTGGATGTCTCAGTGGGAACCTTTTGTCAGACATTAACATGCACTGAGGAGGCACTGACTGCCTTAACTTTCCACTGCTGAAGTTAATTGTCTGGTTCTCTCACCTCTGTAAATCGATCTGGATTGTAGCTTTTTCTGCAAACACACACTTTGAGCTGGTGGAAGGCTGGGCAGCACGTTGGAGGGGCTGTGCTGAATTTCTAGGCTGCAAAACAGACCCATTGGAGAGAAAATCTACCTTGTGGTTTCTCATCAAGCAACAAGTATCACAAGTTATTTTAGTTGGTGTATTCTAATCCAATGGCACCCCTTGGTTCAAAGAAAGCTGAAGGGCCCTGGATTCTGACTATAGAAGAACAATCTAGAGGTGATGATCAGTCATAACTAACAGCAGAATTTGACCTTTTAATTTTTATTGGGTCATTTTTAATGAGTCTAGCATTTTGCAATTTTCATTTTAAAATTAACAAAAAGAAAAATCTATTAGGATGTTTGTGTTAAGGTACAAGATCTCTACCAAGTGTGATGGAAATTATGTTAAAAATCAAATTGGTTTTCAATAGTTTTTGTTCACTGAAACCATGAGAAATCCAAATTAATTAGGTTTTTTTCAAAGGAACTATCAAGAGTTTTCTTAAAATAGTTTAGAAGTCAAACTACATACAGTGGTACAATTATTTTGGATGAACAGAAATGTAAAAATCTGAGGGTGTGATGTCTTCAGCTGCTGGGAATTACCTGGATTTATTTTGATTCCTGTTTTGTACTTACCGTAATATTACTAAATATTTCCAGAAATTAGCTAGATTAAGCAAATTATAACCAGAGTTATAAATAATTTTTGGGGGGGTTGTTTTATTGTTATTTTTCAGTTTCCTCTCTTGGGGGAATTTTTCTTTTCAGACTTCAATATGACTGAAGGACTTGGTTAATGGTTATGCTGCTTGTGGTGAGGTGGAAACGAGCACGGCATAATTGGAGCAATGCTGGTGTGAGAGCTCCTGTGGTTTGCAGGAGCCCATGGAGACAATCCTGCCCAGAAGTGGGACTGCACAGCAGCTTCACACAGGCACTGGGGAGTGAATTAGTTCTTTGACACCATCCTTTTATCCATGAGACAGGGAGGACTCTTGGCTGGCCTGTTGCTATGGGAAGAGAAAGTGAGAGTATTTATAGAAGGTTTTGCACAGGATGGTGTTAAAAATTAAGCAGAATGTTTGGGTACCTGTGCAGTGATTCAACCTAAACATATAATCTGCTAAGGTAAACTTGCTGTTACACTTTCAGGGTTGCTATTTTTACCTCTTCAGTTGCTTATGTGAGAGTATTTGTGAGCAGCAGTGTGCCTGTCAGAGATGCAAGCTCGGACCAAATCAAACCTTTCTGGGCAGATGTGGCAGTTTGGGATACAATGCCTTTTGGCTGAGTTTGATTTGCATCGATTTGCCTCTGTTGTTGTTTGATTACCTCCAGGCTGGTATTAGAAATGTGGGCTTTTCTCTTTGATCCCCCATTAGGCTCTTACCTACATGTCCTATTGATACACGCCACAGGCTTCTCCTGTGGCCTCTCCCTTCCTGTCTTTGCAACTTGAAAAATTAACTGGAAAAAAAAATTTGGAGTGGATCTGGATCTGGGCAGAACTCTGGTGTTCTTATTTCTAAAATGAACATTTCAACATTCATTTAATATCATGAGCTTCATGGAACTTCTTTTTGAGGAAGCTTTCACGCTGCTTTATAACAGGGCTTTGGTTACAGGGTCTTCTGGAAAATGCTTTGGTTGTTTTCTGTACAGTGTTCCTTGTTCAAATGTTTTGATACAAATTGTATTGGTGTTGAATTGCAAGAAAAAAATGACAGACTACTTCTCTACAAATGTTTCATTTAGGAAGAGAATCTTAAAATTTTAAATAATGTCCTCTTTTCCCTCTGATTTGGTTTTGCCAGTGGCAGCTTGTTGGAGCTCAAGCTTTAGCCCTGGTTTCTGTGTCTTCAAACTGGGCCCTGTTACCATATTTTAGTTTATGAATGTGGATTTTATTGGGGCTTTTATCATGCATTTCACCCAACAGTTACTTGGGGCAGAAGTACTTCAGGGAGCTGTGGATCAAGTCTCCCCTGTGTAGGTAAGACACCTCTCGGGGTATGATGATGCCACCTTGAAGGATTTTAAAAACTTGAGCAGATTGTAAGATTGACAGATTTTGGGCTCTGAGCTCCTCCCAAAGCCCAGATTGTTCCTGTGGAACAGGGGACAAACTCTGGCAGGAGCAATGCTCTCAGTGCAACTGCAGAACAGGAAAAAGGGTGGTAACAGATAATTGTCATGGCTCAATCTTAAGCCCCATGAATCTGTAGAGCTTTTCAGCAGGAACTTTGCTTGTGAAGGCAACTCTTTCATAGCTGTGGGTTTCTCAGCTCAAATTTGAAGATTTCCTTTAATGAACTTGTCTGTTACTCACAGATGGAATATCTGGCAGAATGCATCTTCTGCAGGCACCAGTTTTTCAGTATGGGCCGGACAGATAAGATCATTATTGTTCTCTCACTTGCTCACAGAGGTTTAGTGTTAGATGATGTTGCTAATAGCATTTTTTAATCCATATGGCTCCATTGAAACAGGCTGTGTTAGCACTCAATTCAGTGAATACCCACTAGTATTGGCCAAACTAGTCAGAAAACTGTTTATTGAGTCCCTTCCTTTCAGGGTTGATATGGTTTTAAGTAATGCTGTGTGTGCTTGCATTTATGTGCATTTTTCTTATAAAATGCATTATGTGTAATTCAGTCAGTGTGTGATAGTTTGTTGAAATGTAAATAATTTATTTTGGTATATTCTGGGAGAGAATAGCTTTTTCTCTGGGCAGGCATGCTAGATGGAGAACATGGAATGTAGTTGCAACTTGTCAGAGGTGGTCCCTTCTGTCCAGGACTCCTGGTTTTGTTTTTTTGGATTCTGCCACTGACTTAACCTAAACTTTAGCCATGAGAGTCAGGAGGGCCCTGTGCTTTGGTTTGTGGGTTTTTGAACTGGTATAACAACTGTCTTGTCTGTTCTTTTATTCTGAAATAGAATTTATCTTTCTAAAGCCCCCTCAAGTAAATGATATATATGTGCAAAGTGCTATTACACTATAGCTGTTTTTCAAACTTCTAACATCTATTGTCAGTCTGTGGCAGTTGTTGTACATTTGTATTGCTGGGAGAAGAAAATTTACTGAAATGCAAAACCCACGGGATGCAAAAATGCTTAATATCTTCCTAGCAAGTGAGAGTACATCCCTGATAAGGAACTTTGCACAGATGTGCTGATGGGGCGATGGCTTGGGGAGTGACAGGCAAATTATTGATTGGAGCTGGAGAGTCGTCATCTTGGAGCTGTTGTTTGTCTTCTCTTTCTTCCATGAGTCCCTGGGGAGTCAGATGGGAATTAGACTGTAGTCTGTACCAAGAGTGGTTTTGTAGTCTTTAACTGTGGGGAAAAAATTGGGGTATCTTTTGAGACAGGGATGTAAAAACAATCACAGAGAGCGAGTGTGTTGACTGGGTTACAGAGCTACGAGGGCACGTAGATCAAGAGGAAATTATTTCCTTCCAACTAGGGAAATTACTTCCACAGTTGTCCTGTTTCTTCCATCACAGGCTCTCAGCACTAGTCATTATTTATGTTATCAAACAAATGAACATATCATGGTCCTGAGTCTCAGAGGCAATTCTAGAGATGTAGATGAGGGGCCGAAGTGTTGCTCTGGATCCCCTTTGTTTCACTGCTCGTGGTGGCATTTCATATCTTGGTGCTTTGCCACACAAACACTGACTGAAATCTGAGCTGGTTTTGATTGTGTTCATTTGAGATGTGACAGTACATTTTTCTAGCAAATATATCCCTGTCTGTGCTTCAGGTACCTACGGCAACACAGCCCAAGTCTTTTGAACTTCTGGGAAGAGGCAGCTGGTGTGCTTCAGGCTGAGATTTTGCTTGTGGTTTCCCCAAAAATTGCTTTGAAACCAAAGCAATGCTGCCAGCTTTCTTTCAAACAATGAGCCTGCCTCAACAGTTAAATGTTATTCCACTGACTCTCAGGCAAGCACTGGTTTTTCAAAGAGGGGGTGCTTGTTTTTTGTAAAAAAACTTTTTTTTTCTTTTCAATGTAAGAGAACAAGATCAAAGTCCCTTTAGTTTGTGTTCTGCATGAAGGTGTGAATCCAGTGTTGTGGAAGTGAAGCTTCATCTTCTTGTGGCTTTGATTTCCTACTTGCAAATACCATGTTTATGTGGGGTTTTTTTGTTATATATTTCAAAATGCTTAAATGTCTTGTACATTGCAGTTATTGTTTCTGCTGCTGAATCAAATACAACCGATTGTGCAGGCAGGCTTTGCTCCATTTCCCACCACCCCTCCTGGATTCCCCTGGTTCTGAATAAAGGAATTTTTAATAAGTGTGGGCAATTAGCAGTTCCAGTAGCTACTAATACTTTTGATTCCTCAACAACATGTAAAACTGGCAGGAAACTGCAGAGTTGTCTCCATTCAAGAGAGTTGCTGAAGTTCATGATGTGCCTTGATTTCTGATTACTAATGAAAATGCATTTCAAAGACTGTTGAAAAGGAAGCTGTTTCACAATAAGCATTTACCTTCCTCTAATTTTTCACAAAGAACCAATATGATTTTAAATAAAACAGGATTCTTTTAAAAATTATGAGTAGTCCCTGGTGTAAAGAAGAGTCCTGAAAGTGTTTAATTAGGCAACAGCAGCAAGGAAGAAATGAGCAAAGCTGATTCTGTAGATATCTGGAGATCACACTGAGATATAATTGAAGTAGAGAAGCTTGTTGCTTCTGATGGTTTAAGTGCCTTGCACACCCACTGCATGCTCTGAGTACAATAAAATGTTCTATCACACATTCTCTTCATCATACCCAATATAAGATCCATACTCCTGCAATAATAGCAGGGATAATTAATTCTGGCTTAAGTATTTAGGAAATTATTGAGTGCTGCAATTACAGGCTTTTCAAATGGCAGTATTTAGAAGCAAGAAGTTATGTTCCACATCCCCCCACATCTGAGTGCACTGAAAAACTTCTATTCAGCACCAGAAGGAAAAAGCCCCTGCAGGAGTGAATCTTAATGTAGTATTAATTGGGAAAAGGAAGAACATAGCTCCCAAACACAGAGGGTGCCTTTGGAACAGGACAAATAATATGAAATGCAAGTTTGATGAATTCCCTTCATCTCTGTGCTGTGGCTGCTGCAGCACTTTTGTTTATATTGATCTGAACGGCATGGAAATTTTCTTTCATCTGTCATTTACATTCCTTTTACCTCTTGCAATTGCCTCTGCCAGCTTACATGCTTGTTTGCTGGGGAATCTATTAATAAGATTTCCAGTACATCAAAAGGATTTCGATTGGGCAAAGGTAGAATATAATACGCTTAAGGTGTAGGAGGGTTTCTGCCTGCAATTTTACCTACTAAAAGTTATTAATGAGTTTTGTGAAGTAAAGAAAATAATTGGAAAGCATAATGCTAATTGCATGCTATAGATTTTCCTCTATTGCTTACTTGTTTAGTTGGTGACTTACAGAATATTTACACCATAGCTTTCTTCTGATTGCAATATGCCTCCTGAATTGACAAAAATAAGACTAAAGGTCAAATTAATTAAAAACAGTCAGAGAAAGAACATAATTAATTCTGCAAGATTGTACTTGCCCAATTTTCCTGAAAACTGTGTGAGGTGCATTTTGTTTTGTGCGAAGCACAGGCGCTGTGTGCCAATGAAAATAAGAAAATACTAAGGAATATCTTAGAAAGTAGAAATTAAATTGAAGTCTTTAGTCAGGAAAATTTATGCATAATGATGGTTTCTGGGTGAGCAACCAGGACACTTCCCATGGGTGTTCAGTAGTGTATTGGGTGCAGGACTGCAGGTCTGTAGCTGTGTATGGGAGATGCCCGTGCCCACAGTGCCTCCCTGCTGCCCACATGACTTATGCCAACTCTGCTGATATTAATGTTATTACCCTGCACACACTTTTCCTGCTGGTTTATTTCAAAGGTCCTCCCTGGTTCTCAAATATCTACAACATTTCTTTTTTAATTTATTTTATTTTTACTTGAGCAGTAAGAACACAGAGACCTAAAACCTTGCATTTGTTCTCATGTGGCTCCATATTACAAGGAGTTTCTGCACTGTCATACTTTTCTGGATCAAGTAGTTGCCTTTCCTGATCATGAACTTGCTCTCAGGGCTGAAAAGGTATTTCAGATTTAGAGGTTGCAGTTTCAGTGTGGCTTGTATGGAGAATAAAATTTGCCTAATTTAACTGAGCTTTGCATGAAGTTTGAATAATCCTGAAATAATGATTGTAGCAGTATTACTCTTGTGTGTGGCAGGAGCAGCATTTGCTGTGCCCTTGGCCTTCCCTCCCCAGCCCCTTTGGTTTCTCAGCTCCTGGGGGCACTTGGGCATCAGATGTAGGGACTTGGACTGAGGGTTATGCCATTGATGAGTACACACCAATGCAGCTTTTGGGTTTATAAAGTAAATGGCTTGAGACCAACCTAGTTTTAAGCAAATCATCAGTCTGCTTGGTGCTGTGACAGAGACACTTGGGTGCCTGTGTGGGCTGCACAGCCAGCAGAGTCCCAAGGAGGAGATGCCCTTCAGGCTCACCAGAGGTGCCCAGTACTCAATTTTGCTGCTTCTCTACTCTTTCCTCTTGATGCTTCATGTATTTTTGCATTAGCACCTTTCTCCTGCCTGCTTGAGTTGCTAAGTGAACAACCTTGGTTTTGTCTGGGTTTCTGTTATTGTGCATGGCTGGAGCTCCCTTGTTTGCCCATTCACCTCAGTAGCTGTCAGGAAAGCTGCCCGAGGCCCCAGGGCTGTGCTCTGTAAAGCCACATCCCTGGTGACAGACACCTGGACCTCCCAGAGCTGCACCTTGGCTCACAGCTGTGCTCTCAGAACACCAACCCCATGGCCGTGGGTCATGGCTGGGTTGGGACAGGGTGGCTGCAGGACAGGGGGTGACTGTGTCAGGTCACTTGCTCAGCTGGCACACAGCAGCTCTGGGGAGGTGACATTGCTCACCCTTCAGCTGCAGCTCCTTGTTCCCCTTGCCCAGAACTGCACTATTTCTTTGTGCAAACTAACATATGCTGCGTTACTTCAGTAATTTGTATCGTATGTTTTGCTCCGCGAAGAAAGATGAGGGAGTAATCTTAATAGTCCTAAAGAATGGCTGCACTGAATATGGAAATAAGCTGGCAAGATCTGAGGAACAAGGGAAGGCTAATGGCTTTATATTTTGCTGTACTGAAATTACACAAGTGGGGAATTGTGAAAGACAGTTATATATTCTGATTATCTGAAAGGGCAATTGCAGAGACATCCTTCTGGAGGAGCGAAGGATTGGATCAGTGATACAATGCAGCACTTCAATTTGCAAAATTTCTCCCATTTACCAATAGGTATTTCAGACATCCATTTAAGAATACATTATTAGCATGTAGCTAGACTCTAGTAACTTTGAATATTTCATGTATTCTACTGTAAATAACAGCTAAATCTTATTCATTATCACCCTGATAGTATAAGCTGTGAAAATAGTAATGCAAATGGGAGATTTCTGACTTTATTCAAATAAAACCTAATCCTTTTTCTTAAAATAAATTGGAGATAAAAATGGATCTTTCAAATATTTGAAACAAAGCCAAAGCATTGTTCACCATGGCATTTATCACATAGAATCTCTCCTATTTGCAACAACTGAAGATTGAAACAAAGCAAAGTGGACCAGTCAAAAATGCCTTTATTTCAGTATATGGAATAACTTTTCATATTGAGAGTGAAAAGTTTTCTGACAAATGGAAAGGGAGTTTCAGGATACGGGTTCTGGGAAAAGTTTTCTTGGTCCAGGAAGGTTGTCTTGGACCACTGGAGTCCACTGAAGAAAGTACTGCTGATAAAAGTCTCCACACTGGAATGCTGAATTTTACTTTGTACAAATCAAATACAGCATGAACTGCATCACTGCTTACAAATTTTGGCCTGCAGCCTTATTTTACACAGGCCAGCAGGTTTTCTTTCTACTCTCCTTCTTTCCTAACCAGTTCACCTAAAGGTGGACTAAGTCGAGTTGTTCTGAGAATATACTTCAGACAGGTGACCTTGGGCAGCCAGCACACTGTATATTTAAAATAAGATTGGGTAATGTAGGTGGTTAAAGGGTATTTCCTACAGGCAAAAGAGATAACTGATGCAGGCAGATACTGATATACAGAGAGCAGAAAAGAGAATCCTTTCACTGCCCTCTAAGCAGGTCTTGAGTTTCCTGAGGGCCCATTTTGGATAAAAAGAGAATTTTTTGTCTATCCTTTCTTTTCTTCAGAAGGAGTAAGATGCTTTTATTATTATTATTTTACAGCTGTATAAAATACATTAGTCTTATCCCTGCATTGTAGATATCAACAATTCCCATTCTAGCAAGCCAAACAAAAAAGATTTCCTGCTATAACAAATAAAAGGCTGTTTTAAAAAAGGTGTGCTGTCCTACCAAATAGAGTGAGGTGGTGACATGCAAAAGAACTGCTTTGCTAATCACCTTGAGTATTGTGTTCAGTTCTGGGCCCCTCAGTTCAGGAAGGATATTGAGGTGCTGGAGCGGGTCCAGAGAAG
>JAWWLZ010000156.1:3698166-3715190 GCA_035041345.1 Poliocrania exsul
ATTGTCACTTTGCAACTACCTCTCTCCTCTCCCCCTGGGAAATATAGAAATTACTTTAATTGAGTGCTCCAAGCTGCAAAAATTATTGATGGAAATTCTTTGGGCCATAATAGTTGTGCTGCACACTACTAAGTTTAGGGAAAGGAAAAATGAAAATGCTACCTTGTCTTTGTTGAGTTTCAACACAAAGACATATTTCCCATTGGGTTTGTGGTTGGATCTTTTCAAGCTGTTTGTTTTCATGTTATTCTAAGAATTTTGCACTGACAGTAGCTGGGTCCTGTTTGTCTCACTGTAAGCCCATGGCAAAAGAGATTGGATTGTTGTTTTGGAACAAAAGGTGATAGTTGAGTGTAAAAAGATTTGAGCTGGAAATTGTAGTTTGATTAGGGATTTTCTTTAACAACTGAGAAGTACTGGTGATACCTGAAGATAGCTGTTGTCTGGTTATATAATGTATTTCACATCTTCCTGGCATTTGAAAGACACAAGGAACTGAGAAATTGTTTTTTACTACTTTTTTTATTTACCAACTGCTGATAGTGGGGGAAAAAGTGTTGAAGTAGTCCTGTTCTTTTATGCTTAGAGCATCTCCTAAAAAAGGACTGTTTTAAATCAGAATTATCATCTAAATAATATAATTAATTCAGCATAAATTAAAAAGTAATGTTTTTTTCTTTATGGTCTCCTTTTAAACGGATATTAATTTGCTTCAATGAATGAAGATAATAAGGTTAATAGTTTAATGTTCCTCAGTTGATATCTGCTGCTTTTTCTATTACCTTTTTTTCTTTTTTGATTATAAATTGGCTAACCCCTGGTGTATAATTCCAGAAATCATCCCTTCAGTGTATCCAAAGCTATTTACTTAGACTCATCTTTTATTATTCCCACTGCCACAGTCTAATTATTGCAGTGAAAGATTGAACACAGAATAGTTTGGGGCTTTGATCAGTCTTCATATAAATTTCAATAATGAGAGTAAAAGGTTTGCGGTTTTCTGAGATAATTTGATCCCTCCAGACACGCTCTGCCTCTACCAAATGCAGTGAATGCCATATGAGACCTCTGACAGCATTTGTGTCTGGGTTCGTGACATCTCTGGAAGCAAAATTCTTTTTTCATGCCAATAAAGAGTAATTTAATATTGTTAAATGTGTCAGAGAAACTATAGATTACTTTACATTTCTCTTAAATTTTCACTTCATCGTCCTCTATCAGTTTAATTGTCTGTATTACAAGTTGCTACATCAGAATCCACTAAGAATACATAATAGGTTTGCTTTCATTTCTCTCTCTTTTTGAAAAAGTATCCTGACTGTCATTCAAATAAATAAAACAAACCATAATCCTTGTTATTCTATTACTATCGGTGCTAACTCCCTTCAGAGATAAATAGAAAAGCAGCTGGAGACTGAGGATATTTTGTAATCTTATAAATTGAAATTTAGATGCCTCAAGGAGGAAATTTCCAAAATAATTGTGACAGAAGATAAGTCCCAGCTTTTGGCAAAATTTTATTAGAATTACTTGTTCCAGATCGCTGTCTGATGCCTGCATGAATTAAGAAAATGGCAGCACTGCCATGGAGAGAAATTGCTGAGCTTTTTTCACCTTGATAAATTCTTCTGAAAGTGCTCTGTCCTCAGTGTTATCAGGTGTGACATACTCAGGAACACTATCAAATTAAAAATCAGGAGCCTTCAGCTGATGCCAGTTGGTTTTAAATCATATGGGTTTTATTGTTTCAACTAATAACATCTCAATTTATGCAGCTAAATGTTTTTTTCTTTACTGAATATGAGGATTAGTTAGTGACATTTTGAATTTCGTTTGGGGTATTGTTTATTCTCACTTGGCTAGACAGTTAAAAATAAAAAATAAAAAAAAAATAAAAAAAAAAGGAAGTGGCGACCTTCTGGTCTCCTCTACTGTCATCTGGTTAAAAACTTGTGTTGTATTTTGACAAGGAACCATGAAAATAAATATTCCTTTGTTTACACATAGTTGTAACTATTGTATTCCCAGTTGTGTGCAAAAGCTAATACTGGTACAACTTGGGCTAAAAATGTTTTAAGAGTACTTTATTCTTAAGATTCACAAAATGTAGTGTGAGTAACAAATAGCACAGACCCAAAACAAGACAGCCCAAAGGCAATGCAAGCCTCACAAAACACAGTTTTTTACAAACAGCTCATGCAGTGGAGGTGGATTTTTTTCATAGATACTGTGAATACCAAACTCACTTCCCATCAAAGAAATAGTCTATTCCATTTCCACTTGTAGCTGTACATCTGTGCAGGCTTGGTGCAGTTTGAATGCAGGGACTAAATCACAAACATTGCAGGAACATTTTCATTGGATCAATTCAACAACACTTTAGTTATTTGGATTTTCAGAAAAGAGTTGACTGGCACTGCTGGTGTGAATAGGGCTCTGAGAGGCAGCTGATAAGTAGAGTAGAATAAGTCCTATCAATAATTTCTGTGGATCTATCTGCGTTTTTTTGACTGTGCAGAGGCACTCCATGTATCTCTGCCTGTCTGTGGTGGGAAAAGCCAACAGAAGGAGCAGGACCACTGTCCCAGCCAATCTCCCAGAGCCCTGGGGCAGCTGCAGGCACCTCGTGTAGAGTTCAATGAGAAGCTTCTTCTGGTGACACCAGAAATGCACGGGGGGATGTGGGGGTGTTAGCTGTGAACCTTTCACCATCTGGATTTTTTTCAGTGGGCTGTCAGGCTATGCCAGAACTCTCATCAGGAATGTCTTCTCCCCTTTCCATCCTGTGTAATAGGAAGTCATTCTGTGTTCAGGTTTTCAGAGTTCAACTGATGGCTTGGCTTGGTCTGTTCCAATTTTTCTTAAAGATCTGCCAAATGAGGGAGAGTCTAAAATCTGCAAATTTGATAAACAGGAAAGCAGGACTAGAAGACAAAGTGTACTTGGTGAAAACAGATGAAATCATCTGGAAAAACAGAATGGCAGGGAGAATGAATGCAAAGTGCCACTCTTAGGCACCAGCAATCAATGGCAATGACCAAAAAAGGAATAACAACAAGGAGAAAGGTCAACAAAAGGACCTGGGCGTTATGGTGGTTGATAAGGAGAATGTGTTACCCTGCTCAGGAAAAGGCAAAGCAGTAGTGGAGGCTGCAGGAGAGGTGAGGTGGTGATCCTCCTGCAATACTCTGGTTCTTTGGGGATCTGGGCTGAGGCTGCATAATGAGCTCTGAGCAGCACAGAGCCCTCTGTGTGTGCAGGGGGGGCAGGGTGGGCTATCAGAGACACAGCACAGATGGAAATAATAAGGGATGTTTATTCTAAAGCAGACTAAAGCACCAAATGCCAGAAAGATGAGTGGGAATAAGCAGATCATGATGGATGGGACTGAAGAAGTGATTTATTTTGTAACAAGAAAGAGGCAGGTTCGACATTAGAAGAAAACCTCTCCATTAGCAGTGGTGAAGCACTAAAACAGGTTTTCTGGGAAAGCCCTGAATGTCTTACTGGTAGCTTTCAAGAAGAGCTGTCACTCATATCTGTCAGGAATTGCAAAGGTAAAGCTGATGCTGCTGTGTTCTTGGCTGTACAAGCTGCACAGCAGCTGTCTGTGGGCATGTGGAGTAATGTCACAGTGGCAAAAAGAGATTTTGAGAAGTGGAGAAACTCAACTTTTTAGCAAAAAACTTCATATAATTGAATGTTTTCAACACCATCACCCTATAGGAACCAAATACCTAGAGACCTCTGACAACATCTGTTCTATTATAAACACTACATACTTTTTTGCATAATTGCATCAAAAATTTGATCTCCAGCTTTACTAATCCCAAAAGTTCTGAATCTGGAAGGATTTGCCTTTCAAATGGAATTTTGAGTAACAACAAGTTAAGAATATTTTAAACTGTTATTTTGGTGGGTTTTTTTTTAATCTTCTTATTTCACATATCCAAACCATGGGAGACAAATGCATCAAAATAAGGAGAGCTGCTTATTTTTTTTGTTCATATTTTCTTTTAGTGTTGGGACAGATTTACATTTCAGTTCCTACATCATGCAGAGTCACTTAGGTAACAAAACTGTCATGTGCCTGGTGCATCACGTGCTTTGCTCTACCTGGTCCTTCCTTCTGCAGCTGGGCTGTGATGCTTTCCTGCCTCAACTCTGTTTCCCAGCTTCCAGCCTTTCACAGTTAAGGTACAGGTCTGTGGCATAACAAAAATCCAAGGAGTTGTAATGAAATGTCTGAAGGAGAGCAGTGGAATCTACTTTTCATTCATTAGCTTAACAGATGTGTGAAATCTATTAAATTTTTTTGCAATACCTATGACTTATTATTGTTTCTTCTTTCTCTGCTTCAGAAGAATCCAACATTATCAATGTGTCACATTTTTTAGGCCCAAAAGTGTGGAACAGCTTTTAATGGGAAAGAAAACATATTTTGAAAACCAGAAAACTGAGCAGGGAAATAAATTGAGCCTAAAAAAAAAAAAAAACAAAAAAAAAAACAAAAGAATAAGTTGATTGAAATCTCCAAGTCAATATACGAAAGGCATCCAAAGACTTGCAAAGTCTGACAGAATCTCTTTAGTTTGAGGTGTCTCATTTTGCATCAGGGCTTACATTTTTAAAACAACCCCAGCAAGCAGCGCTGTCAGGTGCAGCAGGTTTGAAAACAGGCTGCCTGCTCACGAGAGCCTGAAATTGTGCACAACTCCCTGTAACGCGTCCTCAGCTGATAACCGAAATAATACATTGCCCAAATTGGTTGCATTAAGCAATTACCGATATTGTGGTGGAAACCATATCATTTTGTTCCTTCCTTGTAGCCTCAGCGCCGCGTCACGTTCCACCTCCCCGATGGCTCCCAGGAAAGCTGCAGTGACAGTGGGCTCGGAGACCACGAACCCGCGGGCGGTGCCAGCGCGTCGCACCCTCTGCCCCTTGGCTTCCCCCAGGAGGAGTACTACGAGCAGGCTTCGCCCAACAGCCGCACCGAGGGAGACGGCAACTCCGACCCCGAGTCCAGTAAGTCATGAGCTCTGCTCAGCTCAGTGCTTAAATCATTGGAGTATCCAAAGTGGTGTTTGGGTTTTTTGTTTTTGTTTTTTCTTCAGGTAATTATTAAAACTGAGCATTGATTTTTAACATGGGCAAAGAAACTCTATATTTCTAAAAATGTGAAGCCTGACCATTGGAAATAAAACACTTTGAGCTGGGAAGAGTTTATGGATGACCTGGTGTTTTTATAGATCTGCTGTGCTATACACAGTGGAGCTTTCTGATGAGGTTAACACTGTTGCCCTTACAGTTATAAATACTGTGCTGAGGGAATTCACTTGTTTCAACCTGTTTCCCTCTCCAACACTACTGCTTGCTGTAGTTAAACAGGGAGAACTAGTGAGTGATGAGTAGGTCTATGAAGAGAGTGCAGTCCCCAGAAATAAGGGTTTCTTGAGTTGTCTTTTGAAAGCAGCGATGGCGTGCAGTAATAATCTCCAAAGTTTGTCATCTTACTGCTGCCATTACCACTGCCTTCTTGTGATGTCAAAAAGTCAGGCCAAATCAATGTGAGTTCCAGACCATGCTAGAGCTGTGGATTATGGCACTGCTCCCTGTGTCATGATGTCATAGCCAGCTGGAGATTCCACTGAACTTCACTCAACTGTTAATTGTCCAGAGGCTCCTTATCTGGATTACACTGAACTGTGCCATTGATAAAGAGACACCTGAATGTCTGTAAGCCTCTAAGGCCTTGTTAACAGCTTAATAAGTGATTTGAAAATACATCTGTTCTGGGCAAAACTTGGCCCGAAAGGTGTATTTCAACTACTTTAGAGTATCATGAGGAATCAATTAGTAAGTGCTATGCACTTGAAATAGCTGTGTGAGAAGGTAGTTACGCTCTGCAATGGCAAATAGAGCATCCAGCAGAGAGCATTCCTTCTGACTCCGAGCTGGCTCTGACACATTCAGCCTGGCCCTTGGAAATCACCCCACTGCCTTTGCCTTGTGCTGCATAGCACTGGAGTTTGAGGGCCTTTTTGCACAGGTGAGGTCCATCCTCTCTTTTTTCTTTTAGTTTTTAAACTATGACCAGGGGATCCTCCGTTTCAGACTTTTTAAAATTTGCAAAGTGATATGTTTCCTGAAATAATGCTAGGATGTTATTTTTTTCAAACTGATGGACAGCTGACAAGAACCATCAGAGGGTTTGGATGTTGTGTTGAAAACATTATTCATGGGTTGCTTTTGTTTGTGTTTATGTGTTTGATGCTGGGATATACCCTTAAGAATATTCTGGGCAGTCAAACTGGATTCTTCACAAAATAAAGCTCTAAAGGGCTAAAAATATACCCCCAAATTTAAGAAAAAAAAATAAAAATCAAGTTATGTATTATGTTTTCTGCTTTTGCTATGCATACTCATGATCTGAACTTGGTTTCCAGCTCTCTTGTTGTTTGTAGCTCTGATATTTATGCTTCACTGAAGTGAGAATGATGTGCATGAAATCAGTATCCAGGCTCTTTCCTGCAGAGAATATTTGGCAGGACCTGGTGTATGAGGCGTTGTTAGAGCAGGTGTGTGGATCCTGTCTTGCCATTAACAATTTGGGATTTGCCAGTGCCTTTTGAGCCCAGTTTTTGCAGTCTCAGAAGAAACATGGATCATGACTTTTCTAGAATGTTGCCCCAAGAAGTGATACAGCTCTGGAATCTGAATGCCCTTGACACACATCACTGTGTGGAGACTAAGTAGGCACCTTTGTCTTTCCAAGTATGAAGCTGAAGAAAGTTTAATCACCTGTCTAATTACCTGACAGTTCAGTTTTAAACTTGAAATCACAGTTTAATTAGCATTTATGTTATTTGAAGGTTTCTTTCTTCCCTTCTAACTTGTATCTCATTGAAACACTTTAATTGATGTGATGCGGTGTGATGGTTACAGTGCAGAAAGCATCATTTGTGGCCCTTTTTATGCTTATATATTGGCAGCATCTAGTGGCAGGAGAAAAAAAAAAGAGATATAAAGAGATGTCTATTGTGTGCTATAAGTAAAAAAGAAGATGACCCACAGCATATTTATGTTCAATACCCGTCTGCAAAGTGACTTGGTAAGGGCAACCAAAATATTGGTATAGTGATCTGTGCAAGTGTTCAGCCTGAGGCGGTTCATTTTGTACACTTGTGCACACATGGCACATTTAGTCAATAGTGAAATGGTGAAAATAGTTCTGATTTGGGAGTATCCTCTGCAAATATACTGCTAGATTTTTGATTAGTATTCTTTCATTGCATTTGGAGTGCCATGATTTTTTCCAAGTATTACTAGGCTTCCTTCATGGACCAAAGTGTTAATATGAAAAGAGAAGGGAATATACAGACAGATAATCTTAACAGAGTTTCTAAAATGGAATAAGCAAGATTTTCATTCTCTCTCAATATCTGTAATATCTGACCTGTCTAAATCTGAAACCTTGTCTAGAACACTGAGCCTGATAGTCACCTGATGGTGATTTTGTTCAACTTTATCTACCAAGGAGAATAATTTGGGATGAAATGGCAGCAATAACATGTAGAACTGAGATGTTCAGTGCCCTATGAAAGCTGATGACAGCTGTGACACCACACAGAGATACATTCAAAGTTGTTTTCTCCCTTTTATTTTTCCTGACTACTGTTCTTTGGTATTTGTTTCTCTAATATTGGAAGTTATTGTATTTTGGAAACTCTTGATTGCCAGCAATAGCCAAACATTTATTGCAAAGCACTGAAAAAAAGGTGAGCATAACATAAAAACAAAACCTGAGAAATATTGGTGAGAGGAAGCTTTACAAACTCTCAGCCAGTACAGGACTGAAGTAAGAGGGAAAGAATAACTGTAAGGTTATAGTGGTTAGGAAACTATGAGCAATTTGTATGTAAACCTTTAAAATTAATTCACTGTGCTAATTAAAATTAGAAATAGGCTATTTAAAATGATTTATGTTCTCTAACTTTATTTGCCTGATCAGAAAAACATAATATGCAATGTAGTAGATGCATCATAAGGAAGAGATGCCAATAAACTATCGCACTAAGTAAATAGTAATATAAAAATGTATGTAGGTTTGTAGAGAACCTTACCCTTAAGTAACTGCACATTACGGGGTCTTCATTTATTTGCTGCTCATAAATTGTTCAAGCTAATAAAGATGCTCCAATAACTCCCTATGCTAAGGATTTTGACCAAACCACCTCTTTTTTCACCTTCTTTTTTCTGCCCTGTATTATGTTTAAATACAAAACACACTGTAAATATAGACAAAAAGTAATGAATTCTCCTCCCTGGCAAACTCTCTCTCACTGGTGTCCTGTTAGTGGTGTAAGCAGTGATGCTGATCAAAGAGGCTGAGAGGTACAAGTAAACCCCAGTTATGCTGGGTTATTTTATACAGGTATAACATACTAATGACAAATTTTCATGCTCCACCTGTTGGGGGTTTTTTCCCTTATCAAAACTATTTTCTTTTCTCTAAAGAATAAAATATTTTTTCTTTTATTTGGAGAAGGTAGAATATACCCAGTTCAGCCAGGAAATTGGGCAGAGTAAGAGGAATGATTGCAACTTGGGGGGGAGGGAAGCCAGGAAACCTGAAAGTAATCTGAAATTAAATAATCATCTTTTTGTAAAAGAAAATAAAAGCATAAACAAACCGAACTGAAAATTAAAGGACAAATCACACTGAAATTTCAGGGTTTCAAGTAGGAGGAAACTGGTGTCTTAAGGAAAAGGGGGGTTTCCATAAAGAATATTTACCATGAATTAGTGACTAATAAGCCAAGAAAGTTGTAATAAAAATGAGAAGGTAGAGAGCTATGTATGGCCAAAAGGAGAGCCAGTATCACTGAGATTTTGTGGGCATATCAAGCTGATGTTGCCAAATATGTGTGGTCCCTTGTTTTTATCTCCCAATCACAGCACCTCTTGTGGTAGCACAAGCATATCAAGAGCTGTTTGGGTGAACTGAGTAGAAGAATTGACCTGTGTTCAACCCCTGGGAAGGGGGAAAAGTAATTTTTAAATACAAGGATTCCCCAATTCCATTTGTTACACGAGGCATGACTTGTGGACAGCAAATGAGTCAATGAGTAGCTCGGGCAAAGCTTATACTGGCTTTAAGTGATCATCAGACTGCAACAGAATTAGTCTTAAGAAGAATTAAGACTGCAATCTATGGTATTTAGCCACGTAAGGAGGAGGTTTGCAGTTAGGATGACATCGGTTCATGATTAAAGATAGCATATATTTCTTCCCCAAAATTAAAAGAACACTTTCACCTTGCCTTAATTTTTGATAAGGATGATGTTGATGAGCACAAAGCCAGGCTGATGAAGAATGATGATAATGGCACTAAAAGTCAGAGCAGGTTCAGTGCTCTCATGTGGAGGAGAGGAGATAATCTTCCTCCCAGGATATCAAAACTGGTAGTGGTTTTTTATTGTGTTTTTTTCTCTCTATTTCTAAGACAAAAGGCATCAAGAAAAAATAAAGTGTCAGTCAAGCTTCATTACTGGAAAATATTTACAAGAAAGAAACTAAGATACATGTAAACATGATGCAGTAAATGGTATCACAGGTTGCCAATAGATTAGCTCTATTATCTCATGTCCATGACATGTATTTTTAATATTGGGGAATACATGTGTAGTTAATCTATATGTATTTGAGAAGTAATAACTATTATTACTCCACATTAGGGTGGAGCTTTAGTAATCAAGAATGAAAAGACCCAGAATAATACAAGAATGGAAAAATCTCCATCATTATCTTAATTAATGAGTTTGACATGAAAAAGCAGGAACATGTCAATGAAATATTCTACTAGCTTAAAGCCAAGCGTTGCTGAAAATAGAGGAGGAGGTGTGAATGACACAAAAATTGGATTTTGCTAAGGATTTGAACTAATAGCAGTGGGATGAAATCTAATAGTTGAGAGTCATTCTCAAAGGAACTGGTGTATGTAACTAGTATATAAATCACCAGCTGAAAATGACATAAAGAAAAAAAACAACTGATTATTAAAAAGATAAATTATAAATCACCAATATCTAATGTAATTGTGAAAAAATCCTGGGTTACTCCTAGTATGGGGGCAGGGGGGGAAGGAGAAAAGAAAAAACCCCAAGGCATTGCTGATACCATAACAGGCCTGTTATGAATAATGTTGGCTACTCACATTAAAGAAAGGTGAACTCTCATGAGAAACATGTGTAAAGAAATATTATTAATAGCAGGGGAACAGAATGCTTATATACAGGAAAAGGGATTAATACTGGCTTGTTTAAACTGCAAGGCAAAGGCTGGCTGGGGATTAGGGCTCTGGTGTAACAGCAGAGTGGGGGCCAAGATGAAGCTCCTGGTTGGGTCATAAGGAAATGAGCAAGTGCTGCCTGTAAACCAGCCAAGCCTGGAAATTTGGGGTTTGGAAGTAAGATCAGTGAGGAAGCAAAGAAGCAGAGCATGAGAATGCAAATTGGTTTTAAAAAGGAGCTTGATAAGTTTGTGAGAGGGCAAATAAACCACTCTAATGAAAACAGCAAATCTGGTGTGTGATGCAAGAGGTCGCTTTTCTACGCTGGGAATATGAAACCTGTGGGTGAACGTGTTTGCTGAGTGTCAGTTCTGTGCCAGCCCTTGGCTCCAGCCCCAGATGGACACGGGGCTGGTGCCCTGGTGCCTCACCTGCCTGGAGATTTTGGCCCTGCCACCTCTGGACACTGTGTAACAGGGATCCACACTGGCCCCACTGTACCCAGCATGTCAGCAGCTCACCTTGGTGACAGCTTGGGGGGTCCCATAAATCTCCCTGATGCCATGATGGAGCAGAAAGGGTCAGTGCTGCACACTGCCAGGCAGCTGCAGACAGGGACTCGCTCTCCCTGGGGAAAATGCCTGTGTTTTCTGCTGTGCTGACTTGTCTGATAATCAGGAACTCTGTGGTCGCTGAAATATACTCTTTAAACATCATCAATAGGATGCTCTGACAGCTGGACTTCAGACCTCACACTGGGGCACAAGCAAAAATAAAACTACGAAGTTTTAAGTTTCTTGCTCCCTTTCCAAAAACTGGATTGCCAGCAGAGAGAATTTTTTTTAATAGTGTTTTCATGTTTTTGTTCTCATCTTTTGTTCTTTTAGTTCCACAGTAAGGTTGAAATGTGATAGTAATATTTTAATTTGGTTGTTGCTGAGTTATAAACACTCTATAGCACTTAGGTCTAATTTGAATAGAAAAGAAAGATGCTTTCATTAGTTAAAGATAGCAATTCTCAGGCTAAAACACATCCCAATCTACCACGTTTGCCCATTGGGCCCTTTTACTTCTGCTGTATTGGGTTTTTTCTAACCCCATGGCTGAACACTAATAATTAAGTCAGAAAGTGCTGAGGTAATTAATCTTTCTGAGGCAATAGAGTTTGATTGATCTTCTACCTTTAATCAAATTAGCTCGCACGTAGGTGAGAGAATGTAATGGCTGAGTACGTCACTGTCCCACTTTGTGAAGTGCCAACCTTTGCAGTGCCCTCCTGTGTGTGTGCCCATGAATCACAACTCTGGAAACCACCCCAGCAATCATTGAGTGGCTGTGTAATTTAAAAGATGGGAGAACTGGCAGGGATCAAAATCAGGAGGTGCTCAACACTCACATTTTTAAGCTTTGTCTCCCTTAGAGGTGCAACTTTACATCTGCATGGCACATGTTTGAGGGCATTGAACGTCACAGGGCTGAGAACTGTGTGGATTTTCCAGATGTTTTGGATGTCTGTTTGTAAAATAACTGTCTAGTCATAGGGAAATACAGTGAAGCAAGTCAGCAGAAACTCCTATAAAACAAAACATTATGATATTCTGGATTTGTTCACAAGTGGAGGTGAGGAAAAGGTCAGACTGGAGAGGTCAATTTGCAATGATACAGATGAGTGGCTTTTGCAAGCAGATTTTCACTTGTACCTGAGAGGATACAGATTGCATATTCAGAAATAATTCTATGATTTGGTAATTTGTTCCCTGAGTGCTCAACTTAAGAGTTATTAAATCAGCTGACACAAAGGAGGGAAAATAGACAAAGCTAATTAAATTTAAAAATGCAAAAGCAAAAGGATTGTCCTGCTCTGCCCCTCTCACTCAGACACAGACTATGAGTTTTAAAATCTTATACTTTCCGTGTATAAGGAGCACTCTCCATAAATTCTTCTCAAAGTAAATTTTAGATATTTTATTGCTGATATCAGGATATAATACCTTGATCTGCATTTTCTACTGTTTGAAGAAAAGTAAGATAAAAGCAAGTTTTCTGAGGTGCACCATATTCTTTCATGCAAAATCAATGGGGATTGATGAGGAAAATCAATGGAGAGAACATGTTGGGCTTTCTAGACTACATACTGGGATGAAATAATTCAGGCAATAATAACATGTTTGTGAACACAACCTAATGTAATTCTTGACTGAGGTTTAGAATAGAAATTACTCTGTCTAAAATGATTAGAAGGATATTTCCACCTTACAGTTGAGAAATCAGACACTTCTTCTGAAATAATAAGGCTTTAAAGTGTTTGTTTTGGGGTTTCTTTTAATAATGAATGAGTTCTGACATCTATAAACAGTGATTTAGTGGCAGATGTTCTGTGATATATATTTATGTTATCACTTAAACTGACATGGTAATGGATAATCCTAATTTTTTTTCTGTTTGAGGTTTACGAAAGTTTGGAACTATATTGCCATAGCGAGCAGGCTGGTGGGGCAGAGGTGAAGAAAGAACAAATTTCTTCCCTCTAGATTTTCAACCCCCTTTTAGATCTGCCTAGCTGTCATATTTGCAGTAAATAGAGGCCCTGAAGTTTGGCTGGGTAATGAAAGATGCTTTGGAGCTTTCTTTATCCAGGAGTGTTTTAGGGCTTTGATGGTTCTGATAGCTCTGAATGTCACAAAGGGCACAGATTAAAATGGGAGGATTATCTGGAGCATATGAAAGCTGAAATCATTGCCAGAGCTCCCTTCTGGTGACAGCTTTGAAGATGAGTGTATCCTACATATCTTAGATCTAGGTATGGATGAGATAGAAGTTTATCATGGGGAAGCAGACCTGGGAGAGCACAGCAGTCCTTTATCTTGTCCACCACGTTTGCAGATGACAAGTAGGAAGATGGGGCACAAATGTCAGGTGGCAGCAGGAGTTTGGGGTGGCAAAGTCTCCTGTTGGAGGGGAGCAGTGGCCATCTCTTGAGAATAAAAGCCTTATTTTGCTTCTCATTTTTATTTGGCCATTCACACAGTAAGATAAAGTTCATGGGACATTTGTGTTTGTTACTTATGATCCACAAAGCAGTTTTTTCCCCTGCCCTTCTGTCTGTCTGTCTTATTTTGTTCCAAACTTTCTCCTCTTTCTTCTTTTAAAAGTAAGAAAACAGAGATGATGCAATTTATCATATTTTTTTTTCTTTTTTTCTTTTTTTTTTTTTTTTTTTTTTTCAAATCAAGCTAATCAGGGGCTCCAAGAGGAGCTTTTAGCAATATGGAATATTAAGGTGTTTGTTAGCACTGAGTTCCTGTTTTAAAAATGGAAATACAGGAAAAAAAAAAAAAGAAAAGTTATCTCTTTTATATCATTTAAGCCATGTGAAAAATTGCATGATTATAATTTGATTTGAAGCATAATAATTTATTACTTGATTTTCACTCTGATTAATGAAAAATATATCAGGAAATATATTTAATGACTGTCTGCAGCTACCAGTCATTAAAAATTAGAAATTAAGTGGAAAAATTGTATTTATTGAACAAAGCAGATTCCTGACTGACAGTGCACTTAAAGTCACAGCATTTGCTGAGTCAATAAATCCAGTAATTGCTGTCCTTGTTTGTGCAGAGATGGGTCATCCTTTAATCTGATGTTTTCCTTTTTACTGGACTTTTGGTAGGGAAATGGGATCCAACCTTGAAGTATGTGTTAGGAACAAGTAGAACTGCTTCAGAAAGCTCATCTGTATCCATATATACCTGAATAGGGGAGATATTTTGCCTTTACTCTTCAAGTATCTTTTAGCCTTCTGGAAATGTAACATGCTGTTAGTAGACTGCTGTTTCCGTAATTTTTCTGTGTTTGTATAATTGGCATTGTGATTCTTTTATTTTCTGGGACTTTGGTGCATTAAGGTCAAGGGAAGGCACCAAACCCCTTGTGCAGGCTCTGCATCAGGGAACACAGGGCTGGTGTCCTTGTGCTTGCTGCTGACCCAGCCACTGTAACACCAGTTTGTCATGAAACCTCCTGGTCACTGATAGGCAAAGTATTTATGATGATACTTTTGGATTTATATTACACCAGAGGTTGAGATTCTCACCTTTGTGTTTAATAGCAATAAATAATGTTGCTGCTTTCTAGTTAGTGGCAGAATTTTGTGTTTTATTCATAATTCTGTGTGATTCAGCCCTTTTCTTATTAATCCAAATGACATTCTAATTGTTCTTAAAAGTTTTCAGAGTTAACTCTGTGTGTTCCTGATGTCAGCAATTCCTAAGGCTCTTCTCTTATGTATCCCTTTCATAATTCTCAGCCTGGTCTCACACTGCCTTGGTTGTTTGTGCATATTCATTCCCATCTTTCAGCTGGAATTAGATTGTAAACCCCCTGGATTGGAGAGGGATATTTTGCTGTGTATTTGTGGGGCCCTGAGCAAAATGCAGGTTTTATGCTGTTTTTCTGCTCTCAATGCAAGTGCAGTAAAAATCATCACAAATGCTTGTGTAAAAGGATGCTTCTAAGTGCATATCAGGTCTCGTTGTTTTTGTTTCATGCTGTAAAAATAGTTGGCTTGGGGTTTTTTGATTCCCTCAATTCAATTCAGCTGTTAATGATGATGTTAATTGGGTAATTCATCCTGACTGAGCAGACAGGAGCTGTGTGTGGCCAAGGAGAGGGGCTGGCACTGCTGGGCACTGCTGTGGAGGGGCAGCATCCTGCTGGTTTAATTCACAGAGTCACCAGACTGCCAGATCAACTGTTCTGTGGAGTTCTTGTGATAAGAAGTTCGTTTAACCTCCCTCTATAAGGTGCCTGCCAAGTGTTCACCTGCATCTGTGCACATCAGTAACACTGCCTTGAGGATTGTGTTTCACAAATGCTTTTATGTTCCTCAGATCTGTGTTACTTCTGCCAAGGTGAGCAACACTGATGCATCCTGAATATCTTGGCTTAGATGGGATAAGAGGATGGGATAGTGAGATGGAACAGGACTTAGCAGCATCTTCCCTTTTTTCTGCTCTGTGCTTTGAAAACAGCACTTGCTTGTCTTTCAGTGCTTAAAGTTCTGCTAAAAACCTTAGTGCATCAAATTAAAATTATCCCTAAATAATAGTAAGAAGCAACAACTGATACAGCTAAAGTGATGTTTCCAGGAAAAGGGCATGGCTGGCTGATTCTGTATGGTCTGCTGGACTTCAAATCCTCTCATTCACAATAACTGTTTCTGTGAAACACCAGGAAGGACAATTACACTTTTTCGATAGTTGGTCTTTTATCTGGTTATCTTGACTGATGTTTTAAAACCAGTGTCCCAGAAGATGTGTCCTCTGTAGGGTGAGATGTTATAAAGTCTGGTCCTCATCTAATACTTTAAAAGAAAGCAAGCCTTTCTCTACCAAGAAAGGTTTTATTCATGTCACATACTAATCATACACCAAAGACCTACTTGGAAATAGAAAGACAACCTCTGCCTCTCCTCCTCAGTTGTAGCTCACGTAATGAAAAACAGTAGCAATAAAGGGAAATAGGAGTGGTGAGAGAAAGCACTTTGAAAACTATAAAGGCAAAAGTTTTATCTTATCAGAACCAATATTAAAGCTTTTCTTTACACACATTCTCATTTTTTTCGCTGAGGGTCAAATGTCACCGATTACAGATTCTGCTGGGGTGGAGCTCTTGTCCATCTGTCTCTAAAATTAGCTCCTTATTTCTTTTTTTTTGTGTGTGTGAAGATCACAAGAATCTTTGTTCATCAGCTCCATTATCACTCAGCATTGCCCTGACCTACTCCCATACTGGAACATAACCACACCAGTGTGAAAAATGTATGTCAGAACCTCTGTAAATAAAGCAGGTCCTTTACCTTGCATTGCTGTGTCCTGTTAATGGAATAGTGTTAATGTAAACAGAGTGTTGTTTCTTCTGCTCCTCTTCCCTTAATGTGGGATCTGAGTTGCCATATAGGAATTAGCAGTTTGCACTATTAAAGTGTGATTTGTATGTTTTCAAGAATGTTAACAGTCAAATAATATGCTTGGATATTGAATTATCCAGCTTTCCCTTAAAGGATTCATAATTAAAGTGTGTTTAGCTTTTGGGAAAAGGATAAGGTTTTCCTTATTTCCTTATTCTCCTCGATTTTTGTTCTCATCTGCTAAGCTTCAGAAAGATTTTAAAAGTGCAATGCTGTGAATTATTCTGAAGTTGGAAAAGGACAGGGGTTTTTTTTCGTTTGTTTGTTTGCTTTCTTCTCCCTGAAATCTTGTGGGGTTTGACACACTGGGACTGTTTCTGTGGAAGGTGTTTGTGTCTGGATCATTGTATGACTCCTGGCTCTTAATTTGTGTCAGAATGCAGAAGTCTGTCAAATCAGTGGCACAGCTTCAGAAATGTTGCTCTCTCTGTCATCCTGTAACTGGCACAATAGAAGGAAACACCAAGGAAAGAGCCATGACATGGTTAGGACTTCCTTTGCTGCTGATGGCAGCTGCTCATGGTGGGGCTCCAACATTAACACTCAACTGCTCGATACACCTCATGGGTCCACTTGGTTTCTTTGAAACTGCCTGTGTCTCTAACAAGAAATCTGACTCACTGTATTTTAATGCTGATTTTGTGTCTTTAGCTAAAGCAGGGGGCAGATAGTGAGGCCTTTAAGGAGCATTTCCTTGGAGAGTCTGTGCTGAGATGGGAATTCTGCAATCACAACACTCCACACACAGCCCTGGCCCTT
>JAWWLZ010000156.1:3719060-3752544 GCA_035041345.1 Poliocrania exsul
CAAATGCAAATAAATTGGACATGAAGGGCTTTGGGGTACTGGAAGAGACGACTTGGGTTTTCACCAGTGAAAAAACTGTACTAATACCATTGCTAAAGTACAACCACATCTATAGTTATAAGGTACAACCACAACTTGGCTGTGCTAGTGGCGTGTGTCAGGGCTGTGATTTACAGTCAAACCTCAAGATTGAATTGTTCTTCCATAACACACAAAGTAAGAGGAGCCCAATGCTGGTACTTGGCTATGTTTCCAAGGGATGTAGCATACTTTGGCTTCAGACCTTTGGATGTGTAAACTTAGTGTTGAGGGCTTTGGAAAGATGTGCAGTTTGCTTCTGGAAGCTGAAGTGAAACTCTGAAGGTTGTTCTCAAAGCAGAGAGCAGATACCACATGGTAATGTGGTGCATATCCCTTACAGACATGATATAAGCCCAAGATCTACTTAACATGCAGCATCCTATGGACCAGTTTCTCCAAAGGTCTGTGTTTTGGAACTCAGGGAAAAAAATAATCTAAGTTTTAAATAATCTTTTACACTGAGATTCTACAAGTGACTGACTACTGCAGAAACAGATTTTTTTCCAGTCAGCAGAAAAACACACTACCTGTATGTAATTGCAGCACCTTTGCTCAGTAAAAATTGTTTTGAATTATATTATATTTTTATTTTATCATTGAAACTTTAATGTGCTTGGAAAGCTAAGCAGTATGTCTGACTTGAGCCTATGCTCATTTATAATGAGTAATTATCTAATGATGATGGTGTTCAGCATGCATGAGAGCTCCTGTAGCAAGATTTGGAGTTTTTAAGGAAATGCTGTAGATCAAATGATAATGTCTCATTTGTATTCTCTCAGTGTCTTAGTCACTACTGCACTTTGTAAAGCAACTACAGAACTGGATTGCAAATGTGCACCATTTTTGTGTGAGATGAGAAAAGGCTCAATGATCCTTAAATAGTGCAAATAATCCCTTTCACACACCTTCCAGTATCAGATGATGGTGTTCCAAGCAAATCACACATTGGATGGAATATGTTTCCAGTCCTGTCTTCAGCGATAAATGTATAACTGAAGGCAGCAGTAGCTCTGCATGACTATGTGGTGTAATTTTTGTCATCCATCTCTTTAACTGGAGGACTTGTTGATACCTTTGTTCCAGCAGCAGTTTGCAGGAAAACTCATTTGGGATTTTCTAGTCTGAAGTGTAGGGATATGGGATATGTGGGAAGGATGTTGTTCATGTCATCTTCAACATCAGCTTTCCAAGGTGGATTCAAAAGCTGATCAGGTTTCAGCCCAGGTGTTATGGGCCAATGGGCAGAGGATGGGCCTGTCTTCCTGTGGTCAGGGCCACATGGATGCTTTCCAAATGAATGTGCAGATGGGACAAGAGTATTTTTCTTGTTGTTAATGTCACCTTTATAGATGATTTTTCCTGTTGTGACAGACTGTCAGACTGTCTTTAACTTTCTGTAAAATTCAGATGACCTCATAAGTGAATTTTCTCTGTACTTTGCCAGTGTATGTTGGTGAAAGAGCATCATCTGGGCAGTAACACTGAGCCAGCAATACAGGCTTTAGTCTAGGACTGCAAGATCAAGATAAGATTTTATGGGTTGTCCTGATAGCAAATGTACACCAGTTAGTTTTTCAAGGTCTTACTGCTAAGACTATTTTAGTCATAACAGCTGAACCAAGTTCTTATCTTAACAAGTGTTATTGAAAACCAGAATTAATGAGGGGGGTTGATGAATATGCTGTACAATGCAACAATACTGAGAACAACTAAATATTCTTCTTATATTCAATGGAATATTATTTTTAAAAGTATCTCTTGAGTAATTTATACATTGAGAAACATGATGGCTGAGATGCACGGTAAAACTATAAAACATGCATTTTTTCCAGGATGCTCAAATTCTGCTCCTTGTGGATCATGTAGAAAAGGCAGTCAGTGGCAGTAAGAAAAACTTATTTCATAACTTTATACTCTGTTGTTCCAAGATTTGCACGTATTTAGCACAACTGGGTATTGAAGTTCAAAGTCAGCTCTTTTATCTTGCAGCAACTGCTTTTTGATGTCTCTCCATTGAGTGAAGAGTGTTTATCTCCAGCTGTAGACTTATATTATGGCTCCATCACAGTGATATCTGACACTAGCTGGTGACAGAGTGGCTTTATTCCCTAGCATTCCCCAAAAGTTGTATGAAAAAACCCAGATGATCTAAAAATTAGATGGCATATATAATGTAAAGCATATTTAACTGTGCTGCTTCTTGGACTTTGTACTGCTGTCATGTGGTTTTCAGGGACTCCTGTCAGTGATAACCCTCTGTGATTAAAGCCAAAGTTGAAGCAGAAGAGTTCCTTAGTGTGCTAAGAACTGCTCAAATCCATGTATAACTTACTACCCTGTGGTATCTTATGCTGGCTGAGATCCATGAACACACACCAAATTTCCATTGGAGAGCTTGATGTCTTGCATGAATGCAGTTGGCACAACTAATGTGATGTAGGGGAGGGAAATGGGTCAACCTGAACCAACATTGCCTTTGCACTGTGTGCTGCTATAAGAGTTAATGGCACAGACCCATAACGGCACAGTGGGTTGAGTGGATTGCAGATAAATTCTCTGTCAAGTTAGTTGCCCTTCTTCCAGTGTGCTCTTAAATATGAAAAATGTTACTTTTTGACAAATGAAAGTTGTTAGGTCTGGCTTTTCATTATGTAGTTGTTCCTTTTCACAAAGATGGAGGATTTTGCAGAGGTTCTCTATTAAGCCTGAATGACAAAATTATTATCAGTACGTACATTTAGAGGCTGTTTAGGTTTCAAAGCCAAACATGTAGAAGAGACTAAAATGAGAATCAAGACTTCTTACACACTCTTAATTTTGTGTCTTTTGGATATGCTACATGATCTTTGGGTCAAATCTGTTTTTCTACCAGCCAATTTATTTATTTAGTCACAGAATGGACAGTGTGTCTTGAATAAGAAGCCTCCTAATTTATTTTTTTTTAATCTTTAATAGATACTGCAATGATTGAACCTGATTTAAAGACCAGTCTGAATAAAAACTAGTGTTCCTTTTGCTGCTCAACACTTTCTTGGGTCTAGCAGAGCTGGAGAGTACAGTGGGGAGACTTCTAGAGAAATGCTCCATTAGCACTGGCACAGTTAATTTGTGATATTTGAGATAATGCACAGTCAATGTCCTTGTGCTGGGCAGAGGAATGGGACTGGGACATGATGATGGAAAGCACTGGAACAGGCTGCCCAGGGAAGTGGTGGAGTCACAACTTAAAACACATATAGATGTGGCTCTTGGGGACATAGTTGAGGGTGGGCTTGGCAGTGCTAAGCTGGTGTTTGGACTTGATGATATTAAAGTTTTTTTCCAACCTAAATGATTGTATGATTCTATTAATTTAGCTACATATTTTCAACAAGTCTGCAACGGGGACCTTTATGCCCCACATGGCCAAACTCTGCCTCCAAAGCCACTGTTGGACCTGCCAACAGCTGAGACAAGAAAATATATTTGAGCTTTACCAGCAGGCTGAGAAAACAACACATGTGCACCAGAGATGGCACAACCAGGCCAAAACCCAGAAAGGATTGAGGAGAACATGAGGAGGCTGGAATATACAACTGAACCATAATGTTGTGTCTCCCTTTTTTCCTCAAGTCAGGTTCTCTATTTTTAAATGAGGTGTGGAAATTCAGGAAAAATATTTTGGAAAAAGAACAGCCATATCAGTGAGAATTTTTAATATTGTCAGTCCCAGTTTCAAAGCATGTATATGCCAAAACTTTCCAGGGACATTTGCATGGTTATGGCTCAAATGGAAGGGGGCTAATAAGAAAAACTTGAATGGCTACTTAGAAATGAGAAGCTTGGTAATACTTTTTAAACTTTGTTCTGTTTGCAACTATTAATTAAACAAACAGGAATCTGTTTAGTAAAATAAAAATGATTTGTGCTGTTGAAAGAAAATAATTGGAAATGTGACTATTCTATTTTAAAAGAGATTTAGGAGTTTTCCATTGACAGTAACAGTAATTTGTCTTCTAATGTCAGTATTTTACACTGTGTAGGAGATCTGCTTTGTATATATTCACAATTATCTGCCTTCATAATGGGAACAAATTATCTGTGCATCTAAACATATGCACATACAGTTGCATGCATCTCATAGCCCACTGACTTTTGCTTAATCCAACATTTCCTCAAAGAGACTATCAGGCAGCAGCTCCATGCCTTTTTGGGGAAGACAGATATGCCCGTGGTTGACAGCCTTGTAATTGGAAACAGCAGAGAGGAAAATGCTTTAAACCCACCAGGGCTATACCTGTGCAGAGCTGTGCTCAGTGCTCAGCTCTAACCTGCAGCAGCCCTTGTGCATTCTTTAGTTAAATTACCTACTCTGAGCAGTTCCAATGAATTCAGTGGGTCTACCCTCAATGAGCACAGTTAAGTAGGTGCATAAGTGTTTTCAGGCTTTAGGCTTTACAAGCTTTCATAATTAGTGCTCTAGACAACATTAATTAAAGAGTACTTTAGAAAGAATATAGCTGTTTAAACCTCTCCAGTGGTTTGCATCTTATTCAAGGATCCCAATCAATGCACCACATGGATAATCCACTCAGAAAGTGATGTTCTGTGCTATGATTATAGTTTAATATAATCTGTGTACATCTCTGCAAGTGTATATAGCAAACATAACTTTATACAAAGTCACTTCAGTTCAAGGATAATTAAATAAAAGACAGTAATAATGAAAGAAACATATGTTTTCTATTTTATTATGGTTTGTTACAAGTATTGTGATCTGTGATAATCAAATATAATGAAGTGGGAGGTTTTCCTGATGTTGGCAATATTTCTTTTATTTCCTTGTTTAGCCTTGGGGCAGAGTTAGAATTTGAATCTCACTCTTCCTCCTGTTTATTATACAGTCAAGGAAGAAGTAAAAATAAAGCACAGATTAATAGTTTTCATGAACAAAATAACTTATTGAAATGTTAAGCATGATGTTATATCTGATTTATTGTGTAGAGTGGGTTGATTTTTTTTGTCTCACTGTATGTGCTCTGTGATACAGTCATCCGTCTTCACAAAACCATTTCAGTGTCACATGGCAAATCTTTTGATCTATGACTGAGGACTGTGTTGGCAATGTAGGATCTCGTGCAGCAGCTCTACTTCAGGCTTAAACAGTTAATTCTTGGCACCCACTTACCTTTAATGCTCTTTTCCTCCCATATTGAGATAATTTTCAAATGCAGATGAGGAAAATTACTGCATCTTGTACTGATATAGTTGTAAAGTCACAATAACATTTGACATCTCCCATTTAGTGAGTATGTCTTGATCAGAAACAGTCTATCACTCAGAACAAATTATTTTGAAGCTTAAAGCAGGAAGGATATAATAGTTAAGCACAAAATTACCTGATGGGTCTTTAATCACCCAACAATTAGGAAAGAAAAGATTTCTGTCCATTATTAAAAGAGGAACAAAAGACCAAGAATAGAAGAGAGAATGACAAACTAAATGATTGAGGGGGTGGGACTCTCCTGTTCTATCTAAAACCTCTTACCAATACCTAAAGATGCTCAGCAGTAACTCAGACATTTCTTTGAGTGCACTGAGCTGCTTTTCATCGGGTTTTGTATTTCAGTTGTTCTAGCAGAAAGAAAATGCTGAAAAGCACCTGGACAATTTGCTAGTCTGCTTGTTTTCCTGTCATGTTTCCCTGGAAAAAAAGAAGTGGTGGACCCAGAGTGCTTGCAGGGTTTGAGGGGTAGAAACATATCCAAGCCACTGGCAAGGCTCCAGGCTGGACACTGGGCTGAGAACCAGAGATCAGGACTGCAGCAATCCTTGGGGATAAGGGATGGAGGGCACTGAAAGCCACAAAGTAACACCTTCACATTCGATAGGGTTCCTTCTCAAAGAGAGGCAAAGGTAAAACATCTGTAGTTCTATGATTAATATTTCTCTGTTTTCTTTGAACAACCTTATTTTTTTCATATATATATATTAGTATATACTTTCCACTTCCTCTCAACATTGCTCCCAAAAGTTCCACTTAGTGAAATTAAGTTATGATAATACAAGAGTTATTAAACAGGTAAGTTTGATGCATCATATTTTCCTCTGGCCTCGACTCTGTGCCAGTGACTGCTGATTATAAATACTCTTAGTGAAACAGAAATCAGCACAGTGTACTCAAGTTTCTCTTCAAATAAGGGGCTATTTTTCAGCCTTCAGGTTCCCCATAGGCTTTTAATCAAGGTTATGGGAAAGTCCATAAACTTTCTGCTGAATATTTAACAAGCTGAAGGTTGTAGCAGACATGAGATCCCAAGGACAAGTGAAATGAGATTGCCATCAGAAGAGAAGACCTGGTGATAAGCAAAGCTTTGTCCACAGATAATATCTAACAGAACAAACACCAAAGTCACGTTTTCAAGCTTCTTTTGTGAGAATTAATTTTCCCAATATAAACAGCTATAGAAAGAGGTAAATACAAATGGGTGGTAGTTGAATGAGTCACTGAATTTCTTTGAAATGATGATTGAAATCCAGTCTGAAAAAGTTAAAGAAAATGGAAAATGTTTCACTGTAGTTACACACTTTGCTTTTTTACTGACCTAATTCACTAACGTTTTTTAAAACTAATTCTGTAAACAACCTCTATTATACTGGATTGTAATGCCTATTTATACATATAAACAAGAATTTTTCTTTGCTAGATGTTTTTAATTGAACTATTTTTAACAGTCTAGTTGTGACAATATTTTTCTGCGTACAAATGGGAAAGCAATCTTGCAGAAACTCTTGCCTGTGCCTATCCAGCAGCTATAAAAATATAATTATAATGCTCTGCATAATGCATGGAGTGGATATCCTGAAAAGTTATCTGTAATGTCAGCCTGGTATGTGTGCAGAGGCTACATGGAGTTTGCTCATGGTTTGGCTTTGCAGCAGCAGCTCCAGAGCTGTGTCTGCAGAGGCTGCAATGAGTGACTCTGAGCTGGACTTAACTTGCAGCATCTGCTTTTTTTGATGACCCTCAGAACCAGCTGCCCAAGTTCTCTCCCCAGGCTTGAAGCAACCTGGGTTGGTGAGAGTTGTCCCTGCCCATGGCAGAGGGTGAAAACAGATTGTCTTTAAGGTCCCTTTCAACGCAAAACATTCTATAATTCTATGGTTTCCCCTCCACCCCTTTTTGTAAGAATCTTTAAAATATTCACCATCAAAAATTCTGCTGAATTTGGAGTTGGAATTGCAGCTCAAAAGGTGAGCACGTCCCATTTCTATAAATAGAGTATCACACTGTTTTGCAGTAAATCTTGTTACCTTAGGTAGAATATACTCATAATATGGCTTAATTATTATTAGAAGAGAGAAGAAGCCAGAGAAGAAACCATGCTAAATATTTTCCCTCCTTTTATTATACCAGATGCTGTTAAGAACCCCAATTCTTGGCAACTTTGTGACAACCATTCTAGGTCTGCAATGATTTCCAACACACTTTCACAATCAGGAAGGCTAAAAGTGACTCAGTGTTTTGGTTTTTTTCATTAAATACCAAGAGCTGGAATCCCTTCTCTCTCCCTAGTGGGTGAGGACTGCTCATCCAAGGTGGCTGGGCACTCTGTCCCAGATGCAGAGTTGGTATTAACATCCCTGTAAAGATGAAATATCTGTGCACTTCAGCAGTAGATATTTTTGCATGACTTCTTCCTGAACAGGGAAGAAAACACCTGTCTGGGTATTCTCCCTTGCCAGGCCTAACCCCCAGGTCTGTCCTCATTATGTGGGATGAAGATAATTTTCCCTGTACAGGGCTGACAGGGCATGATCTGTAGCCCCTTGGTTTTGATCAGGCTGCAAAGCACCTTTGCCACCACATAAATAATTTCAGATGGAAAGAACCTCACTCTTGCTGCTGTATTTAAAATTACAAGACAAAAATTTGAGTCCTGCAGGGTTTTTTTTTGTGTAGTCCTAAAAAAACAATCAAGCATTGCAACAATGAAACTTGTCTGAGAAAACCACTGAAAACCTGAAGGAAAAGTTGGTTAGGAATACACATAATCTCAGTGCTGCACTTACAAGACTCTCATGTTTCTCTTGAGACTGTATTGCTCTCAAGATAGAAGAGCTGGAAAGAAGTACATTATAAACATCCATTATATATGGTCTGTGCATGTATCCAGGCTGATCCTGCAGTGTTACACTTTCAGAATGAGAAAAACAAGGCCAGCTACTGATGAGACAATTAGAAAGACTTTTGACGATGAATCTTTTGATCTCACTACATTTAATTGTCCAGTGAACTTGCCCAGAAAGTGTTTTAACTGCACTTTCCGTGGAAATATCACAAAGTAACAAGTGTAGAGCCACAAAAAGGAAGATTTTTGTTTTTTGAAGTTTGTTAAAAAATGTAACAGCTCTCTAATTATAATATCAAGAGTGAAGTTCAGATGAAAATATCAGGTTAAACATTTAAATTTTGTTTTTACAGAACCCTTGTTTTATTTTCGGATACCATCAGTGAACTCAGTAACTCTCTTACCAGTCTAGCACAGGACACTTTAGTGTGGAGCTGGTTTGGTTTAGTTTTAGTTTAGTTTATTCAGTTTAGTTTTTCCCTGTAGCAAACCTGAATGATCTTGTCATTTTTGATGAAATATGTTTGTCTGCCAGAGAATAGCAGGCAAACAAAAACTTTCCATCTCTTCAAACTAACCTTTTTTGCATTATTATTGTATGATAATTTCTCAAACTGTTTCCTAAGTTTAAACTAAATGAACTAAGCTTAAATCTGCTTCTCTCTCTCCACATTTAAGTTTGTGTATATGCACATACATTGTAAGGAACATTAGAGGTTGAGCTGTCTTGAAAAATCAGTATTCTGCAGAACTCCATTATATAGCAAGACTTTCAAAATGTTTCATAGTACATATATTTTAAGAGCACTTAGTAGTAGTCAGAGGTGTTCCAGATGATGGATCACACCAGCTGTTCCTCCCAGACTGGCTCACCCCAAAGCAGAACAGTGACAGCCTCAGGTCTCTGGTGCTTTTGGCAAATACAGCCTTGGAGTTGTCTGACTTTGTTAAAAAAAACAGCACAAATGTCCATGAGAAAGATGATTTCCCAAGCCACTTCTTCTGCTTCTGTGAAATCCATGAAATTAGAAAAAAAGGGAAGAGTAAGATTAGAGACCCTCTATGAGAGAAACTTCCACAGTACCTCTGCAAAATATTGTAAATTATGTGCTTATGAAAAACACATAATCATTGCAGGTATTTCCTTTATTCTGGAGCTGTGATTATGCATATATATGTGATTCCATATATATGTCTCATATATCGAGGTGAAAGTCATTTTTCCTACTCTTTGTGCTTCTTTGCATTTTCATTTGCTATCTCTGAAAACATGGAATGTTTTTAGGAATCAAATAATTGAAGGGGGTTTTTTGGGGGGAGATACTAATAAGCCAAATGAGGGAAGGTATTAAAAAGGATAGAGATAAAACTATTTCAGCATAAATCTGATTGAATAACTATTGATCTTGAGAGAACTGGAAGTTTAAACCTGTCTCTGCATAAACTGGAAGATAGTTATTAGATATGAAGTATAATCTATATTGAAGGAAATATTAAGGTGTTGATAGAAATGAGATGTATTGATAAAATGAGATAGTTCCATTCCACATTCAAAATAGTAAATATATTGTCTGTTAGTTTGACCTAATAGAGAACTAACATTGGGGCTAACAAATATGATAAATGGGCTAAGCTTGTTAAATAGAGAGCAGTATCTGAAAACTTGGCAAGATTGTGACAGGCCTTCCAGACAGCTCAAAAGTGGGAAGGAAAGAATGGGTAGTCTTGTCATATTAGAAATATTCACAAATCCTGCATAATGTGACAATGAAATGGATTTCAGATGGATTAGGCAAGGAAGAACAAAATTATTTATTTTTTCCCCAAAATAAACTAGACTGCAAAAATGAACAGGATGACATCTTGTCAGCACCTCTGAGAAGTTTATTTAGCCCATGTCCTCATGTCTGATTCAGTTACAACTAAGGTTTTTATGGAAGGATATATGGAAGTTTCCCCCGTTCCATGAAGTTTGATGCTGTGTTTTTATTTTACTATAAATGCTCATTTAGCCCTGGATCTTCCTGTAATACAGAGAGATATGTTGGCTTTTGGACTGAAAAACACAGTAGGCACTTTCCTGCCTCCTCAGTCTGTAGATATTCATCAATATGAGTGATAACCTCAAACCATATCTCCTTTTCAAGATGGGGCAGGTAAAAAAAAAAAATAAATAATAGAGTTGTTGCTTTGTCCTTGGTGCTGTTTGAGGAAGTGTTGCTCAGAGTTTAGAAACAGCTCAATACATTGCCATTTGTCTTTAGGAGACACCTATAAAACACCATAAAATATAATCAAAACTGATAATGCTAAGTTGAAGGCTTATAAATGAATGATGAAAGTATGAAAATGGGGTTGCATCAAGGGAGAATTGTCAGGTGGTTGTTTATAGGAGGGTTGTCAAGCTGTGAAAATTACAGGGATTTTCAGAAATTAATTTGGGAGGTCAAGATGTATATATTTCTCAGATATTATCTTCATATTTTTTATTTTTAAATATTCATCATAAATGTTTATTTTAATTATATCTTTTCTAACTGGCCAACTTTTAGTGCTGTTTATATCAAGATAAGAAAAGAATGATTAAATGTTAAGCAACTTTATTCAATGTTTGGTTTTGGCATATTTAAAAGCAATTTTTGTAGCAATTATGAAAAGAGAATATTTTAAGGGGCATTTTTTTAGAAAAAAATACTTACTAATTCATTAATTAAAAAAATCTCCACTTTCCTGGCAGGAAGTACTCAATAACTACATTATCAAATGAAATTGTGGAAGAGATGGAGATTTGAAGATTACACATGCAATTCCAAGAGTAGAACATAAAAAAAAAGCCAAGAGTAGTCCTAAAAATAGAGAAGAATAAAGAAATTCTTCTTCATATGTATTTTTCAAAGTTATGCTGACATTTTTCATTTTGCCAATCTGTTGTTTGACATCACTTATTGTCATTATTCTGAAACATTAAACCAGCAATGGTATCTCTGCCTTCATAAACTTCCTGGTGTGATTGCTCTACACTGTCACTGATGTCTGAGACCAAAATAATTTTAAGAAAAAGTTATATATGTAAGATTTATAGGCAGAAAAGATGCATTTCATAAGAAATTAGCCAAAAAAAAAAAAAAAATCAAGCCCGCTCATCTGAAATGATTTGGAAAGTTTCTGGAAAAACAGCCATGAAGAACATTTTCCTGAGGTTTGGCAAGAGACAAAAGTGGTTGACTGAAGTTAGTGTCCAACTGCAAATGGTAGCTACACACACCATCAGTGCCAGCAGTGTCAAATCATTTACTGTGCAATCTGAGCAGTGGGGGAGATGATGGAAATTGGAGTTTGGAGCTTTCTGGCTTGCCAAGGACCCACAGCCACTGTTGTCCTCTAAATCTCAATTTGCTCAGTTTGGGTTTGTTGTAGTTTTGTTGTGGCATGTGAGGATTTTCTTGCTCGTAAAACTGCTGTGACATTTTCTCCAGCAGACTCACAAACCCCTGATGTCACACTCTCTCTCCTTAAACTTGTAATTAAAATGGTCCAGAAATAACGTAAGAATCACAGATATATATTCATGTTATTTGAGAAAATGCTATCATTCATTCAGCATGAGTAATTAGTTTGTTATAAGAAATTCTAGGTAAGGTCCTTGAATGGAAGTCAAGATTCAAACCCGTTGTCCCTTTTAATGGGTTTTGTGTCTGTGCAATGGTTGATGTGTTAGGTACATACATAAGGATTTAAATTAATCTGTGGTTATTACTTTGTGTTTGGGATTCAGGATGAAAAACATGTAACCTGTTCTTTTTAAGTCTGCCTGCTGGAATTGTATCTGTAATTTCAAGTTAATCTTCCAAACTTTCTGTAATATTCAGGCTGTGTGCCTGTTTTGTGAGAAAAATAGGAATCTGTGCATGCACACATTACATAGGAAGAGTTCCTGATTTGTTGGTTAACAATTTTTAAAGAAGTCATTGTCTTTCTACCTTAATAGTGAATTTTTACACAAGTTTTCTTTTCCACCTGGATGTTGTGAAATCCCCAGTCAGACATATATGTCCTGTGCCTTTGTTAATGTGAGGAAATCATACAATTCCCCACAAGAAATTTACTCTTTATAAAATGTGAATAAAGGATAATTGGTGACTGGTTATGTTTTCAGCTCCCTGGACCTGTTAGAAACCTCCTTTGGAGTTCAGTATCACTTTATGAACACAGTTTCCATAGCTCAGACTGTTATTTCATCAGCAGAACTGAAACCTCGCTAATTTGTTTTACTGGTGACAGTGCCTGGTACCTGGCACTTAGGCTTGTTTAAACTATTGTATTACCATTTTCTTTGGTGTAGCTTTCTGCTTTCTGCAGTAAATGTCATCTGCAGGCAAATTAATAATTTGTTATCGTTTGCTGAAGCAAGAAATAAGAGAGGAGGAAGTCAGCTAAATAGGCAGGACCACTGTGATGGCAGAAACCAAGAAAGTAGCACTTAGTCTGCCCTCAACATATCCTGGCAGAAGGGAATAAAACTGAACAAGCCTCTCCCAATTGTTTTCCACCTTCAGTGCATTATTAAAAGAGAAACATTCAGGGCTGTTAGCAAGTTGTGTGTGTTCTGTCAGCATCAATATTCTGGGATGGATCACGCTGCAGTGCAGGCACACGCACCAAGCCTCCTCTTGCAGCAGGAGTTTCATGGTGTGTTTATGAGCAAGGCTCCATACCAGTCAGGTAATTAAACACACAGACTCCTAACTGGGAGTTTCTGAAGAGACTCTGAAAGTGTGAGGTGACTTATGTCTGTTGAATACTGAAGTGATTTCTTTCAGTGTCCTATGGAAGTGGCCAAGTAATCTGCAGTGTATTAACACTTGGAGATGCCACAGTGTCTCTTTAGGGTGCTGATCCCTTCAGAGAAGTTCAACTCTATCCTTGTTTCTGACTGGGTTCAATCAGGGTTTGATCAGTGAGTTATTAGTGAGAGGTGGAGGCTGTACTTGTCAGAAAATGCCTTTTGTTTTGCAGTGTTTGATCTTGCCATGCAGAAGGACTTGCTCGTGGAGGACACAGTGAAGTCATTTCCCAAGCTGCAGTTGAAGGTAGCGAGCTGGCTGGCTGGCTGCTGCTTTTAATTAAATCCACCACCAGCCAAACAGCTTGGCTTGTTTCCATGGCCTTGGTTCTTAGAGGGCTTTCCCCCCTCAGTTTGTCCAGAGGATAATCTGGATGCCATGGCTTATTTGTGATGTTGACTAAATAGTACATTGTTTTACTCCTGGTAGTTTTATTCATCTTTATTAAACTCATGGCCAATCTGGACATAGTACTTTGATTTTGCTTTTATTTTTCATTATAGTCCTTAATAAATAGATTCACCTTCACCATTCACAGAGGTATTGCAAGGAGTAAAACTTGTCTCATAGACAGGATGTTTTTACTAAATGAGTGTGTGATTGTGATAAAGAGTTGTAATACACACCTGAAAAAAAGAGTAGGCTTGTTCAGTGTATGGTTATTTGCTGACACCTTGATGGATTAGCCTACAAATTATGCCAGTCAGATATATCTTATTATTTATACAATGGTGTTTTTAAGAAAGTTCATTTTTAAAGTAAGTAATCAAATAATTCCTTATATGGAGAAGGGGGAATACTTAACCTTGAGTACAACAACATTAACTCCAGTAAGCTTAATGAATTATTCATGCTATTATCCACCTTGAGAGACATCAAATTGCTCTGCACTGTCTGCAAAGTGCAGTTAACAAAAAATGATAGCTTGGTGAATTATATTTGTATATCTGAACATTAAACTAAAGACAGTACTGTGGAAAGGCATTGGCTGGTATACCTTTATAATCCATGCAGAAGCAAGGTCCTGCATGTCATTTTCTAATCCACTTGCAGTCATAACTCATTAATAACTTGTTTGCAAGGAATGGCCCAATAGACAAAAATCATTTAATATTCAAAGGTGCCTATCCCAGCACTAGAGGATGTAATCACTGCAGGCACTAACCTTTTTACAAAGAAGCTGTTCATCACAGTCTCTGGAGCTTGGTGCAACATCCTGAGGTATGAAGTTGCCTTTTTTACTCTATTGTATTTTGGATTTTACAGATAGAAACAAAAATGCTGTTTGTCTTTAGTATGCAATTTTGGAAGGAAAGTGACTGTTTTAAAATCCTGGCTGAGACTGGTGCTGGCATTTTCAGTGACCATAACACTTTAGTCTCTACAGGCTATTTCTTTGAGGTCTTCAGACATACAATCTTCACAACTATTTTCCACTTTCCTCTGCCCCATTATAAAGACCAGTTTAGCAGATTAGTTAAGTAAACATAGGTCAATATTTGTAATTATTAAGACTACAGAGGGCATCAGTCTTGGGTTCTATGTGTGTTTTTCTACCTGGACACACTTCCCACAGCTGTGCTTGCTGCTGCCAGAGAGTAGTTTTGGAGGAGCTTCACTCAGGGAAGTCATGCAAGAGATTGGACCTTGTGGGTTCCTCATTTGGGTTTATTTCTCAATAGGAAGAACCAAGAGATGTTCCCAATTCTAACTATATCATCACTTACATGGCAGTTTGAGAGTCAAGTGTCACAAGCACATGTGCACATCGTGCTACAAGGACACATAGATGGAGTCTTTGCTTTTTCTGCTGGCTAGTATTTATTACTTTTTGCTCCCCACATATTGCAGTATAATAAATAAATTATATCCATATTTTAATATTAAATTGGTACCTTGCTGGACCTGCTGATTTCAGGAGGTGGACTGCAATGAGTACAATGGCTCCTAAATTAGAAAAATGGCTTTAAAACATTTTTCTTAATACTTTAATGTTTAAAAACTTTTTAAATATAAAAATATGTATTATATACATACATATATGTATTTGTATTTTAAAAATATTATTTAAGAATGTCATCAATTTTCAGGGAATATAGGAAAGAACAAGAACAAATGTTACACTGTTTCTTTTGTCCATTAGAACTGATTGCTTTTTATAATCTAGAAAGGCTTTCTGGATAGGCTTAACGTATGCTGAGACAAAGTTTCAGCACAAAATTCTATGCTTCTTTCCAGAAGGTCCCCTCAAGAACTTATATATAGGTCTATTTACAAATGTTTACAGTTTTCAGTTTTTCTGTGGCTGATCATTCTCTGGATCTTAGCACAGAATTAACATAAATTTCTGTCCTATTTGTTATTAACATTTTAAAAATTATCTTTCATAATCTTAGCAAGTATCCATCAAGCTTAGAACGAAGGACAGGGAGCTGTTTGAAGAGGCCACAGACAGAATTTTGCAGTCTGAATTCAGCTGGATGCAGAACTCCTGCAGAAAGAGATTTGTCAGTAACTAAAATTCAGAACATCAAAAAGATTCAAATTGAAGCCCTTGGCATCTTCAGCTCCATATCAAGATGGTATTACCAATTCCTGAATTTAGTCACTAATTGCTTTTGTCTGTGAAATGTCTTTTAACCCATTAAAAATGCTCAGGGCAGAATCATGTATTTTATGGATTTAGTTCCTAATCCTTTGTAAGTCACAAGATCTGATAACTGTGATAAATCTCTAAAGACTTCCATCATCTGAGCCTCATCTTTTCCTTGTGTACTATGCTTGTAGCATTAATTATGATTTTTACAGATATATAAGAGTACATCCACTAATTTTGCAATATCCAAATAATTTCAAATCATAATGCTCAGGAAAGCTGTTTACCATCTGCACATCCAAGAACAGAGAGCCTTTCCTGGCTGTACAAGTATCAGAATGGGTAGGATAGAGAGCAATTTGCATCAGTTCCAACTTTTGCCAAGAGACTTTTAATCAAAACATTTCGATGTTCTCCAGTCAGTCTTTCGACTGGCAGGAATATGTTGAGACCACTGCAAATCCTGGTTTCTCAAATTATAGATATGATGAGGGATTATGAAAGGAAACTGTTAATATCCAACTTGACTCTGTCCCAGTGTGGACTCCAGGGGCAAAAGCAGCACTGTTTGCCTCTGCAGCCACCTGGAGTGGCCTCTGGGTTATTTTACACGTTCCTCATAAAGCTTTTATCAAGTCTGCCATTACAATAACCTTTTTTATTTGGCTTTTCTTTATTGAGATAATTTGAGACTTGTGATTTGATTCCTCAGTGTTTTTGGAATGTATTCTGAGTGATTTCAGAACTAGTAATTTTAAAATTATCTGGAATATGGAAGGCTTGGTAAGATATCAGACAGTTGTGTATCTCCTTAAAGAAAACTATTTTTCATAATAATTTCGATAAAAATATGTGCCTCTTGCTTGACCTTTTTGCCACTAGAGGTTTATCTGACTTAACTTTCTTGCCAACTTTGTGCTCATCTATAAAATGGCTGAGAGTGGAAGGAAGTAGCTTTTCTTTTGTCTCTGAATAGCAAAAGACAATCCAGAGAATGTTTTCCTGAAGTCTGTAGTTGTTTCCTTTTAGTTTTATATATCTCTGTTGAGTGGGGCACCCCAAGTGCCTTTTCTATCACTCCATATTTGATGTTTGGAATAATGTGACTGTAGCAAAAGGGTTGCAGATGGAGAAACAGCACATTTAGACTTGCAGAGGGGTTCAGGAATGGGAAGGAACGGGACTCTCTATAGAGCAAAACAGCCTTTTTGTTTGTTTTACAGGTTTGTTTATAGTAGCAGCTTTGCATTAATCCATTTAATACTAAAATAGTAACTCTATAGGTCAATATATATATATAACATTTTTATATAAATTCCTTTTATTAACTATTTTATTTGTAATTTGCCAAAGACTTCTAAAAACAGAAGGGGTTAACATTAACTAAAATATGGAATGAAAAATATATGTTGACACTTATATTTGTTGGAGAGATCCCAAGAATTTTCCATGATTCATGCTTATCAAAAAGCTTCCTCAAAAGTTTGGAAGACATTTTGGAGAAAAAGTTTGCTTTTGATGATTCATATCCCTTCAATTTATTTACCATATTTTTAAACACAAATCCAATAGAATGAAAACTCTGATAATATCTGATGTGAATGAAAATATATCAGTTTTAAATAGCCTTACTTGAAAATTTCAGATTCTTGTTTTATATTTCAAAAACACTGATTAAAAAAAAATAAATTTGTTCAAATGCTTTTCTTGAACCAACGGAGTGAAAGCCACCAGTATTTATGAACTGTAAATCACCCTATTATTGTACACAATGCTGGGGGAGAAAGATCTATAAAAGTAATCTGTAACCATATGCTCTTTTGCTTTTACAAATTCCAATAGTTTTATACCAAATTTTCTTTTTTTAATTAGTGTCTCATGTCTTGTTTTCTTTGTGTGTGCGGCTAATGAGGTTCTCAATGGCCAAGCAGAAGTCACATGGAATGTACATGTGCACAACAACTTTTTCCTTAGTTTTTTGTTTGTTTTTCCTGCTATTTTTCTGCTTAGTCCTTTTCCCAGTCCAAAACAAAACTGTATCTACTTAATTTTCTTTTGCAAGGGGTCCTGAGGTAAAAATGTACCATGGATACTCACATATATAATTAGTGCACTTATCTCTTTCCTTTGGAGTCCTTAGTTACAGTTTGTGTTACTGAGGGTTCTGTGTGTTCTTAGTTACTGCTGGAATGGATTCCTCAACTCACACAATTTAGTATGCAAGACTTAACTAATGTTGAAATTGGTTGTAATTGTGTGTGAAACAACAGGCATGCTTGACATAAAATAAATAAAATAAATTTGATTAGCTCCAAATTTGGGGGAGAAAAATAATACCTTGAACTGAAGACAGCAGGTCTATGGGGTGAGGTTTAAAGCAGATGGAGGTGTTCAGACACAGCTGCCTGATATTTGGTTGTCAGAGGCCTTGGACTGTGCTGCAAGCAGAGATATTTACCTCTCACATTTACAGATGGGTCAGGACTGAGGGCACAAACAACAGAGCAAAAGAAAGCTCAGGCTTTGCCTGCTAGCACTGTGTCTTGGGATGCAGCTCTGTTCTGCAGGAGTTCAATTTCTAATGCTCCCTGACCCTTACTCTGTTATAAATAATCAGAAATATTCATTACAGAATGGCAATAGCTTTGGAGAAGTGATGGAGTGTATATTATAAAAGGAAAAATACATCCAATTCTCATAACTCCTTGCAAATTGTATTGGAAAGCCTTCAGCTGAATATATTCATATCCTGCTTTAAGAAATGCTACAAATAATGTGATGAGTTGAATTATCTTCAAATAATTCAGCTCATGTAGATGTGTGTGTACCTATTTCACTGTGCAGAGGCTTATCATTTTCTGTTTTCAGATTGATACAGCACATTGAAATATTGAAAAAGTCCTTTAATTTAAGGGTCAAGTATCACTATTCAAGTCATGATGTCATATGGATGGAGTAGTGGCTAACATAGGACTGCTTTTATTTTTTTAAAATTTATTTCTCTGTCTTTTATTTTTCTCTATAAGCTTGAATTCTTAGCATTAATGGCCTGGAGAATGCTACTTTTCTAGGCATTAATGTAAAAATTATTCCTAGCTCTGATTCCACAACTTGGTCACTTGCAATGGATACAGGGAAAAATGTGCTCTCAGGACTGTCATTCTTATGTGTTCAAATTTAGTGAAGGGCACTCCAGAAAGAATGATGAGACTCTTATTTTGTATTAATATTGTATTTTGAGGATGACTTTCTCTGGATTATTTTCCCTTTGTTCTCGTGAAACTTGTTGCATTTTGTAGTTTGGTTTTTTTGTTTGTTTGTTTTGGTATTTTTTGTTTTTGGGGCTTTTTTGGTTTGTTTGTTTGCTTGTTGTTTGGGGGGGGTTGTGGGGTTTTTTTGTTGTTGTTTTCTTGGGTTTTTTTATCTGCAGCTATAAGTGGTAGAAGCACTGTTAGTTCTGGAGCTGTGGCTGCTGCTTTTTTCCTTTTTGTTTTGTTTTTGTTTGCTTGTTTTTCTCACCACAGAAAATGGAATTTCATAATGCATTTGCAAGCTGATGCTTTAATAAAGGAAATGAATGGTAGAAGAACAAGGAATGCAAAATTCAAAGGCTTATCCAGGCTATGTTATGACTCATAAATTGCCCTACTAGAGTAAGTTCTGATAGGAACACTAAGTTCTATTTTCTGTTCAGTGCAACACAAGAAAAGCAGCTATTAGTTTGGGAGTGTGGGGGTGGGTGTTATTGATTTTATTTTTTTAATCAATTTAATTTAATTCAATTTTTTTATTAAATATAAATTTTTGTTTTGTAGCTTGAGCATTTGCTTTTAGGTAAGACCACAGAAGTCTGCTAAGGTGTAACATTTGCAAAAGTTCATCATGCTACTGGAAAAAAAAAATAAAATAGTTTAGCCAAGACTGCTCTATGGTTTTAAACTAAAAGAGGAGAGACTTTGATTAGCTATAAGGAAGCTGTTTTTTACAGTGAGGGTGCTGAAACACTGGCACAAGTTGCCCAGAAAGGTGATGGATGCTCCAGCCCTGGAATCAGGCCAGGTCAGGTTGGATGGGTCTCTGACAGCCTGGTCTGGTTGAATGTCCCTGCTCATTGTAGAGGGGTTGGACTAGATGGCCTTTGAAGGTCCCTTCCAATCCAAACTGTTCTATGATTCTGTGGCAGTGGAATCATTGAATCATAGAATCATTAAGTTGGAAAAGACCTCAAAGAGGCTTGAGTCCAACCTGAGAATAGCTCAGTTGATAAAAACTTGGAGCTAATAATGCCAAGGTTCAGTCCCTTGGGTGGCCCATTCACTTATGAGTTGGACTCCATGATCCTTGTGGGTTGGTCCTTTCGAACTCAGAATATTCTGTGTGATTCTGTAAATCAGTCTTTGACTGATCACCACATTATCAGTTAGACCATGGCATGAAGTGCTGTGTCCAGTCATTCTTGAGCACCTCCAGAGATTGTGGCTCCACCACCTCAGACAGTCCATTACAATTCCTTTCCATGGAAAAAAAATCCCCCTGATGTTGAAACGGAACCTCCCTTGGCACAGCTTGAGGCCATTTCCTCTGGTCCTGTCAGTACTCACATTGAAGTTCCCATTCCCTGCTTTACCTCTTAAATCATAAGTGAATTTATCATTCTTAGTATTAATGCTCAGTTCAAATCATGTGTTTGGTTGCTGGGAGTGGCACTGCAGTTTGCACACAGCATTTCTGGAGCACCATGTTTAATACAGCTCCCAGGCCAGTATTTCCTATTTTGCAATTGTTCCTGTGGTTTATGATTATTTTTATATTGGTTTGGTTGCTCAATAAGGAGTGACAATTCCAATGTGTACAGTGAAGTGAGAGCTAATCCTGGCACCTGGCGCCGTGCTCAGTGGAGGCTCCTGGGGTAGGAAACCCAAGCACAGGTAAGGAGTGTCTGCAGAGAGTGCTCTGGCACACAGAGCTGCAGTTCTACTGTTCTTCCTACCCAGACATGTTTATGTTTGCAAGGAATTAAATATAAATGGGAAATTCCACCTCTCTGTTATCCACAGAGATTCCCCTCATAGACTCTCTATGCTCAGTGTTGTTCAGTTTTGAAAAAGGGAGAGTGAACTTTACAGAGGGTTCTTATGGCACATTAACACTGTCCACAAGTGGAGCAAGTGAGGAGTCCCTGCAAATGTACAGCCTTATTTGCTTCATAATAAGTTCCCAATGGAGACACAGGCTCAGGTGCAATGATCCGTAGACACGAAGAAGAAATTGGAGACAAGCAGACTCACCAACATTCTTCAACTGATTACTCATAAACCTTGGAAAAATACCATTTTAAACCCTGAGACAGCCTAGTTTTATCCACACACTGCGCTATTTTAACTTCTTTTTACCCTAGAAATCTTCTCATGTTGCCCTGGTAATATATGTGATGTTCCTTTGCAGGAACAAAAATCTATCTTACACTTGACTCTTTTTGATAATTAATTCTCTCCCATCTGCTTACAGCTGGTGTGGTAGAAATGTGCCTGAGTTTCTTTATTTGCTCAAGCCTTGGAGTCATCTTTTAATATAAAGAGCTGTGAATCTCCCAATAATTTTGAAATGAGCCTTTCTCCGTTTCTGACCAGCATAACCAAGTCATATTCCTTGATGCAATTTTTAGTATGTTGTTAGGGGAATGCAACCTGATATTTTTATGCTGTTTAACAGAAATGTGTAAACTTTAGTTCATATGTGATCCATCCCACACTTCAAATAAATGTTTAAGAGCAGTGTGATCTGATTCACATAAATAGAAACATCATATCTTTAGGTTTGGCTGTTTTCTTCTCTCTGACAAACCTCACAACACTTAAAGTACATTCTTTTTGAAACCAGGCAATGGTTTTCACCTAATAAATAATTGCAGAGTGTTGTTGCTCTACCACCTTAGTTTATTTAAAACAACATAGGGCATTCCATGTTTCCCCTCGCCCTGGATAACCCATTTTGCATTTTTATAGGGTGTTTCTTAAAAAAAAAAAATAATTCTTAAAAGAAATATCCTTTGACCTAGTTTTTAGGGTAAATATATCCAGCTTCTGCCTTGCATATCTGATTTATTGTAAAAGCCTGCAACAAGCCAGGAGAGAATTCCCCCAAAACAAAATAATACAGGAACAAAGTAGCTGCCCACAAACGAGGCTGTTCTTAAGACCTCTCAAACGAACTCTGTTGACTTTGGATTCTTGCAGCTTTCCTGACCTGTGGTACTCTTCAGTGTTGCTTTGCTGCTTCTGCAGGGAAATAAGCAACAGACTTAGAGTGGAAAGAGAGCTCTAAACATGTCTTTAATGAAGAAAATGTGTGCATACAAGATGTGGGTGCACAAGGTTGTCTGGAAAGATGCATTTGGCCTTTGTAATTAGAGCTTCCAGTCACAAAGGCTTTCCTTGGATTTTGCAGAAGACAAATAAGGTGATTCTTTGCAAGTTGGCTGTGTTTAAGGAGGTTTAATTTAAAATTTGGCTCTTATTCTAAAGTATCTGATTACTTTTAATTACTCTTAACTTATGACAGATGAGTACTGATGTGTATTTCTATTTTTCAAATTTTTGATACTTTTTTACTAAATTAAGGATTCCTTTAAAATAATCTTCACCAAACCCAGTATTGAAAAGTCCTGGAAGTCCTACTTTTCAATTAATAACATAAACTGAAACATGCTTGAGTTATTTGTGTTCTGTCAACTACTCTGATGAGCTGTTCATTTGCCAAAGTAACTCACATTTTCCTATTCCAGTTAAGACCTGCCAAAAAAATGACCTGGGGTGTTCAAATAGCTTATAATAAATAAAAATTCTAAAACTGTTTAAAAAAAAAAAACACAGGAAATTTGGCTCCATTAAGTAAAATTAAAATACTATTTTTTGATAAAATCACATATTTTGTTGTTCCATCTTCAAATTATTTTTTTTAATCAAAAGGAGTAGTGAAGATACATTTTGAAATTTTTTTGGGTAAATGTTTTGTTATTTTAATTTCTAAGTATCCAGTCTTTTCAGGGTGTCTTGTTTTTCACAAACAGCTGCATGCAATTAATGTTATTTTTTTGTAATTTGAGTAAATACAGTCCAGCTAAAAAAATACTAAATCTCTTCTAGAATGAGTGGAAAAGAGCAAGGATCATTTTTCTTTAGATCAAACTGTCTATTTTCAGTCAGGCCACACAGCAGGGCTCCCAACCCAGTGTCTGGCAATGTGCACGCTATTCCATGGGACTACAGGAGAAAGTAGGAATTAATCCCTGTTTCCAGATGCTTTCACTTGTTCTGCTCACCCTTGAGGGGGGCAGCTGGTTAATTCATACTGTGGCATATATAAATATGGGCTAAAGTCACCTTTGGTTACTCTTAAAGTACAAAACTAAACTGCCTCTATGGGACATTGACTTAAGAGTTGGCCTCAATGATCCTTGTGGGTCCCTTCCAACTGAGAACAGGCTGTGATTTCTGTGATTGAATATTTCATATTTCCTTGTCCTCCATGTACAAACAAAATAATCCTTGTGAATTATGGTATATTTTGCTGAAAATACCTATATTTTTTAGCACTTGACCACACACAAGGTACCTTATGAAAATTTCTCATTTGCAAGGATGTGGCAGAGCAGAACTGGGAGCTCATGAGATTTGGGGCTCTGCCTTCAAGTAGTTATGGTTCAGCAGCCGCTCTGCTCTGGAGTGTGTGGGGAAAGAGACTCAATTTCTTTCAGGAGTTTCTGTGGTTGCTGCTGTAGATCAAGGAAAAAGTAGTAAAATATCATCATCATTTCCTGAATTTGCTGCTCCATGTGGTGTCCACTACTAACAAGGATTGGGAATTCTTCCCTGATCTATTCCCTACATTGACCAAGTACTTCACCAACATTTTTAGTTTTTCTACACAAAGCTTTTTTTTTTGTGGGTTGTGATCCACTTTAAAATTGGAAACACAGGCAGAAGGTGACTTATTCAAAAGTGTTTATCATCTAGAAATAATATGGTGGAGGTGAAATTGTCTTACTATAGCCCCATTCTGTAATCACCAGACTGCTCATACTATGACTGGTTTTGACTGAAACAATTTGTAATTACTATGGGAACAAACAATTTAAATAATCTGATAACAGGCAGTTTCTACTTCATTTAACATTCCTTCTTTCACTTTGATTCATGTTTCTTCTTTAAACAAAAGCTCTTTTAGTTATTTCTATCTACTTCTTTCTGTTTCTTTCTTTCACCAGCTTGTGTTTATTACTGGTACTCCAGCTACAAACCTAAATATGAATTTTGCAGTCAATGCTGCCCTAAGTGATGACTTTCAATATGAAATTGGGATTAACTGCAGATATTATTCCCCAGTTCCTGGCTCTGATTTAACTGCCTTGTTTTCATATGAATAACTTATATGGCTTCAGAAATTAGTAAGTTTTCCTTTGCTTGTTTTGAGGTAGACTGGGCAATCTAACAAGCCAAGAACTTGGGGGTAAACCTCTTCCTTTTTTATAGGCAAGAAATTAACTTCAGTGTGATCATGTTTTAGGAGCAGTACATAGAATAAATTCTAAGAGAAAACACAGGATAAAACCTGAAAAACTTCTCTAATAGTTTATACTTTTTTTTTGTTTTGGGATCCATTATTGAATAATAGTTTGTATAAGCAAACTACATAAATTTCAGTTTTCTCTTTGTGAGATAAAAAACTTAATGGGACCTAGATGATTGTTTTATAATTGTTTCTTTTTTATAAAATGCAGATTAAAATGTACTTACAAAATTATTTTTTAAATTCATAGCAAAGAATAAACAGAATACTGTGATAAACTACAAAAATTAAAATGTTATTAAGTTTTGTAATTAGCATTGTAGGTTCCTTGGGAAAACACACGTGGTGAGTGTGACCTTGCTCTTCATTAATTTCTATTACCAGGTTCCAATTTCTTTTTAAGTCAATGCAGAGGTAGATTAAGGATGCAAACTAAAGATGACTTTGATATGGCTGCACACTCAGCCACAGAGCAGGAAAAGGTGGATTGAGGCTCTTATTTACACAGCTACCTGTGGAAATTCCTCTGAGCTGTAAATTGTCGTACAGTCCATAAATAATTTGACTCCCAACATTCCCAAGTCAGGAAATCTCTAAAAGTGCATATTTTCCATTACTGCTGGTGGTGATCCAGTCCACAACATTGAGTCAGCCTCCCTCAGGTTTCAAGAGCAGTTCTCATGAAAACCTAGAATTTGGATATTCAAGTGCCAATTAGTTCATAATTCCCATGGAGCACACAGAAAATCTAATTCTCCTCCCTTTTTTCTTACCCTTTAGGTGGCAGCACAGCAGAGGCAAAACTTTGTGCTACAGAGGGATTATTCCATCTTTATTTATGCAGTAGTGTAGGCAGCCAACAGAACTTTTATATGTGGAAAGTCAGACTCAAGTGTTATCCTGGTGACAATTCTTTCAGGAACTAGCAAAGCAAAAGTTGTTGGTAATTATGATGAGCTTATTAAGCCTAGTCATGAGTTTAGTTCCATCAGGAAAAGTTTTAGATTATTTTCTCATCTCTTCTATTCCTTTGAGAATAATTAGCAGCATGATAATCTGCTTACCTTAAAAGAGGAATAATAATTATTTTCTAATCCCAGTGCAGCGTGTGATTTAAAACAGGGCCATTACACCTTTGAGTGGGTTCTTTTTTTGTTGTTTTCTATTAAATTAGAATTAGGATACCCATAAGTGTAAAATGGATGATATGGTCCATTAAGTTGTTTTGGGATGCTTTTCATGAGCACAGTGCCACTGGACTGGCTTGTCTCTCTCACATCTAATAAGACTACAAAAAGTTCCAGAGGCTTCCAGATATGACAGATTTGCAACTGCAATTACAAGGAGAAATCCTCAGGAAGATGACTGTTGAGGTAGTGCTAAACATGGTATTACATGGTAACAAGTGGCAGCAGCCTTGCCCTTCTGCTTGTCATTGGAGCTGAATGTAGAGAAGCAAACACCAAGGACACTTCCAGCACTGCGACTCCAAAGTGAATAATCTGCTACATTAACAACAGCGCTCTGTATTTGCTGAAGATACAGAGATACCTTGTAATGTTTATGGCTGGGAATGTCTGCTGTCGAATGCTTCAGCTGCTTCATACACAGTAAAATCAATAATGGTCTTAGACAGTTTTATAGTTTTAAATATTTCAAGTACCAGTGGTGGTGCAGGAGCTGCTTTTTCCTGAGGAAAGAATGTGTTCATTTGGGGTCTTAAAAGCTAGGTACACCCCTAGCTCTTATTTCCCTTGGAAGAAAAAAAAAAATAAAAATATAGATATATGTGCAGAAAAAATTATGGTTTTGTGCGAAACAAAATGGCCAGTTGCTGAATTTGTTCTTAGGAGTTTTTAAGTCACTCATAGGAATAGTGACAGGTCTTGGTGATTCGGTGATTTGTGTGTTGTTCCACAGCTGTTTGAGTAGTTCCTTATAACTGAGCTTTTCTGGTGTTTTCTTGAAGAAGAAAAAAAAAATTCTAGTCTAAATTACAGGTAGGAAAAGACCATGATCACTTGAATATATAGGGAAGTTTTTATGGTAATTTGTACTGTTGTTTACACAAGGTTTTGAGGCAATGTTGGCCACAGGGTTGGTGTGCACATTGAAGGCATTGGAAACAAGACAGCTTGATTTGTGAATGATGCCTAACATCTTTATGTCATTTAAGTCTTATTTAATTTTGATAGAACCACTAGAAAAGACTATTATCTTTTCTGGAGCACTAACCAGTAGCTGTCTTAGTTTCTTACACTCTCTGGCAGGAATTTGCTGTTTACTCTGGCATTGGTAATTACAAGTTACAGTTTGAAGGACACTGTGTGTGTACTAAAATCAAACGCCCTCTTACAACAAGGACCATGTTTTCATGTAGATCATAAAAGAAAGAACTGCTACCACCCTGCTGATATCTAAAGGAAATGTCAATTTCTTGCTCTGAGTGCACAAAAAATAAAAGATTATTTGGAATTAAAAATGAAAGAGCTGTGACTGCATGACACAGATTAGGAAAATAAAGCAGAAATTTAAACTAGGCTATAGTAATCAGCTTTAATTGTGCAAAAAGGTACTGAAAAAATTCCATTGATTTTTAACACTTTATTTCTCCAGAAGAACTAAATGTCAATGCCGTGAATAGTAAATATAATTTTTTGTGATAATACTAGGATAATGTTTCTTGTCATGGTTTAATGCCTTGTTTCTGCATCACTAGGGAAGCTGCTTAATATGTGCAGAACAGCAGCAAAATTGTTAATAGAAGAGAAGCAGCTCACAGTGTTATGCTTAAACAAGAGCTATTGATAGAAGAAACAGCAATCCAGCCTTGTAAAGCACCACCTTCTCACTGAGGCAGCTTGCTGGGTTTATGTAAATCTTCACAGAGAAGCAGACCATGAAATATGTTCTCTATAGAATACTTCTGCAGAGGATGGAGTATGTGCTTGCTGAGGAATGGATGTCTGAGGCTGTAGTGGAGATGCTGCTGCAGTTCTTGGTAGACTAATTGTGAGAACTTTGAGTGAGCATTGTGTGTCATCCAACTGTTACCTTGGGCTGCTTTACCTGACTGCTGTCTCAGCACTGTGTGTGGACTCCGTAGCAGTGATAGGTTTTAGTGTGTTGGCAAGTCAGAAACTAAAACCACTTCTTTGGTGTGTTATAGGTACAGTATTGTTTTGTATTCACTAACTTGTGTATCACATTTATGTCCTTGTTATTTTAACGTCTGTACATGACTCAGAGAGATCAGAGGTTATATTAAGGCAGTTTGTCTCCTGCAAAAGTTACAAAGCAAAAATGATTACATACTGAAAAACCAGTTGTATCTAATTGCAAGAGTAGTGTACTCTCAAAATCAATATCCTTGAAAGAAAAAAGAATTAAAAGCAATAATAAAATCTATTAGAAGTTAAATTGCTGTGATATATTAGAGTGTGTTGCTAAAATGGCTTCCTATCTTTTCAATGGTGCATTGAAAAGCAAGGCAGGATGGATGGATGAGTCATAATATCCATTATTAAGAAATGGTTGAGGCCCACCAATATCCTAGGGTCATTAGGCAGCTTAATGGGAAATAATTCTGGTTCCAGAAAAGGCCTGTCTTGCCCCATACCTTCTCATAACTGGGTGGAGTTTCCATAGCAAGGCCTCCTTGTAGCCCAGTGCACACAGTGTAGCTCAGGCTGGGCATCATCCTTCTTCAGAGATAACATGCAGTGCTTTGCTGAAGGAAGTAAACTTGAAATTGGGCTTTCAAGGTATGAGTAGAATGGCTGCTGTGCCTGTAAAAGTGCAAAAGTGAAGTATGTGATGAGAAGCTGAACCTGATGGAATGGCTGACACCTGTTCAAACTTAAAACCTGCCTAAGTGTTACCAGGTTCTTCTAAACCTTTAGTTTCAGGAGCTTTAGTGAGAAATACATTGTGCTAAGCATATGGCAAGAATATACATTGATCAAATTTTCCTTTCCTTATTCTATTTTTGTTTAGCAAACTGTTGGATGTTATTCAAGTGTTTCTTGATTGCTGGGTTTCTATTTTAACAAGTTGGAGATAGGGCTGCCTGATCCTTTTAATACATGATCTTTGACTGCAGTGTTGTATTAGTACACCATGGACCATCAGTGGACTAAGGGTGCAGACTGCATACTTCTTGGCTATGATTTTGGCTTTAAAGATGATTTACTTCCTATTTATAAGGATGGATAAATAGCAAGTTCTGGTTTTATTTTCCATTGTTTCATTAATTAAACATGAAGTCCAGACCAGGATAATTACATCAGTGAAGCAGTGTATTTCTCAATCTGTTACAATTTTGTTAAATCAATGCATTCCTAACTAAAACTTTCCTGTAGAATTTTTTTGACAAGCTTTGTTTTAAAGTTCTATAAGTACTCCAGACGGCTGGGTCTTAACTGCTTCAGATTGCTCATCAAGCACTTGTGAGTACCTTTATCTTAATTTCTGTCCACCTTAATTCCTTTAGTTGTTGTTCATCTCATACTTCTCAAAAGACTCATGAGAGTAGATTCATTATTATTATGGTCAGATGATCCAGTGATGAACATACAAAGTGGCTCTGTCCTGATAGCTGTGTTTGAAGCATGCAGTAAAAATTAAACAAGTCATGCACTAACGAAGGCACAGCAACACAATGTATTATGTGCTAAATAAAAACCTCTGTGTCCAAGACTTTGTTATCAAAAACTGTATCAAACTGTGCACATACAGAGGCCCCAGACTGCAAACACAAGCCTATTTCAGCATGTTGTCTCCTTGAGTACTTGACTTTTTCAATCTTAACAGTGTTCTGTCTGAAATTAAGTGTGTGAAGAAATGTATGTATGCACACAGGATTCCTAATGCTTGGACAAATCTTGCATATTTCTACAGCCTGTCAGAAACTGTGCATACAGTAATTCATAATTTTAAAGTATTTATTTAAAACTTACAAGAAATTAAAAGAGTAAAAAGTGACAACAATAGCAATTAAAATCCATTCTGCCAACATCACAGCCTGTAGTTGAGTTTGCAACTCTCGTTCTTCCTTTCCTAGATTTCTTTGGGCTACTGACATCTCTATAATTAAACAAAGCTTAAAAACTATCTCAGAAATAAAAACATGGAAAATCCCCAACAATGTCCCACTCTCCCAACTTTAGGTACCAGCACGTAGGAAATGACAATGTGTGGGCAGGAATGACATAAACCTACTGAGCGCTTCTTTTGTCTTAGCAATCACCTTGGATTGAGGCTGTTTTCTTTTTACACCACAATAAATAAAACTGCATTTAAATAAGAAAGCAAAAATGAGATGAGAATGCATAAAAGAGTAAATTGTGTATGACCCAACCAATGAACAGTGCAGACAGTACATGTTCTGAATAAAAGCCAAGGTAGTTAGCTCCCTGTGAAAACTAACTCAGTGCTTAGGAATAACTCTTGGGAATGAACAATGGCAGATAAATGTTTGTTTCTGCCATTGCAGTTGAGATTCTTAACCCTCGGAAAAGAAAGACAAATCACGCTCTCCGGATTTCTAAAAGCCTTGACGGAATTATCCTCGTGTTTCCCTTAATATTCCTTGAGGTAATCATCACATAACTCATTTTTAAATGAGCAAAAATCTCTGCTCGTTTTAGAAATAGTTTGTGTGAGATACAGAAATCAAAGACTTACAAAAACTGTTTCTTCCTTTTCGTTCTTTACTGAATTAGAACTGAGTGTATATAAAGTGCTTCTCTTTTTCTGCATACCATGGTTTCAAAAAGTTTGAGTGTGCTGAGGTGTGAGGAGCATTAGAGTGCTATCATTTACAGGATCGACATGGATCTGTAATTTGCATTCCTGGCCAAGCAGTTCAGAACCAGGAACATCAAATAAGAACAAGTTCAACTCATGTCTGTCTGTTTTTCACCTAAATGGAAAGGACTAAAAGAAGGAATTCAGATCTAGTTATCTGTAAGAATTTTCACTTACCATATTGCTTCTAACCCAACTTCTTTTTGAATTACTGACCTGCAGGTTAGTGATTGTTTTTTAGTGCTTACAGAGTGGAATCTGTTTCTTACATTGTTCTGTGTACATGCAGGATAGAGCAAATAATGTGCAATTACTGCTGAGTAATGTAGTGACCAATTAATTTTGGATAAATCTTACTGTGAATAATGTTTTGTTTTGTTTTTTAAATTAAAATTAGCTTCCAGTCAGAATTATCATCCAAGATGGAATTTACTCATACACCTGTTAACAGTGTTGTCTGTTGACTGCATCACTTGAATATGCAGATTACATGATGTCTTTAGTAGAGGTCCTGCTTGTTCACAATCAGTTAATGTACAGTTTGTCCAAAACTGAATTTAATTTTTAAATAAGCCATCATACATAAAGGAAATAAAGGGAAAGCCATATGACTGTCAAGAAATACTTTTTGTGTGTGTGTGTGTGGTGTTTCCATATATTTAGTGCATATGGAAAACACCTTTATGAGAAAGTCAGGATCAGTGACTTCAGAAAGCACTAAACTGAAAGAGCCTGTTTGTTGTCTATAGAAAATTTTCAGAGAGACTCTTGTTATTGCCTTCAGTGGAAGATAAAAGGCTCTTACTACAAATATGTTATTTAATGAGTTGACTTTTCCAATTTTTAAATAAGTTTGCTTTAAAATACTTTAGGAAGTGTCAAAGAATTCACATTGGATAGTATGAAAGAGGTGGGGTAAGTACATGAAAGGGAATGTTTGCACACAAAGGATGAGTGTCAGTTCAAAGCTACCTGTGACCTTCCTGTTTAATGAACAAAACCCAGGCAGAGCTCTGCTTTCTAATTGCAGTCAGACCAGCAGCAATCTGGCCTAATGTTATTCTGTATCCTCTGAGTGGCCTGATTATGGTGAAAAAGCAGCAAACACTGTGCCAAAGCAGCGTGCTGAGATGAGGAAGGGTGGTGGTGGTTTGGAATTACAGTGCAAATTGTGTGTGGCTCTAAAATGCGAAACACAGATGAAAGAACATCGAGTGTGATGCTGAGCTACAGGAAAGCTCTACACTGAGTCTTTTTACAACTCTTTTAGTCCAAGGTGATCTACCTCTGCTGTTTTTCACAAGTTTATTTTTCCATAAGAACTACTAATTTTCAGGCATTCTCCCATTTTTTGAGAGAACTGCAACTGTTTAGATACCTGAGGTCACACAAGATACCAGCTGTACATTTAGAAACAGCAAATGGCTCTCCTGATTCCTGTTCCTTACCCACTTTCTACATCATTACAGTATTTTTATACCCCTTCTTCTTAATAGTTTTCAGTAAATTTTGTCCTTGCACAGGTTAAAAGTGAGTACTCCATTCCAAAAGGACATCTTTAACAACACATTTGTCTCAACTCTTGTATAGGGAAAATTAATGTAGCAAAGGCTTTATATTTAAAAAAATACTATTTTTAATCAGTCTAACAGTAGTATTAAATAAACAACTCAGCTCTGTCAATTTATGAATCCGTAATTAGTAAGATTTGGCCATTAGGCAGATAAAATGCAACTTGTAATTATTTTGTTGGTGAAAAACCTCCTAATTACTGCACAGTCATTGTGGGCATTCAGGGCACTGCTCCTTTCCTGGTGTTATTCTGTAGGCAAGATTTAATTTATCTATTGTGTCATTATGAATTCTTTTTGTTTTCTCTGGAATATTTTGTCACACAAAAAACATTCCAACAATTCTCTCCTGTGAATATATTTTTGCTGTATTTCTAAGTTTTGATAAAGAATTGTAAGAAATTTTCACTGGAAGCAATATCCTTTAAAAGTATTTTTCAGAGCTCTCTTTATTACAACTGTCAGGCAATTGTGCTTTTTGCCAATCATATGAGATAAACTGGCCATGACATTGGCTTCAGATTTGTTTCTGGCATTTTATTAAGAATACTTGAGTTATTTCCTCAGATTTCATTAGAACTCCTTTTTCATCATCCACTTGCTGAATAACCTCAATAAACAGTCAGCCTTCATTCAGTAGGACTGCTGGAAAATTTGTTTGATCTTAATTATATGTTACAAGATTGCACATTTTCTCATGTTCTGTGCTCATTGGCCTTTAAAGCAGCATCATAATCACAACATATATTGGGTTTTGTGAAGTATTTTGTGAATTTCTCCTGTCTTTAGGATGCTATTATTTCAAAGATGAAATAGGTGTGAATCAGGATCTTTATATGACTTTTCATTTACTCTGACCCACTTCTTAATACAATTCCATAAAAAAAGGTTTTTTCCTGCAAAAGGAATTTCTGTTTCTAAAGGATCTGAAAACTTTACAAAGCCAGTAGATTCACAAATCTCCATTATTCTGGATATTCTGATCATTCCAAATGATGTCATCATGAAGAGCTTGTGTCTGGAAACCAGTCTTGGAGTTCTGATGCATTATTGATAAGTTTAATGAAACTGAACGAGGTTTTAAGTTTTAGGATGCTTGTTTACACATGTGTACATGGGAAAATTAATGCAAATGAGGTCTGAAATTACCTTAATTCATTTTATCGTTAGTTTAGGAATGAAATAAGATAAACTAAATTAAGATCATTTTAATTTTAAATAAGAATAGTACACAAGGACTTAGGATAATGTAATTAATCCACTTCAAAGTTCATACATTTTACTTAATTCCAATTAACCTTCTGGAATATTGTCATGTTGGTAAATTCCTACAAGCAGCCTCTCTCTAATGGCCATGTAGAGGACCAGGAGTGCTTCTGGCATCTCTCTGCAGAATTAGAGCAGAGAACAACTTTCTTGAAGAGGGTTCTTTCTTCTGGGCTCTGTTACTCTGCTTTGTCTGACTAGACAGGCTTTCTGAGGAATATTGCAGGAATTTTTTACTTTTCTAAGGCAAAAGAAAGTGCCCCAAACTCTGCAAATTTTACAGAACTGAACATGAAGAACAAGAGACTGTAAGCATTATCCCAGAGATCAATAATCTCACTTTTTCTAGACTTTTTCTAGACCTTGAAATATTTGTATTCATACAAATGTATACTTTAATGTGTGTGTTACCTCACAACATCATTGGAGTCACACTCCTTGTCATTGTACCTTTAGGGCATTGAGGGGTTTTTTTGTTGTTGTTCATGTCTGTGTTTGGTTTTTTCAAATAGTGAGGAGCTGTCTCATCTTTTTCTACTCAACTCTGTCAGCTGAGTGAGGCCAATATCTCTGGCAGACTGACACTGAACCCTCCTTGCAAAGGGAGTGAGTTCTAATTGAAAGGGAAGCAGGACCAGT